>JAUMHF010000010.1:12792619-12812514 GCA_032359275.1 Microctenopoma steveboyesi | reverse complement strand
GGGAGAACATGCAAACTCCACACAGAAAGGCACCCGGCCGACCCCGGGACTCGAACCCGGGTCCTTCTAGCTGTGAGACGACAGTGCTAACCACCACACCACCGTGACGCCCCCCCTTATGAACAATGTGATGCAAAAAATTAAATGAAAGGGACAAGACTAGACACATAAGTTGACAGCTTAGACATGCTTGACCATGACATACTATATTTAGCTATGGTGCAGAAATGCACAATAAAATGATATACAACAGCACAAGTAATTGCCACACCGTGTTCTCAAACTTTCACTAGAAATCCTGATAATCTTACTGTCTACTCAAATCGAGCACTGTGAATAATGAGAAACAAAACATGAGGATCTGACATAGGTAAGACAGTCGTCTTCACTAGTTCACTGTCGAAGCACATAGCCTCGAACAAGTCACAACATTGCTGCTTCACAGCCCCACTCCTGCTTTTAAGTTCACTCTCTCCCTGTCCATTCTAACAGAAAGTAGTACTCCTTACCATGCCACCTCATGTAAAGCAAAGCAAAGTTTTCTTCTGCCTCGAGTTTCCTCTTGCATCACTATGCTAATGTCGGTCAGCTGACAGCCGACCGACTCTGCTGCTCACTGCTGCAATCCCATGCAGCGTGTGCTGGTTGAAAAATAGACCGCAGAGTCCAGTCCCCAGAGAGAAGCGCAATACTCCTCCTCTTGCCTTGCAGACCCATCCCCCTACCCTCCCTCTAGCTTTGCGTCATTTTCATGCACACCTCTTTTACTATTGCTGGTCACAAATTTGAAAAAATCTCTCTGGAGCTTTTTGAGTCATTAAAAGGCAGAATCTATGACCAGTGAAGAATGCAAATGGCAGCATTATTCACTGACTGTTTACAGTGACTAATTCAATTATTATCTGCATGATTGCACCTTAACATTAGGAACAAATCGCTGGCATAATTAAACAAATTACACCCCAATACCTTCTCTACTCACGCTTTTCATACTTTTAATTTATATGTTTCAAGTAGGAGCGTGCCAAGCAGTTACTGCATTGGTGCATGGTTTGCATTACTCCAACGTAAAAGGGACTCATGACTTCAGAGTGGTCAACACCACTCCTCATAAACAGAATGAATTCTTTGGGCAAAAGGATACTTACTTCATCAGATGCAGAGCGGAGGCATTGCACAGCGGCTTGTTTCTTCATTTCTTCAAGACTCAGGTCAGTCCCTCCTTTTTTCTTCGCCTTGCCCCATTTCTTGCCAGTTCCCTTCTCCCAGCCCAAGAAGATGTCGTTTTCCTTCCAGACACAAACCAGAAAAGGTCAGCCAAAGGACAAACAGCTAAACAGTAAATCAAATACAGAAAAGGCATTTATGGAGTAAGTATAAAGTCAGGGAAAACTGATTTGGTAGGTAGGTTTATTTGAATAGTGAGAGACAGAATACTAATAGAAATCCAGAAAAATGCATTTCAAAAACATAATAAATTAATTAGCATTTTCATGAAGGAAATAAGTATTTGATGCCCTATCAATCAGCAATATTTGTGGCTCCCAGTATTTTATACAGGTAACAAGCTGTCATTGAAAGCCTTCTATGGACACACCGACACCTGTCCATAGAAACAAACAATCTATCATCTATCAGAGTTCATTATGCACCATGGCCAAGACCTAAGAGCTTTCCAAGGATGTCAGGGACAAGATTGTGGACCTACACAAAGTGACAACAGTTGGTGCGAACTTCTCCCTGATCAAGAAAGCACATGTACATGCCTGTTTGAGGTTTGCCACTGAACATCTAAATGATTCAGAGGAGGACTGGGTCAACGTGTTGTGGTCAGATGAGAACAAAATCTAGCTCTTTGGCATCAACTCAACTCGGGTTGGTATTCCAGCAATACAATGATCCAAAACACACAGCCAGGGTAACAAAGGATGGGCTCAAGAAGAAGAATATTAATGTCCTGGAGTGGCCTAGTCAGTCTCCAGACTATAGTCCCACAGAAAATCTGTGGAGGGTTCTAAAGGTTCCAGTTGCCAAACATCAGCCAAGAAACATTAATGACTTGGAGAGGAACTGCAAAAAAGAGTGGGCCAAAATCCCCCCTGAGATGTGTGCAATACAACCTACAAAACATATCTCACCTCTGTGATTGCCAAAAAAGGCTTTGCCACCAAGTATTGAAACATGTTTTGCATCAAATACCCATTTCATTCATGAAATGACTGAAATGCATTTTTGTATTGTTTATTGTCCCGTCTCTGACTTTTCAAAGGAACCTACCATTGTGTTTTTTACATATAATATGCAAACAAGTACAGTAAACCTTAAATATAAAATGTAATAGCAAAAGAAACCTAAACTGCCAAATTGATATCTTCCTCTAACAAGGTCATTATATTCCCATGGAAACTTCCTCTCCTGAATAAGATGCACTCCCCACTTAGTGTTGTATGGCAAAGCACAATGATAAACAACAATTTTCTGACTTGACTAAAAACACTTGTGTTGGGGGAGCCCACCTGGTCCTGCAGATCGTAGTCATAACTGTCATGTAGGAGAAGGCTGAGGACATAGCGGGTGTAAATCATGGCATCAATCCCGCACTTCTCAAGCTCCTGGCCAAGCCAGCTTTGCACTGGACCCAGCGACTGCAGCAGGGACATCTCCGAGGCAGACAGGGGGCCCACAAGGGGGTAGGGGCAAGAATGGTTTTCAGGAGGAGCGGGACCGTCTGAATCGGTGCTCACTGGACGCATGGGACCTCAGGTGTCGGCCATTTTCAGGTGGAGCAGCATGTTGATGGGTAGTTTCTGTAGGGTGGTCGGTGGACAAACACAAAGAAGGAGAACGAGGCAGAACCTGTCTGGAAGAGCGGGCAGTCACTCCAGCAAGAGGCACTGAAGGGGCTCTACATGGGGAGGCATGTAGGATTTTTTTGTAATTTTTTTTTCTTTTTTATTGCTTTGAGCAAAACAGGGGATTTTACTCGTCAGGCATGGCTTATGCTGCTGATAGGTCTCAGCTCCTGAGCAAAACACAAGATGTGTTTGCGTCTCAGTTGGAGGGGTCCATGGTATGACTACGTCTTACTTTACCGGCACAACCTGAAACAGAACAAAAGTTTCTCTTAAATATTTTTAATGCTGAATGAATACTTTCAAAAAGACGTGTACACAGTCAAAAACCTTATTTGTGCCCTTAAGCTAAAAGAGACACGGACAGTTAAACCGCAAAAAACAATCTTCATCAGCTTTATATTAAAATAGATGTGTGAAGACAGGTCACTGCTTTTAGTAATGAAACATCATCCTTTTCATAAATCTTAATATTAATAGCCTTGTTTACTAGCAAGCAAATGGGCAACTGTAAGCTTTATAAATAATGCAGACAACAGTAACATTACTGACACATTATGGAAGTGACACCATGACAGATGAATAGCTGAATTATCAGAGGGTTGGATTTAATTGTGCAAAATGCAATTGACACAAGAACTAGGAGAAAATGTGTTTTTAAATACCAGTCTTTCTAAACGACAGAAAGGGCAAAAACCAGCACTACGTGAACACAAAATATAGTGCCCAGGACAAACCAATAAGTAAACAAACTCCAGCGGCTAAGTAGAACCGTGCAAGTACTGATCGGGAAAACGCTTGCTGTCAAGTGCATGTGTTTCATATGGCAGCAGCGGATTAGGGAACCGACGCGAAGAGCAAATGGAGGCTGCACCGATTTGATTGGCTGGCCCGGTCGTCGCTCAATGGTGGCATATTATGCGTTACCCGTTAGAGACGTCAAAAGGGCAAGATTAAAAAGCTTACTTCACATGTAACCGAAATATTTAGGCATGTAGTGCTTATATGCAGAACACATTGACAGTTACAAAAATAAAGACGAATAACAGCGAAAATGCTAGATAGCTTCATCGATAAAATGCCAAATATGGCTGACCAGTGTCTACTACCCAGCTGTTCCTTGTATGAATACAAGCCCCGGCAGCTAACGCTAGCTCCCGACTGTCCTGTCCCCAAAACATTACCAACTTTTTCCTAGAACACATTTTTAAAGGCAAGTAATCCAAGACAGAATAATCAAATTGACGTCGATACTGCAAAGTTTGATAGTGCGCTCCATCATTTACCGAGGAGGTATAACAAGTTTGTGCAAACATTTGATATGGCATTGATTGGTTTACTGACATTTACGTTACATTGCTGAGCTATCGGGTGCTGCAATGCAACTACAGAACAGGCAGTAACGATATCCGAGATTAATTATTAATGACACTGACATGTCAATTTCACAGTACCCTAGAATTTGTTACTTGCTAACAGCTGAAGTGTCCACTACCGTGAATGTTGCTCCATTAATGTCGGTTTTGTAGCGTCACTTTGTAGTTAAACTGCAAGGTTAGCTGGACCACCGACCTTAGCTAATGGGCTAAGTTGGTCAAGTTAGCTGCCAAGAGCTGCACTGAGCACATTGTCACTATTACTTAACACATTAAAATGACACATGATTTTTCAAATTTATGTTTCTTTAAACACGACATCAACCTAGCCCTGCATACACTAAGGTTAGTTTGGCATTTGTCTAGCAGGTGAACGGCGTCTATACGGTGACATTAGCACTGACGGTGCTCCATTAAAAAACCATAACTAGCTAACGCTAGCGTAGCAAACAGTAGCGTCAACGACATTAACATGCTAACGCTGACGCGAGGCCAAGTCTAAACTTTCAGTTTATGCATACCACGCGAAATGACAAAAAGTCACTAAAATTAAGTGATGGTGTCCGATTCAAATAGAAACGTTGGCTAGCGCTAGCTTTTACGTACAGTTGTTGTTGTGACCAAGGGGGAGGCGGAGCGGCTGCCCCGGTAGGGTACCAGAGGACTGTCAGACGTTTTCCCTTCAAAATTGTGCGCCATACCGCCATACAGCGAAAGGGAAAGCCGACAAAACGCTAACTCGGAATAGAAACGCCACAGTTAGGAAATAAAACTCCCGGCCGGTTCGCTGGTTTACTCACCTGCCGCGGGCTGAAGTAGAGAAGAGCAGCAAAAGGGGAGCGGCTATTTCTCTCCCGCTGCCGTTCCGAGCTCGAGCTCTGGAATCCGCTGCGGTAGCATCGCGTATCATGGACGCCGACAGAAATGGCGCTGTTTTCACAACCAGCGCTTCTTCAGCAGCGTCAAGGAAACTGGCAACATTGGGGCTCAAGCAGCAGAAGGGTCATTCCTCGTTGACAAATAACACTTCGAGCCACAATGTCCGCGCCACCACAAGCCAGTTTCGTTCTGAGAGCCGCCACCAAATGCGCCACCCTCCGCGTTCGTATCCAGGCAACAAGACAAACCTCTGCCGTCCTGTTCGTTTAGGTCTGATTCCTCCGCTCGGGTATTGCATCAGAAGCCCAACTAGTGCTCGCAAAATTTATACTAAAAACATTTCTTCGTATTTGGACATTTAATGTAACTCAGTCTGTGGAATTTTCCAACTGAACTGTTTTCCTGGATTATAGACCCAATCAATATAGTCAACACATTTACAACAAACATTGCACTTTTTTTAAATCAAAATTTCATTGCAGATTTTTAAATCTATTTATTTAGTTAGAATATTTTCTGTTCATTAAATGTGTAATTACTTGTAGACGTATCTGACACAAATACTACTACAAATCATTCTATCTTGTGCCTGTGAGAGAAGACAAATCAGATATTGGTCACACTCATCCACTTCTTTTACTTATAGAGCTCTTGGTCTACAAAAATTCCCAACACAGTTGCTTTTAATTACTTCGTTTGTGTGTATGTTGGGATTGGTGCTTATTCTTTACACTGACCACCTTCCCTCTTTTAATGGTCCATGGTGTGGCACACTTCATCTGACCCCTGGGGGTTATGACCTTAAGCATGGATTGCATCAAAAACCTATTGACCAGCTGTTCACACTCCTGCCACCATCAATACATAGATATGCATACACACCTGAAGTGATTAGTTTTAATTGTATGCAGCGTGTGTGTGTGTGTGTGTGTGTGTGTGTGTGTAGAAAGAGATCAAACAAGGTTAGTACAGCGGTCTGGGTATAGAGTCTGAGCATGTTCACATGGGTTGGAATTCAAAAGAATGGAAGTGTATGTACAGGAGCTGTGTGTGTGTGAGATGGAAAGCATTTATGTAACAGCTGACATGGTATAAGGACAAAATGTGTAATATGTGTCAGTTCTCACAGTCCCTCAGGGGCAGTTAGTAGTTCTGCTCTTGTTCTTTATCCGGAGACAGAGCCCTACAGCCAAAAGCCAAACACATATTGACCTTCTGCAACACAGTGTGCAGATCGATGAGGAAGTTCTGGGATTTTCACCATCAATACACTGTACGCGCACACACTGCAGAACACTCTTTTCATTTGACCATGAAGTCTGACACTGAGCTTTGAAAATAATAAGCTGAAACAATTATTGCCAGAGTTGCTGTCTTACCAGCCATAACTGTCTTTTCCTGTTTCTGATAAAATCTTGTGTGAGCAGCAGCCGCACGTGCAGCAACTTAACATTCACTGTGCAGTATCTTAGTCCCACGCTGCTCTTTGCTCTGACAGCTTTCTCATTTGCCAGTGTTAATTGAAGTCATTTTGGAGCAGATGGCACAGTTAAAAGATGCTCTGTAATCCTCTCCCAGGAGGGTGGAAGGGGTTTGGGTTGTAAGAGGCCTGTGGGTGATTTCAAGTGGTGTTACCCACATAGATTTAGTACGGCTTTTCACCTCAGCAGCAAGTTTACAGGTTTACAGTCTGAGGTGAAGCTGGTTATCATGGGCAGGGATAGGGTCATACTTCTGCCATTCGTTACATCTCACTATTTTTGGTATATAAAAAAGTCAGCATTCAGAATTTTAAATATTACATTTATTTATTTAAAATATTCTTCTTTATTTATCTATTATCTTAACCACTTTTCCTGTTAAGGGGTGTGAGGTGGTGGAGCCACTGGAGAAGGAGGCAGTGTACTCCCTGGACAGATTGTTAGTCTATCGCAGGACTTACAAAAAAAATATACTCACAGCTATTAAATAGAATTACATCTCCTTTCTTATGTGTGAATAGGTTTTTCTAAGTTTTACCAATGTTTTCGCTTTAAAGACGTTTTCCTATTTTACATGATTAATTATTATTTTATCCAGTGTCAGATATACTTATAATTATCCACAGAGATTAGTAGCTAACCCGTAACTACCCAGCTGCCCAGTCACAGATCATACAGTATATTTGTGAGTTCTTAGGTGTAAATATAGTATTTAGGAACAACTAATCTCCGGTTACAATAACTAGTTTGTGTGGTGCAACCTGTTTCACTTTAGTGTGTCATAAATCTTCACATTTTAGCTTAAACAATTTTACATCTAAAACTTCAAGGAGCTGATGAACACCTGTCTGTAGTTATTAGTTGTTAGGTCAGTGCTGGTTATGACTTAATTACCACTTTAACCTAAACCTGGAGTCATATTATTTAGCTAACTAGCAAGTTACAGTTAGGTACGTTAACAATTTCGTATGTAAATGATTTGTAACTTTGTAACTAGTAGACATTTATATTTTATCCAAATTTGCCAAGCTCAAGTCCTATAATTTTTTAAGACTCACGAGTCATGTTCTATGAAATGCCCTAATTTACTCTTTCTACTCTTTCTACAAAGCATGTCGTGAAGGGCTTCAATGCATATACTGTATTGTTCTGGCTCTTTGGTGAAATTTTTGTGTGTCACTAGAAACTGGATTATTAGAAAAAAGGCTTCCACACATTGTATGAAATCATTATAGGCATTTAATGAAGAATTAATCAATTCTGGAGCCACTAATTAAACTGTATCTTTTTTGGAGGACAGATCTGATCATACGTTGCGTTTTTCTAATATTATAAGTGTTGGAGAAAATCAAATGTAATCATGTGTTATCCAGATGATCCTCTGACTGAACTCATGAAACTTATTCATCATCACCACTACCCAGACAGCCTGTCAGGATTCGTTAAAGGGGGACTTTTCATCTCCTGCTTATCTCTCCTCAAACACGCCTCGTGATACAAATCATTTTACACAATGTAAATACTCCAAAGAGCCCAATCAGAGCTTGAACTATTGATCAAAGTGACCAATCAGCATATTTGGGAAGGACAACTCCTGTCTCAACCAAAGTCACATGACTTAGGTTCCTCTTTCTTGTCACCCCTGCTGTTTACCAGCATCTGCTTTCTGTCTGGACTCTACGTGCCTGACAGATTGCATACATACATATGCATTCGCTCTTTACACAATAGTGACTGTGCCTGCTGTCTGTGATGTTTTGTTTCCTGTGAAGTTGCGAAATGCTTCCACTGGCACTCAGCCTGTATACCGTCTCACCTAAGGCTATTCACAGAGAACATTAAACAAACCGAAATACTCTTCTGAACATAATAAATAGGTGTATGTTGAGTACACGCAGTGCTGATAGTGCCTCAGCTCCCCTATTCTTCTCGTTTTATTGCTCGTGACTGTAGTCATGCTGCATCTTGCAGAAGTAACCAGGCTGCAAACCTTTATCAGCAGCCAAAACATAAAAAGCACTGTGGCGCAGAGGCGCAGTAGTTTGCCCTCAGTCTTCCTGTTTCATCATGTAATTCTAATGAATCAGATCTCTTTGTCTATATCCTCACTTGTCCACACTACTCTTCAACAGAGAACAAGCTTGACAGGTCAGGTCGTGATATAATCTCTAACCTTGCTTCCATCAGGTAAAACCTTGTTTGTTGTGTTTGTTCAACCTAATTACAGAACTAATTACAGTTTTATCTACTAGTATTGTTTACTATTATCTTCATTACCAAAATAAAATCAGAAATACACAGTGCAGCACAATGCAGAACACGGTGTGACCTTCTTGACTTCATCACAGTGAGTGGTTAACCCCGATGAAGTAAGAGCCATTGATAAATGATTGTTTTTGACTATACAGGAAAAGGATAAATAATCACTTTTCAGATCACATGGTTCACCGGTCGGGTCTGTTCCACCACCAGCAACACATAGCTGTTCATAAGGTCACTGAGTTCTTTCTGCAGTATGTGTCTGACTATTTACAGCCAGACACATACTTTATCTACTGACTACATTCATGTCAAGGGTTAACTCCAGAGGTAAACATGAAGGAATTCTTTAGGAGATCTCATTAGCACATGACCAAATCTAGCTCATTTCCCTCCAAATCTATCTGCCTGTTAGCCTTGTGTGTTGGTGTCATGAGGCACTCGCAAATAACCCCAGGACTCGTGAAATGACATCTAGGCAACACCTGACATCTAGTTTTTTAATAAATAATACTGCAAAAACATACTGGTATCTTTACTCTCGGTTATGTTCAATGACATATTTCTGGGGGTTTCTATGGGCACTATTAGCTTTGAATGTATTCAGCTTGGCTGAGTGTGACCTAAGATCGCAATGATAATTTGCAGATGTGTCTGCGACTGAGGAACGTTGCAAGAACTGCAGAAGAAGGACAAAGTCTCATTGTCATGTGCTTCACTACGTATGTGTGAGCGCGTGCCTAGGGCGTGTAAGAGGCTGAGTGAGACAGAGAGCAGGCCTGTTTGCACGAGGACAGTGCACAAATATCACTAGTTTTAATTACGTCACTGGAGAGTGGCTGTAAAAGCAGCGAAATGAGGATTACATCATGTGGTCAAGGCCATCCACAGAGAGCCTGTTATCAGCACGGTGCAGGCGTGAATGCAAATCGCCTGGCCTCACAGCCCAGTGTTAACCTGTCTGCTGTCTGCACATGAGGAGAGGTGATGGGTGATAATTCAACAGGTTTAGAAAATGCTCCCAGCTAAACAGAACATACACAGTTGGCTATTTGCTCACTCTCTTTGAACCCAGTGTGTTTAACCAACAAGAAACTCTTGACAAGAGGAGGGGATTTCTCATTTATTGTCACTCGTAACACAAATAGAAGGAATCGTTATTAACAGCTGTGCTATTTCTGAAACTCATAATGGTGCAAAAGCCATTAAAACACATTAGTTATGTCCAAACATGTATCAATCTGCTGCTAAAAAAAGTCCCAGTGAAAAGACATTTTTGTTACATCTTAGTAATATTATAGTAACCTTAAACTATAGTTTTGTAGATTATGTAACATTAGTTCAGGTCTAGATTATCTAATCCTAAATTGGAATGTTGCTTCTCCTGAACCTACTCAAATGTGCATGGAAGGTTTTTACTGTGTGAGCGAAGCAGTATTCAATCATTAGTTCTGGTCATATTGACACTGCTGGTCACTGTTGGCCTTGATGATTGCTAACTGAACCAGTCAGAGCGTAACTTAATTATTCACCATTAAATCAGCAGGTTTATTGCAGACAGTGGTTTCAACTTGTGGCTCCCGTGTTGAAATTCCACTGACATTTCACAGATCAGATGACAGCTCCGGTTTCAGTTTCTGATTAACAGTGTGAAGATTTAGACTCATTCTCATCATTACATAGCCTCCAACTTTTGTCTTGGCATTTCGAGGGAACAAGCAAAGTTGTCACATCTGGCGGTAGAGAAAAGGTTTCCAGTGGTAGTAGAGCAGACAAGCTGCAGTACAGGAGGCCTATTTATCATGTGTGTAGATCAAAGGTGACGCTGCCGGCCCTATTGTCTGGTATGAATTAGAGCTGCTGTGTGTTTCCTTCCTTTTTACTGGACTTTTAGAGCTCTTTAGAGCATCTTAGTTGTATAGATAAAGATTGAACAAAGCTTATCAGTACTTCCCACACACTGTGGAGAAAAAGTACGTATCACTCAGCTGGATCCATGTGTCAGCAGCAGAGACAGGACTTTAGTCTTCAAAACAGACACCAGCATCCTGTTTGGTCTCTGTGACAGTAAGTTGAAAGGAATGTGTGGAATGGGAGGAACTCAGCAGTATGTTGTATAAGCCCTGGCAACTGTTTGTTAATCCATACACACAGTCAACAGGTCGTTCTTGGGAGACTGGTTTCAAGGCAAAGGCTAATTCCATGCCCACTGTCACAGCCGTTGTTTGGAAAATGATCCCTGCATGGCCAACTCCTCTTTTCCAATGCAAAATAAACACAGAAGTAATTCCAGTAATGACTAATTATAAAAACATAAATTGGCATTGTGAAACTATTTAAGGCGTCTCATAGGGTTGTGACTGCTGAAGAGCCTTTTTACAGATTATGAAGCTTATCTGGCTGTAGTCCTCCACCTGATGGTGCACTTTGGTTTCACTCTCTCAGATTTGTCTGGTAAAGACATTGATTCCACCAAAGCCTTTGCTAGTATTGCCTGAAGTAGGATTTTGAAATATGTATAGACTATAGCTTGAGATTCATAGTAAAAACTGATGGATTCTGTTATGTTGTTTTCAGTCATTTTTTTCCTGTGGAAAAAGGTCTGATCAGCAGATTTTATTAGAATGAGTATGAAAAACTGCATGTCACAGTGTTTTACTAACAGGAACAGGAAGTATCAATGTCGAGAATATCACATGCAGTATCTTTAAAGCAACTCTAATTGAGATATGGCCACTAGGGGGCAGGATATTTAAAAACAACTCAAACATTTTTTCATTGATTGACACAGGACATCAGCATTGATTTGTAACTCTCATTATTTCTGCATGTACCAGTGCAGAATAACTAAATGTCAGTGGGCAGCAGGTGAAAAAAAATGACTGAAAACTTAAGTGAAAGAACAGATTTTGCATTACATTGGCTACTGAAGATGCTTTGGACACTGCTATGTAGCCTCGAGCTACACAACCTGAATGTGTTTAAATGAGTGACGACCAGCACAAAGACGTGGTGATTTTAATGTTGTGATGGATAGGAATCAACTTGGGAAAAATGTAATGGCAGACTGAAATTGATTCATGCAGGACTCTTTTAAGCTACTAAACGTCTTCACTATATTTGCATGTTCAGCACTGTAGTTGTTGACTTTGTCATATTGTACTGGTAAGTAGCATATAATGTGCGTTTGGTCATTTAAATAAATTAATTCATTCATTTGAGGACCATAAATCACAAGCTCATAGTCCAGCTCCGTATGAGCTGTGTACAGTGTTTCCTTCATTTGACTAATTTGCTTATATGCAATACTGTAATGCGATGTGAGAGTGATTTAATTTTCTGTTTGCAACTGAAGGTGTTGACAGCGAAGAGAGTGTGTCAGTTGTGGCACGACCCTGCACTGTGAGGAAAGCCTGGGAACAAAAGTGACATTAGCTCGTACCACTGTTCTTAGGAGCTGTGCTCTCTACTGACACTCAGTCTCCTAATAGGTCAAAGCAGCAGGAAGGGGGCAGACTGTCCAGAGCATTACAACAGCCTTAAGCCACTTTACCAGGGTATTTACTTGCAAACAGGGTCAGAAGAAAAGTCCTAAAATGTTTGAAAGTTATTTTCGTCCCACACATGGATTTATATATATTACATATACCCAGCAAAGTTCACATTTCCTAACTAGCATAATGCAGCATTGTGTTGTTTCTTAAATGAAACATCAGCTTTGTCACTGCTGCCTACATAGCAGGGTGCTGTCTGTGGTTTAATCAAGACTTACATACTGACAGTTTTATGCCTCTGCCAACCAGTCAAGTTTCGGTTTAGATGTATTTCTGTCCAGACTCTATTTTAATATATTTGTTATTAATAGAAGCTGACTCTTTCTAGCCATGAGGCGACAGTGCTAACCCCTAACCACCAATGTCGCCTATTTTCATTGAGCACTATATAAAAATAAAAATATAAAAACATGTACTTTACAACATCAACATCTATTATCTGCTCATATTTACATTTATTCAAACCAACTTCATCAAAGGTTTTTGCAATGTCTGTTGTACGATGCTGTAGCGCTGATAGTGTGAGTTTGACTGATGCAAATAGAGAGCATAGAGAGCATAGAGAGCAGTGAGTGTAAACCAAAACAACCAACTGAGAGATGCTAAAACATGTTGTAGAGGAGTTATTAAGAATCTGGTGATGTGCAGCTTTAATGTACATATTATTTTGTACTCACGTCTGTGTGTTTGCGCTGCACTGATGCGTCAGCCAGAATGTTAACACAGCAAATATTCAACAATTTCGCTCGACCCACGTCACATGACGTCTAACCAGCCAAGGAGACATGAATAAAATGTTCAAGACAAAGAGCAGCTGTGTGTTCATCGTGTTTGTCCTTTTTGAGCTGGACACGCTGGTAGCTCATGTGACCAGAGATGTGTGGCGTAGTCATACTTCTACCTCCTCTCGTGGACCAAGCAGTGTGTGTGTGTGTAACCTGTTATTCAGGTTATATGAATCAAATCCCTGTCATTCTGAATTTTTAATACATGCTGTCATAAAAAAAAAAAGTTAAATCTCCATTAAAATGTTAATTTTTTTAAAATGTCAATATCCAAGCTATAAGAAGTAGAAGCAACTACAAATGAAAGGAACTACTCAGACCTGGAAATGCTGCTAGTAGGTCATACAATCATACTATGACCTGTTTGTGCGTCTGTGTCCATGTTTTGTTTTATAATAAAACTGTAATAAATGTTAGGATGCAAGGATAAGAAAGAAATAGAGAGTAGAACAGACACCCCACACAAAACCCCTCGTCCCACCATACTTTCCCACCTGCCCCTCCTGACTCCAGAGGCACATCCTCCTTCACTCAGGACACCTAATCCCCATAAGCCTTCTTAATGCCCCGGGTAAAGAGAGAGAGAGGAAGTGAGTGAAGAGAGAGTGTGAGCTTTAATGACATCCCAAGCCGATTACAGGCCAAACACTTTTCACAGATCTGCGAGGCCTCATTCTCTGCCTGTCCTGTCAAATAATCTCTGGCCACACTAAAAAGGGAGGTCACGCATATGGCAGTAGAGATTACCTCCTTAATAAAGATGGGTCTCGGCTGTGCATTGTTTAAGTGCCTTTTCTTTACGCTGTGGGCTTCACCTGCCACTAGAGGGCAGCATAGACTTTCTGTAATTGGCTGCATGGAGAAGGTGTGTTACTTGGCCTGTGTTTTCTGGCAGGCTGGTGGCTCGACCTACAGACAGAAGCTCTCATAAAGGTGGATTAAGAATTAGCACAATTAGCAAACGAGCTGGTCCAGGAGTTGTTTTCGAATTCCCAAATCCCTTTTTTTTTTGTGGGGCTTGGCACCTCTTGGCATTCACATAAAAACAGATATAAGTCAGACTTAGTGTAGAATCTAAGCTTAAACTTTACAGTGTTACCGATCATCCCCACTAGTTCAGTATGCGTTAGCCTTTAGACCTTTGCTGTGTTCACTGCATCGCCTACGCCACTTCAAAATGTCCCTGTACGTGGCCCCCAACAAGGCGCGGTCTGTGATGCGCTGACACACTTTCCATGCGACTGAGGCTGCTGCATCACAAACCACCGTTCTGACCACTCGTTTGAGACGGCACAAATGTCCTCTTCCACTGCACTCCCTGAGCATGATCTGCACATGTGATGGACTCCGACGATAAGCTTCAACTTAACTCTGTTGAAAGGGTTTCATACCGGCAAAGAGAATAATCTTTAAATAATCTTTAAGTGGATGCAGCCTGCTGTCTGATTTTAGTAGCATCTCTCACAGGAAGTTTAAACATGGTAGAGGTTATCTGACCACCTGAACATCCTCCTATCATACACCTCACATGTCACTATTTGTTCTGGCACCACACAAATATCTGTTGAGGCTTGTGCAAATGCAAGGAACCACATTTTGCGGAACTAAAACCTGAGCTTGCATATAGTTTACTACACATTGTTTGGTGGTTAAATGTGTCCATGCACATACAGAAAAAGGCACAACTTGCACTTTAGCTCTTATAGCTTTATAGCCCATACACATCCCACACATCTTACTGTGAATTAATATTAGTCACACAACACATGACCACGTACAATATTACTTTATTCACTCACTATAGCAACAGTTAGCAACTGTAGATGAATATTTCATGCCGTTGTCGGCGCCATTTAACCACACCCAGTGATGTTTTGTTCATTTCTTGGCACAGCGGTCATGGCAGGCGCAGGTCAGAGCAGCTACGAGCACCACGAACTCGCCAAAGTCGACCTCGCAGTCTCCGTTAAAATCCAGACCTTTCAGCAGCTTGTCCACCTCCTCTTGATTCTTTGCTGCCTGCACAGAGCAACAAAACACCATTAGGATTAGTATTTCCCAGTATAGATTTTTATGTACTACTACCCCTAAAGCTGTACAAAACATTTTCTAGGCAGTGATGGAAACATCTAAAGTAAAAATCTGAATTGAACTTTAAATTAATGTGTGAATTTGCATTGTTGTGTTTCAGATTAGATGATGTGCTGTCTGGTGTACCGTACCTTGAGGAGTCCAGGCAGCTCCTTCTCCAGCAAAGTCTTGGCCTCAGCTTTGGTTAGGGTGTCAGGTTTTCCTTCACCAGCAGCATATGTATCAAAGACCTTCATGAGGAGGGCCATGGCTGTCTCTAGCTGGGTCATGGTTGCTGCTTGTGAGGTTGTTAAGGAAGGAAAACAAGGAAAAGCGAAGAAACGGAGCAGTTGATGTGTTGGGAGTGTAAGTGCTGAGACTCTTTTTATACCTAGGGGATTAGTAATGACATAGGTCAAAGGGGAAGGGAGTGTTTGATAAAGGTAGTGGCTTGAGTTGTGTCAACACAACCTACGCCCTACAACGCCCAGTGTGCTCCCCACTATCGCTAATAACGCTTCAGTTATTTACTTTTTCATTTAAGGGAATGTCTTTCAGTAGCCAAACTGGTTCGATCACAGGGAAATACATGAGAATAAGTTTATTGTGCTCATGCGATTTATAAATGTCATGGTACGGAAACACACATAAACCCACCGCCACAGTATTTACTGTGGTTATGCCGTAGACATAAACCACAATAGCTAAGTTATGAAAACAATGTAAACGAGAGGCTGCATATACCTGCATGTTGTCTATGCGGTGGCCTGGTTGGGTTTCTTGGAAACAAGGCTCTTTACCAGATCTACTCTATACCGTAGATCAACTTGTTCCACTTAGAAATACTAAACTAGATATACTGTGCAACTAAGTGCAACACATAAATTTGATTGAAATATAACATAAATATTAGAGACATGTAGCAAAAGCACATTAGTGATTCGGTGAAAAAGGTGATGCAGAGGTGAACGTGCCCGTCAGTCTGTTGGTGGTTAGCACCTTATACAGTTGGACATACAGCTGCAGACACCGAATAGACTTTGTGTCCTTTGACACATTTTGAGTGACACAGGCTGACTCACTGAGTAAAGTCTTTTTCTACTAAAGAGTTTCTACAATCAAGCCTCATGTTGTGTTCTGGTCAAAGTTGACCGTTGTCAGTGTCTCTGAAGAACATAGGTAATTTGATGCAACTGACCAAAGATCTGACACAACTTAAACCCTCAAAATATATTGTATGAACTTGGGGGAGAATATTTATTGTAAAAGCCTTTGAGGGAGACTCTCCACCGCTTTTCATAGACGTTTCTAGTTATGAGAGTAGCTTTTGTATGAAATGATTTTTTGAGGCTCATAGTTTATTGAGTGGCAGCATCATGGCAGCTTGATGTACTTTAAATGAGGATCATGCATATGTGACCACCACACCAGTGAGTAGGAGGGAGGTCATGAAACTGACTGTGAGGATGGATTAGAGGAGGGACACAACACTGTAATGTTATTAATACATTTGATAATAAAATCTAACACAAGTAATTATAATATATGTTTTATCATATTTATTCAATTAGTCATGTTTGACATGTTTATCGTGGCATTAATTTAAGGTCAATAAACCTCTTAGTCACAATTCTGACTTTGTCATAACTACAGATAAATGATGTTGATGTATGTAAAAAAAGTATTTGTCACATAGGTTGTAGTACAATCCAATAACTCACCCAAGAATTTAGAGGTAAAAAACCTTTCATTAGCCTGATTTGTGTTAGAAAGAAAACACAGTGCAAATCATAAAATGCAGCTAACACAGGAAATGATCCCAAACCTAAAGTCTTTCAGGACACTAGAGGGAGCAATTAGCTTGTCAATTTTGTGCATTATTGTTGTTATTGACATGATTATTCTGATCATTAGCATAAACAACACAACTTTTCTGTATGCACCACCCACTCAGGCTGTCATGCTTATACACTATGTTGTCCAAAGTATTGGGACATGCCTCCAAATCGATGTCCATCAGGACATGGATGAGCATATGAAGTGGGGAAGAACTGGCCTGCACAAAACGCTGAACTCTAACTGAGGAATGAAACTTTGGAATGAGTTGGAGCAGAGCCTGCGAGCCACTAGCCAAGAAAAGTGTCTGACCTTTATGTTTTTAACTGTGCTAGAAGATAGCTGACTCAGAAAGAGGCTGGAGCGTGTGTCTTCCCCAGACAAGTGCTCTAAACATAAAAGCGTGAGAAATGTGTAATGTGTGTGGCAGTTCGGAAGATGTAGAAGCAGAATGTGCGCTGAAGCACACAGCAAGCCAGGGGGGAAACACTTGCACTTCCTGTCGCTGACCTATCATGCAGCTACGCTGCAGCACCACAATTTCCACTCAGTGCTCTTATCGTGTGTTGATGTCATTCTGAAACCTGCGCCAGTAGAGAATCAATACCATTCAGTAATGGGGACCACAGACCTGCTGCTAGTATTATCACATCAAGACACATACACATACACACACACTCTTCAGATGAACTCAGACTACGCAGATGTACAAAAATGAGTTTATAGAAAACTGTCAAATAATCACACTTGTATAAAATACTTTGCATAGTTTGAGTAGATGTACTGTATATGTAATGTATGTACATTATATACATGCAAAGAAGAAAAGTATAGAAAAGGAAGATAAAATAGATCCTTATCCACTTTCTTTGGTCGGCATATGTTCAAAGTAATCGCAGGATTCATAGACTGGTACCTGGCACTGAAAGAGGCAGAGGGATGGACACATTAGTGAGTGTACACATACTTTGTCAGTGTGGTATAGTAGTAAACATATCAGTATGCTGATAAGGCTACAAGACCTTTGCTAATGTCTACAATGAAAGACTAGGCAGACTTTCTCAAGGCAGCATGAATCACAACAGGATGTCAGTTGTCAGCGAGCACATACTTCATCACAATTTCTCAATACTGGAACTTCTGCTTTAGCACAGTGCACATTAGGCCAAATACATTATTTCAAACTGGGTGACTAGAAAACCACGACCACCAAGATTTCTTGAGCGAGTCTGTAGAATCTGGTATTCATGAGGATGTTTTCTGGATTGTATTGTTTAGTAGAAGAAAACAGCAAAAAAGAATATTTAAACACCTTATATCATAACGCCATCAATGAAGCAGCTTACCTCAAACTTATATGTGTTAAGTAAGTTGAACTTCACTTTCTCCAACGGAATATTTACGACAAGTTGCTCTGACTTTTAACTTAAATAAATTTAACTTGTCCGTACGCGCGTTTGGCAAGAAACAAAATTACATATTTATTACATATATATTTAACATAATTAGGATTTGCAATTTTGCAGATACAGTGATACTGAGCAAATCAATAATATGTTCCTAGACACTAGTGTTCTTTCTACCAAAATATCTGATCTTGCAATTACTTAAAAATAAACAAAGTAGTTCAATAAAGAACAGTCACATTCATTGATAAGGTAGTCATACATATTATTACTGATAATAATTCCTACATCAATTATTAAGCAAATATTTTTTCTTTATGAGGTACATCCTGCATCATTAAGAAATACCATGATTAACTAAACATACCAACAATCTCAATCAATTTCTATATTCTACTAGTGATCATGTTTTGTTTTGTTTTACTTCTACCAATATTTGTGTGTAATAACATTTTTTTCATTGAATCCTACCACTTGAGTCAAGTTAAGTCTGGATACTACATAAATAAAATTACATTTATGTACAAGAGTAAATAATTCTGGTGTCCATATGGATTTATGTTGAACCCCACACGCTATTCAAAGTTCTGATTCAGTCCAACTCTGTCGTACATAGTGTCTCCATTTACTTAGTAGTAATAATAATAATAGTAATAACATACTTTTTGAAATTCAGTTTGTCAATAGGGTTTCAGTGTCTTGACTTTAGCTTTTTAGATAACTGCTCGACCAACTGAGCTATTACCACCCCCGAAAAAAGAACTTGTATTGGGCACCTTGGCATCTGAACCACTGGACTATAGTGTTTCTGGTTTTAGTTCGGCTATGGACTTTTACTGTTAGTCAAGCCTCCCTCTTTTTCTCCATGTTTTATTTCTATCTCCCTATAATCATTATCAAATAAAGGCAATGTTGCTGGAAACATCATCACACTGGACATTATGTTCACTATCTACTGGCTTTTGTTTTTTATTTGTTTGTGCTGGCTTTTTGTGTTTAAGTCGTGTCCAAACCTCATTTGCAGAGAATTTGGGACTTTTTCTAAACCTTAATAAAAACACAAAGAACTCTTTGCAACACACAAAGAATTGAATGACACTATTAATCAATTAAAGACTGTGACAGTTGTCATGTTTCAGTCTTGCAATTTGAATATTTGCCAATTGCTGCTGGATAAAGGCTTCAGCTTTAACACTAAAATACTAAAATGTTCCTCTTATAATTTTGTTAGTGTAATATTTCTAATATTTGTATAATTATATACAGGATGTGCAGTGACTGAAGGAGTTCTCCTGATGGCAGCAGGAACAGGCTCCTCCATACTTTACTTTACTTTACTTTGCTTGGCAGACGCTTTTATCCAAAGCGACTTACATGGAGCTAGCGCTGGGTGTCTG
>JAUMHF010000010.1:12732180-12782533 GCA_032359275.1 Microctenopoma steveboyesi | reverse complement strand
TTTCATATGAAATGCTGTGAAATTGTGATGAAATGCTGACATCATGTCAGCTAGATGATTAAACTATAAATACAAACATTAATTAGTCACTGGAAATACAATGACATTTGGATTATTAATACACAGTCACGTATGCTGCTGCTTCGCAACATCAGTCAGCATGAAAAAAACACCATCAACAAATACAATACATCAACTCCTTCCAAAAAAGTGCTAAAGAGGCTGCAACAAGTCTGTGTAATAAGTAATTAATTTTTTTAGTTGTCTGCATGTCAGGTTTCCCCTCTTGTTGGCTGCACTTTAGGGTGACTTGGTTTCAGGGTGGTTCGGATTTCCTCAGCATTGCTTCCGCCTTAGCTGGTTTGAAACTTACAGATAAAAATGCAGAATGTCACTTGGCAGGTAACTGGTGTTTTCTTGATTCATTGTTCCTCCTCCTCCTCCTTTGGCATGATGGTTCAATGCACTTGTCACTAAGCCGTTTTTCTCATTTAAAATCCAAGGCTGGCTGACCAGGGAAAGTGTGCAACTGGCCTCTGGGGGCCCCCATTTGAACTCCAGCCGTCCTGAAAGCTTCTTATGTGTGTCAACTGGAATAAGCTTTGATGGAGATTTTATTTGGGACTATGCAACTCTACTGTAAACCACAGGTGTTACAGCAGAGGGGAAAAAACACAGCCAGAGATTTCCAGTAATAGTTGAAAAGCAGCTGAAGCCATTTTAAGATCTTTCAATACAATACATTTCTCACGAGTTTAACTCTGTTTGTTTACCTGTCTATACAAAGGCTTTGTTGCGCACATTTTATCAGTCGTTTGGAAAATAGTTTAAGTTACAAAATGGTAAATGTTTCCATTAACGAGCTTAAAATGTATAATATAACACAAAATTGTCGGAGAATCTATTTGTTATATAATATATTTTGCCGTCTAAAAGGTGAAACGTGTGGTAACGTGCGTGCTCGACACCGGAAGTGTTTCCTCTCGCGCGTACGCAGAGAGCATCTCACAGAGCTCCGCACCAGCCACCCTATGGATCACCAACACGCCCGTGGACGGACAGCAGACTCTCGCTGAGACGCTGCGGCTCGTTTTGAACGCGGACGTGTTTGCTCCTCGCCGTGGGAACACCATGAAAACACAGTGACGACACGAGCTTCTTAACCAAGGTGAGCCACGCGCCTTCGCCTCGTTAGCTGCACGGATGTCAAACAAGCTAGCAGCAGCAGCACGTTGTCCCTTCACAGGTTGTCTCCGTCTCTGGTGAGCTGATGGAGTAGGACTGCAGCTCGGGTGTAAGGAACAGGTGTCAAATCTGTTCAGCTATGTATGGAATACCTAATAAATATAACACCATTTAATTAAAGTTTTACTGTATCCTCTTTGTTTATGTTTATATGTTATATTCTTATGCCATAAGTTTTGGTTAGGATTTCCCAATACAACCTGTACTGTGTCCCTGCTGCTTATGCAGTTATATTATTCAATGAAACTGTGTAAGTTAGGTTATGTAGCTGTACTGCAGTACACCTGTGTAACTAGTACTCGCATAAGAGTAGCTTTGAGTCATTTGGTACTTCCTTTTTATGTGCATAGCCGGTCCTGTATGTGTGTTATTTGCCGGTCCCTGCCCTCTAATGAACACATGGTCGATGTGTTCTTGATGGATTACTGAAAGGATCATTAATCCTCAGTGACTCAGCTGTGAAGGATCCATGTGCGATATGACTGTTTGAGGGTTAATACACAGAAACCGTGCGGCAGCATTTCCCTCTATGTCCCATGTAATTCACCACTTCCTCACTCTTTACCCTAATACTATTTATCATAGAGGGATTTTTGCTGCGTGTCTGACTGACGTTATCGACAGCAAAGGCAAAGAAGACTGTAAAGATTCATTGATTTCTGTCTGTCCTGGACATTTTATGGCTGAAAGGGCGAGTGAACAGAATAAAGAGGATGGGGGACTAGAATGTTAAACCTCCTTCACTCGCGTGAATGCGTTTTGCGTTGCTGCTTGACGTGAATGTTTGGGCTTCTCCAGCTTCAGTAAGAGATGTTTCCTCGTCTACCTGCTAATGGGATGTGTTTCTTTTTATGTTTCCTCCTAAACACATGTCTTTGTTTCTCGCCTCAGTCTCGCAGAGAACTAAACGTTACAAAAGTACTTTGACATTGTAATGTTCTTACAGTGTTTAAACAACATACAACATATTATTAAGTAGCTTAACATTTATGACTCTGTCTCCTTTGAGCTCTGACCTTCAACAAACGCTGGACATGCTTCATTTATGGTGTTTTATCACACACGGGCAGCCAAACCCCTGCTGAGTCATTTGATGGGTTTCTATTAGAGGTCTTTTAATATACAGACATATGCAGACAATGTTTCTGTACACAACACTGTACAAAGGCTGGGAAATATTAATGACTTTGTTTAGTTCTTTCTGCTGCCTTCCTGTCATTTGAATCAGAACAACAACAAAGCTAGAACGGTTATGGGAACAAAGCTTTGAAGCAGCATGTGGTCACGTTTAAAACAATAGCATTTGTACTCACTCCCCTCCGCTTTATTATTCTTTCACAAGCTGTTTGATGAAATGTAACACAAACACATTTTTATAACCTGGATGTCCACATCATTAGCCTTGTCCATGATTTACCAGCACATTGTAATTAGTTCTGCTCCGTTGCTGTAAACATTCTTTGCAGTTAGACAGTAATGTCTTTAAACCAAGCTGATTTAAGCTCTGATTACTGCATTTGACAGACTAAAAATAAACACAGCAGCTGCATCACTCAGAAGGAGATGAATCAAAATAAATAAATTGCTATTTTATTTGTCACATACATAGTTACAGTGTACAACATGCAGTGAAATGTGTTCTGCATTTGGCCCGTCACAGCTGGGAATGGAACCATCCAAGCCTCATGGCTTAACCCACAGAGCTACCAGGCCACTGAGAGGAGGCAGTGATCACGAAGAACTACTGTAGCTGTTATCTCTGTTGCCATAGCTGGTAACTATATACAAAATCTGTGAGCATGAAGCATGTTCATATCTAAAAGGAGGATAGGGAGGAAAGGAAGGATGTTGACTCATCAGATCTGTGCAGTGCATGCTGTACTGCTGTCTACGTTTCACCTACTTTTTGCTGTTAAGTGACAATTTAAGGAAGTAGCCCTGCAAATGCTGAAATTCTTTAGGCTTTTTCACATCCTCCTCCACGGCTGGTCTGTGCTGCGTTTATTTTAGGAACTAGCTCTCTTAGAGTAGGAAAAAAGGGACTCTGGCTAAACTCGCAGCTCTGTGTAACTTGGAAAAAGTATTATTTCCCAGACACACCCCTGCGCTCTAGAATGTCCCCAGGGCAGGATTTACTTGGTCAGCCACTCATACTTTCTCACCAGAATAGAAATGGGTTCCTGCATTTTTAGCAGCGGGCGCCTTGGCAGAGAAGCCTTTGGAAAACCAACCAGATGCTCATTAATCTTTGGAGATGTGTCTGACCTTTCTTCTCTCGTGCTGCCCTCACAGTTTCGCCAGAACCTCCTACATCATGATAAAGGGTCGAGTAGATGCTCCTCAGGACCGGTGAGTTGTCTCATAGAAACAGGAAACTCTGACGTCTCACTGTTTGCTCTCGACCACAGTTTGGTCTGAAACAGTTTTGGTCTCGACCACAGCACATGTGTGGACGGATGAAAAATGTTTCCCATTAACTCTGATGCCGGTTGTTATTATTAGACACATAATGTCCTGTTGTAAACTCTTGTGTCCCGTCTGCAGCCGCTGCCTGGTGGGGATCACCTTCTTCATCCTGGGCCTGGGAACCCTGCTACCATGGAACTTCTTCATGACGGCTTCATCGGTGAAAACACAGCAATATTTCTAAGACCATAGATCAGACACGTGACCTAGTATTTTCAACAAAAAGCTGTTCTCTGAAATGACAGTAAAGAAGACAATTCACTGCTTAAACTGGTGCTTGATAAGCAGTCTGTATGACAGGATTAGCCCCTTGGTATTATGTAGCAGCGTGATTTGCTGATGGTCCTGCGTGTTTTCGCTGTGTGGCTCAGGGGGTTACAATGTCACGACCCGCACGGACCCGTAAGTCTACACAGTCTTATCACATGACGTGTGTTTAAGCAAAGCCTCATTTCACATAGTACCTGCATTTCTAGTGCCTCACAGCCCTTTGATTGTTTGACACTTTAGTCTGAGCTGTGTTCAGCCGTGTGCTGATAGAAGATGGAGCTGTAGGAGCGTGAGAAACTCACATTACATGAGAGCAGTGTTATCTTCAGTGGCCTGGTGGACATTAGGAAATCGCAGTCTTTTGTTGACAGTGATTATCAATAGTTTCTTGGCTGCCAGTGGAGTGTGGAATGTTTTTTGTTTTTGCCCTTTGTTCACTGAACCTCTATAGGATTTTATTATCTGCCTTCCTATTCTTTGTCAATACCTTAAAGCCGTAAAAGTTTGGTTTGGGTAGGTGAGGTTTTATCAGATAGGTATAAATAAAACGATAAAATGTAACGGCAAACAAGTATCTGCTTCATTTAATGGTCGAGGAAGACTGAGGTTTCAGCACAGGTTAAGTCAAGCATGAAGGCCATGCTAAAGAAGAACCACACAAAGTCAGCGGCATGTGGCTTGGCATATGCTTGTTGGGTTCATGCAGTGCTGCTTGAAAGTATGTGAACCCTCCAGACATGGTCACTGTTTTTATAGAAATCATTAGAAGAACCTCATTACACATACATCCAAGAGCCAACGTGTAGAGCACACCTTCCAAATAATGGTAACACACACAGTTAGGGATTTATTTTCATTATTTCGTTTTTATTTCACCAAAACTGAAAGTTGTACATGAGCCCTTGTTTTAGTAGCTTGTGGCTCCGCCTTTCGCAGCCATTACTTCAACTGAACGTCTTCTGTAACCACAAAGTAGCTTCTCACATCTGTTTGTGAGGATTTCTGCCCACTCCTCTGTGCAGAACCAGTTCTTACTTTTGCACATACGCCAAGGCCATGTTTCACGTAGTTTCACTTAAGAGCAGCCACAGGAGGCGCTCGAGGAGCCGGGGGCTGGTGACTCAGCTGGGAATCGATCCTGCTATCTCTGCATCCCAGTCGTCTGCCTTAACCACTGAGCCACCAGGCCACCAAAAATATAATTAGAAAATCACGGTAAAACAACAGAAACATCCAGACTGCTCCAGGGGTTCACATACTTTGAAGCAGCTCTGACAGCAGAGGGTTTTTGGAGTTAGAGCTTTACCTTTGTTTTGTTCTTTCTTGTTTTATAAAATCATCACTGTCACGTGTGGCTAAAATGATCATCTCTGGTAGTGGTGTCACATCTTTTCATTTTATGCAGTGATATTATAAATCTGTGATTTATTGGACTTATTTCCCTCTGGACTTGCAGTATTTCCAAGATCGTCTTAAAAACCAGTCGCTCAACAGCACAGAGACCCGTGACGAGTACCACTTCAACAACTGGATGACCTTGTTATCTCAGCTGCCCCTGCTGCTGTTCACCCTGCTCAACTCATTTCTCTACCAGAGGTCAGCGTCAGGGTCATAGTTACCAGGCAGTCTACAGACAAACATCAAAAAGAATGTTCTTATTTCATGTTATTTCATGTTATTTCATGTTGTGTGTGTGTGTGTGTGTGTGTGTGTGTGTGTGTGTGTGTGTGTGCTGCTTCAGGATACCGGAGGCAGTGCGCATCGCGGGTAGTCTTGTATTTGTCCTGCTGCTCTTTGTCCTCACAGCAGTGCTGGTCAAAGTGCCCATGGGGCAAAACGACTTCTTCTCGGTTACCATGGCTACGATCTGGTTCATCAACTGTAAGTCGGGGTGTGAGTGATGGCTGAGGGAAGGACGGTATAGGTGTCGTAGGTGTTGAATGAAAGGACTCTCCTCTCTCCGCAGCGTTCGGTGCGGTGCTGCAGGGCAGTCTGTTTGGTCTGGTGGGTCTGCTGCCGCAGAAGTACAGCACCGTCTTCATGAGCGGCCAGGGCCTCGCAGGAACCTTCGCTGCCATCGCCATGCTGATAGCAATTGCCAGTGAGCCACTCGTGTACACAAATCATAGTCCGGTTGCCTAGTAGCAGAGGATATTCAAAACAAATGGCAGCTAGTCAAATCGCACGCACAGCACAAAGACTCGGGTCATGTGGACTCATTTGTTTTTTTTCCTCAGGTGATGTGGACTCGGAGTCAGCGGCGCAGGGCTACTTCATCACACCGTGTGTGGGGACGCTGGTCACACTTATCAGCTACCTGCTCCTGCCCTGTCTGGTCAGTGCACGCTGCATTCATCCTGCCTCCAGCTGTAGTCGCCCTGAACGCTGACCGTCACCTTCTGACTCCACACTCTTGTGACATTGATCGTAGAGAGTCATAAGATTGTTGGAGCCGTAAATGCAACATCTTAGTGTTTGCTTTAGATAGTGAGATTTTGAACACTAGGAAAGTAAAATCAATATGTCAAAGCACGAGACCTGTAGTTTCAGATGCCACAGTGTGAATCTGGTAAATTGCAGATTCAACAGTTTGTCAGTGTCGGCGCTGCACGTACTTCTGTGCAGGAATCCTGCTAAAATCTGTGTACGTGTTTTAGCCAAGCTGTACAGGACCCTTTGTAATGTTTGGTGTTTCCGTGCAGAAATTTGCTCGGCATTATCTGAACAAAAGCAACAAGTACGAAGCAAGCACCACCCAGGAGCTGCTGACAGGTGAGTTAATGTCTTGTCCAGTAGCGATCATTAGCCGCATTAGGATCATCAGCCATTTGTGTGACAGGCTGTTTGCTTTTCCCTTCACACACACTCATGTTCTTCACAGTGTGGTTGAATCAAACCAGTTCAGTGGAACGTTATCTTGTTAAGGGTGTTGACCCCGTTCATTACCCACACAAAGAAGGAGTCTGTTCCACTCACACAAACTCTGTTGTTCCCATGAATACTGTGAGTGGTGCTCCTGCTCATAATTCACTACGCCAGCTGTCGTAGTTATGACGGTTAATAAAGTCAGTGGAACAGTTTAGACATTGTATGTGTATGTGTTTATATCAGAAAGCAGCACAGCAGAGAACGGCAAGCTGAACGGCCACGCTAACGGCTCCGTGGCCTACAGCGCGGCTAAGAGCAGCAGTCCGCCTCACGAGGCCGAGGCGGAGTCCAGTTCAGAGGGCACCCACCAGGCGTTCCTGTCGCTGGAGCAGGTGGAGGAGGGGCAGGAGAAGGCCTCTGTCTTTGAGGTGTTTAAGAAGGTAAACATGACATGCCGTACAGCTATGACGGAAGTAAGAAGACGAAGAGTTACTCTGACGGGTTTCTGTATTTCTAGATCTGGGTGATGGCGTTCTGTGTGACGTTCGTGTTCACCGTCACGCTGTCCGTTTTCCCCGCCGTCACTGCTGATGTCAAAACCGCGATCGAAGGAAATTGGGGTATGATGGACTCCCAGTGATCCCTGCTGCATACGACAGTGTTCTGTGCTCACTGTACCCACCGTGTGCTTTTATTCTTTCTTCAGCGCGCTTCTTTATCTCGGTGTGCTGCTTCTTGTTGTTCAACATCGGCGACTGGTTTGGCCGCACCATCACCACACTGATGCGCTGGGTGAGTGTCGCTCACCTTTTCTACGTCTTTTTTCCAGATGGCTCCCGCCGCTGAATCGGCTGTGGGAGAGGGTCATGGCGCTGCTGAAATGATGTCAGCACGGGCTTTTGTGGCGGAGCTGCGGTGCAGTGGAGTCCATTTTCATGCCAAAGAGGGAATTAGAATATAATTAGAATTCATCTGATCACTCTGCATGGCGTTCTGGAGGAAATACTGAACGACATTTTAAAAACGGAAGCAGCGAACTCGAATTCCTTCTCAGGCCCTTTGGCCACATGTAGACACTGTCTCTGTTTGGTTCCCACCAAGGCCTCCACAGATCCTCCAGCACGTCTAAACGTGCATACACTGACAAACCCTCGTGCACTGTTCCCTCACTTGTCCTGCACTGGAACAAAAGGGAATTCTCTGATCCAATCACTGGGAGAATTGAGTTGATCTCGCGTTGTTTCTGTTTTGACGGTGCCACGTGCTCGGATCTCTCCCCAGCTCCCACGCCTACGTATCCAACATCACCAAGCCTATTTCTGTCCTCCCGCGCATTATTACAGAACAACCTCGTCTCCAGTTGAGACATGTTTACGGTGTAATGTGTCCTGTGAGAGTCTGCTTCTCTCATGACCACATTCATCTCATTGTACTCTGCAGCCTCGTAAGGAGTCTCGTCTATTCCCGGCGCTGGTCGTCTCCAGGGTGGTGTTCATCCCTCTGCTGATGCTCTGCAACGTCAGGCCTCGCCAGTTCCTTCCCGTCTACTTTTACCACGATGCTGTTTTCGCTGGCATCATGGTTCTGTTCTCTGTGTCCAGTGGTTACTTCGTCTGCCTTTCCATGACCTACGCACCACAGTGAGTTACGCTTGACATTGAAGCCTGGGTGCACTGTATGTGCTGCTTATTTGAAGTTTGCTATGTTGTGCGAGCGAGGATGTGGGGATAGGCCTTTTGTTTGGATATCCCATTCATTGGATCAGGAAGGAGCAGCATGCAGAAGGCTGACTCGCATTCAAAGCAGGACACCGGCTCCTGTGAAGATTCTCTGTATTTTATGGCAACTTGTGATTTATTCAAAAGCTAAATCTTCACCTCCTCTCATCAGGTTAGTGAAACCAAAGGACGCAGAGACAGCAGGAGCCCTGATGACCTTCTTCTTAGCCCTGGGTCTGTCCATAGGAGCAGCCGTGTCCTTCCTCCTCAGAGCTCTGGTCTAGTCATGCGCACACGCCAGCGTGCACAGTGCTGCACGTAGACGCTGGTTACGTTTTCCTTCGTTAGCTGGAGCTAACATTTGTACAGATTTAGTTGACTGATACGTGGGAACAAAATTTAGGATGAATTTAGAATCTGTTCAGCGCATTATGAGCAGAGGGTGACTGAACATGCTTCATAGAATCTCTTTTTCATGACAGTTTTAGGAGTAACAGTCTCCGTTTAGTTCTATAGTTTTGGTGTTAGGATCCTTCTGGGAACATTTTATGTTTCCTAATGAAATAGCTGAGTTAAAATCATGGAACAAACAAAACGTCTGTTTAATACTGTTCTTTCTGTTACAAATGAAAGATTAATGACATTTGGCTGTGGACAGATTACTGAACAACTCACATGGTTAAGGTTACGGCTAACACTCTTGAGATTTATTATTATGATGTTAGTTAAAAATTAAGTTAAGTTACGATTCGTTCGTCCAGTTTTTCCTCACTGCAGAATTTGCTGAGCGGACCTGCAGAGCCAGTTGAGTTTCCGGCATTAAAGCTTCCACTGCCACCTACTGGTCAAACGTGGCAGATAAGAGGACAAAAATGGCTCCTGACTGACGGGACGTAGTTTGCAGCACCTTCTTTAATGACACTGTCTCGGGAAACTCGGATGACACAAAGATGACGAGTTATTCTTGAACCTTTTCTCTTCTCCCGAGAACAACTGGCAGCTACAGTCTAGTGAAACGTGTCAACATCGTGATACTGTTACTGTCATTACCGTGTGCAACTGAAAACGAGCTGATCAGATGTAATGTTTGTCAATATGAAAACTACAAAATGGCACTGCAAATGCTGCATCTTTTTATCTAGCATGGTGTGAATATTTGTCTTGGCTACTTAGTGATGTTCAACAATAATCGATTTTGTAGATCATGCCACCAAATGTGCCAGTTTTCAATAAGTCAAATTTCCTTTTTTTCTTGTTTGGACTTTGCATGGAAAATGTATTGCTGTAGATTTGTTCTTCTCTTTTTTTATTTGGGGAGAAATAAGAATGTTTTAGAGTTTGAAAGTGTGATTTGATTTCTCTAACGCTCTGTCACCGACACACTTATTAACTTCAAATGCTGTAATAACATCTTACTGCTATTTCCCATGTTTCCTGTGTCGTGTGAACGCATGTGGGTCAGTCTGGTGTTCTGTTGCTGCTTATTGGAATGTAAACTAGTTTCATCATACATAGCCTTAACAACAGTATAAACCCAGCTGACTGTATGACGAGCTGCCGCCTGCCTCCCTGTAATTAGTCTGTGGCGGTGCGGTTGTCTACAAACCCAAGGGGAGTGGTTTGACTCCCAGTCCCAGCAGGCTACATGTCGAGGTGACCTTGGACAAGACACCTTTACCCTGACCCCCACAGGGGCAGCCTGTCCAGAAAGAGTATCGATAATAATCCTGTAACTGCAGCATTAACACGTTCAAACTGAGTTACAGTAAAGGGAATTCCTACCAGTTTCCAGTGTTTCTGTAGATATTGGGCTGATGCCCTGGATCAGCCGTGTGTAACTGTTGACGTATAAAGTACATTGTTCTCACCTCTGCCTCGTTTTTCATATTTGATGTGTAGACTAAATGATACCAAAACATCCCAGTTCAATTATGTTGCTTTATTGTATGAAATGGTGTATTGATGTTTAAATATTTAGTCTCATTATTCACGAGACAACTAACTTTTCACTAGTTTGGTTTTCAAACAGTTAATTTAGTGATAGCGTGTTCTTTGAACTCTGACTGGAAATATTAGGAGGAACAGATGTTGCTTATATCAGCCTTTCTATTGTTTCTGTGTGAGGTTCTCCAGAGAACTGAGGTGGAAGAAGCACAGAACAAGCAGGTGGATTTATTCATTGTATTATTTATTGAAAACCCAGCAGTTGTCATTAATACCTGTTGCGTCTGTACAGACGGGGGCATGAGGAGATATGGGAAAATAAAAGGCAAAGAACAAATGGACAAAAAAACTCTGATATGCTACATAAAGACACTCGTATCGTTTCTCAGATTTCTTGCAACTCTTGTTTTTCAAAATGTTACACAGATGTAAAGCAAATAAAGCCTTGAAGAAGAGGAAGAGTGTAAGAGCAGCTCAGAGGGAGAAAAATCAAACTAAATGAAAGACCGGCGTGGGTGTGTCTTAAAATAGTTGTGTTCATTTGTTTTCTCCTGTGTGTTGTGTCAAAAAGCCAGTAAGAGGCGGTTGTTGACCGTCTTCTCGGTCGTTCCATCTCGTCCTCCTTCCATCCTTCTTCATCGTTTCTTTGGGGGTTGGGCTGTGCGGGGGGGAGTGACGGGGCGACCAGAGTTCATCCCTCCGTACTGGTACTTAGCTTTCTTCTCAGACGGCTTCAGGATCTAGGAAGAGACGGCGAAGCATTATTTCAAAACCACCGTTTGGTTTCTGCTGGATGTAATTAAATTAAAAGTTAAGAGTTTATTTACTTGAATAGAACAAGCAAACTCTGCTCTGCGGCCAAACATGGTGTTCAGATTACAGAACTAACATTACTCCTTTAAAGCATGTTACCTTTTATTATCTCAAACTAATCCACGTCACATCAGCACTTCATGTAGTAAAAGGACAAACTCCACCACTTCTTTCCCAATCACCTGTTGCTACATTTACAGTTGCACAGTTAGTGTATGTAGCTCTACCAGACTGTTCACTCCCTCAGAGGATGCTATTCTGACTTCACACCTGGAAGGAGCACATCAGGGTTTCGTCCACGCTCATCATGCCGCCGGCATTGTCGAATTCTCCGCAGTAGTTTGGAGCCGAGAACAGCGTCACCAGCTGCCGCTTGGCAAAGAACTCATAGCCATCTTCTACCACCTGGGGGCATCAGACACACAAGAGCCGACGGTCAGTTGTACGCAGGGATTAACATCATGGGATACGCTCATGCATTTCATGCGAAACATTCATCACAGCCCGACAACATGAGGCTGTGTGGATGTTTCCAAGCAGCCTGATAACTCTGACCGCAGACGTGGATCACAACGAGGTTTTCTACGACTCGTGTCGTGTGTGAGCTCAGTACCTGGTGAGCCCTGCATATCAGGTCCAGGTCGTGGCGGTTGAGGAACTTGCTGACCACATCGGCTCCAAAAGTGAAGGAGACGCCGCGGTCATTCTCTCCCCAGCCCTGGACGTCCTTGTCCGGGTCCGACCAGAGCAGGTCACACAGGAGGCCTGGAGGACACAGTTTAAACAACGTCTTACTGCACACGGGCGCTGTCTGGACAGGAGAATGCCAACGGCTTCACCTCCACTGTGACTTGTGATCAAAAACATTGATCCAGGTCGCTGTGCACCATCTTTTATCAAACTTTCAAAGTCACCTTTACATTAGGTATTAAAGGGCTGCTCCGTGTTCCCATGAAACACCATAAGAGGATCTGAGAGACAACAGCTGGCAGGCTCTGAGAGGCTGCCTTATAAGGACAAGAACAACCAGCTTTAATGAAGAGGGGGCAAGAACGTGGAGCGGGACAGGCGAGTTTTACTGAGTCCCAGCCGATGCAGAGAAGTAGCAACATTAATGATACACATCCCCTAAATAAACCAGCGACATGTACGAACCTCAAAGCTCAAGGATTAATCAGAGGAAGGAGGCAGGTGACAGACTCACCTCTCATGTCCTTATTAACACCACAGAACAAATCAGAACAAAGCCATCATTGGCTGTGCTTATAAGGACCGTGGGAGCCTGTATTTACCCATAATCCCTGTTTGGAATCAGCTGTAAGATGTGTGTGTACATGTATATGAAGCTGCGCACGTCATCAAAGGTTTCATTTAATAAAAGAAGAAGTCATTTCTTGAAGTGAAGCTCAAAACCTTGTACTCCAAAAAGTAGGAACAATTTAGTGTCACGTTGAAGTTTAAATTATTACATTATGTGAAAGCAACAGCTCAAAGAGTCCTCTTCATGAGTGCTGGAACCAGGCTGATTTGTTCATTGTCTGCTCTACACTGGCATCAGGGTCAGGGTGAACCATGCAGGCCCAGGTCATCACACTTCCTCCACTGATTTTCACAGAGGAGCTGGTGCAGTGTGGATCGTGAGCAGATGCTCAAACGTTCTGCAATGAACTCCACCCCTGTTTTCTGACTCCTGCTGTTGAAGAAGAGTTCACGTCTTGTCTGTTTGAACAGCTGAGTGTGACACATTCACCCCTGCTCTATGAGGAATGTTGGTGATGTCACTGACACTGGTTTTTCAAGAGTAAAAGTACTGACTATAGTCGGCTAACCTCTCTGCTGACTGCCATGGATTGTAACTAGCATATTAAATAACATTGCTCTTAATTATCAGAAGTAAAGCTCCAGTCTGGATGAATATCATGTTGGATTAAGGTGTAGTATAATGAGGTGGGGGTCCCTGTGTGTGTGTTGACTTACCTGTGTCGGGTACATCTGTGGGTCTCATGATGCGTCTGATCTGCTCCATAGACTGCAGGTCAGGAGAGAGACCTGTGGGAAACAAAACACGTCAGCTACCAAATTCTTCCTCGTTCTCCTCTGTGCATGTGAAGGTTTTAACCCACAGAAAAAAAAACTTGACCCATTTACTATACATCGGATCAGTAAACGTAAGATCCACCGTAGAGGGGTCATGAACTTTATCTTCCATACATCATGTATGCACGCACAAATGTGCATTCGTCTTTTCTACGCTCCCTCAAACACGCAGAATTATCACTGGGCTTTCAGCAGGATCACCTCCGTGACAGCAGAAGATCTTCTCGTCCACTATGGCGGCGATGGGCAGGCAGTTGAAGCAGTCAGTGAAAGTTTTCCACAGCTTGATGTTAAATCTGCGTTTACCTGCAAAATGGACATGCGGGTGAGTCAGGACATCTGGCAGCACAGAGCCTTATAAAGGTTGTTCCGTGTGGTTCTACAAGCTCATGAGTCACTTTGTTCGCGCTCACTTATCTATTTACCCTTGGAAATGTCTGCAAAGTTGATCTTACATCAGCTCACACAGTTCACTCACACTCATCGTAGAAGCCGTAGATGCGATTGATGGAGGCACACTCGTGATTGCCCCTGAGCAGGAAGAAGTTTTCAGGGTATTTGATCTTGTACGCCAGCAGCAGGCAGATGGTCTCCAGAGACTGCTTCCCTCTGTCCACATAGTCGCCAAGGAACAGGTAATTGGCCTCTGGAGGGAAGCCGCCGTACTCAAAGAGCCTTAGCAGGTCTGTGTACTGCCCGTGGATGTCACCTGAGAAGGGAATGGAGAGAAAGTGGTGATCGACAAAGGAAGGAGGAGCAGCAGGTGATGCCAAATGACCAGTGGGTGGAAGCAGGCTGATCTGGGAGGTCACTGACCACAGATTTTGAGCGGAGCCTCTAGTTCCAGGAGGATGGGCTGGCTGAGGAAGATCTCCCGGGATTTGATGCAGAGGCCACGCACCTCAGCCTCCGTCATCTGGACAATCTTCCCTGGACGACATCCTCGCACTGGTGGAACAGGCAGAAGCAGCTTAAGAGTGACTGAGTGTTTGAGATTCATAGGACACACAATTGGACAAACTACCACCCACTGGATCAAATTCTGTATTAAGTTGAGTAAATCTGGGAGATGGTTTAGTCGACAGAGAGGATAGGAATATCCTGTGTGGGCTTCGTCGATGTCGGAGTGTTTTAGAAGATGTTTCCTGTTGTGTAACTGAGCGGAAAAGAAGAAAGGATTCACTGTGGTCTACAAATAACAGGACTTCATGTAGCGCCGCACTCAGCGCACACACGGCTGGTGATGGGTCAACACAACAATGACACTTAGATAATAAATAATAAACTTTACTTTCTTATCTGCAGGTGGTTAAACATGTACAACACTCATGAAAACATCAGTCCCGCTATTTGAATATTTTTCTTACTAAGCATTTAATTACTCATTATTGGGGATGTTCTATTTTAAGTTCCTGACCTTAAAAGGAAACAGATATGTTTGAAATAGGTTTTAAAACAGCAAGAAAAAATGCTGACAGAAAGGTGATTATGTAAAACGCAACGTAGCGCTGGGATGAAAGCAACAGCGTTGTGCTGTGAAATATTTCCACCACAGGGAAAGTGTGCACTGAAAGGACAACTACAAAACTATCATTTGAACATCCTCCAGGATGAAACTTTTCATTGATGAGCTTCTGTCTGCTGATGATTTCCTAATGCTCAGTGAAAATTATGCCAAACGATGGATACTATACATATGAACAGCAGACTCCTCTTCTTCCTGCACACGACTGAGACTGCTGCTGTCACATGACATCACAGCAGCATGGCGAGTGCCCATAAATACGCTGCTCAACGGGTAAATTCAAATGACGTGGTCAGAAGAACCCCGCAGCGCGACAGGACAGGAGTTTGTTAGAAGAGGAGAAAGTCTCCGTCCTCTGCATGAGAGAGGGCGAGCGACAGGTGGTGCAACATGTGCGTCAGATTCCTGCAGGTGTCTGCCGTCGGCACGCTGCAGCTCAGACGGGAATCGTGTTCACTTTCAAAGTGTGTGTGCAGTTGTATATGTGTCAACATGACCCTGCCAGTTCTGCCTGGAGACCTTAGGTGATAAATACAGCTTCCCCAGACACAGCCAAACACACAGAAACTGAAGTGTAAGACTGTCAAAGACGGACAAAGACACAGCTTAAGACAAATCTGTTGCAAATGCTGCAAAACTGGAGGTTGTGTGTGTGTGTGTCTCAGGTGTCAGGAGTGATTTCTCACCCCTCCCTCTCAGCTCTGTGATGACGCGTTTGCAGGTCTGTGCTGGCTCAGCTGACAGGGAGTGAGGCCTGATATAGGATTCACACGCACAAACCCGCGCGCACAAGCAATCACTACCAGCACCACTGGCCTCGCGCCTGGGAGGATCCCCTTTCACCGCAGGGTTCAGGCAGAGTCTGGGACACACAAACACTTTTAAAATCTCTGCCTCCTCCCTTATACACACCCCAGTCCCCAAGTGATCCAATGACCTTGGCTTGTACCACCACAGGCTGGTGGGGAGCTATCCCAGCATCCTTTACTCTGACATCACTGCACTGCAGCTTCCCCAGAGAAGAGAAAGAGAGGTACAGAATGGGAGGTGGTGCCCACATCCAATCACCATGACAACCCAGCAAGACCAATTTGCAGCCTGCACAGCGTTGGCGAGAGGAGCTGCTGCTGCTTTTTGTCGGGCAGGGAGCTGATTTGCAGATAAAGTGGCATCTCTGCCAGGCCCACGCCCTGCATACTAACAGACGCAAACACTTGCTTAAAACATGATTATGTTTGTCCGCAAGCCTCCCACATGACAGTTTCAAATGTCATTACAGGTGTGACACACTCGTCATTCTGTGTTTTCAGCACACATGCAGCAGTAGATACGTTCTGTGCCGCACCGACAGTGACGGGAACAGGTCGAGACCTGCCAGCTAGTGGAACCTTTTAGGTGAGATTACTGGACAGGTCAGCATGTCAAATCAGCCGTGCAGTCTTCTGGAGGAGTGCGAGGACAGAAAAACGCTGATGAACTCATGTGTGATGTCATCAGGGTTATCTTAGTTTATCTTACAACAGACGTTGAAACTAGGGGTGTGAACATTTAGTGCAGGTTTCGACGGGTTAGCAGTGGTTTTAGCTCACATTAGAGACAAACCACTATACTGAGTAGGAACCATAGTATCATTAAATTCTTGACAAGGCACAGCCGTAGTGCTGTGAGGTGTTGTTAATCCAGAAAAGAGGAAACACACACACACACACACACAGTCTTCATCTGTGTGTTTCTCAATGCGTTCTGACATTTTATACACCAACAACAGGATGGTTAACTGAGAAATTAAACTAATCTGAGCCAGAGTCAGTCGGCCCAGACATTAAACAGACATTACCAGCTCCCAAGTGCAAACTTCAGCCATGTTTGGATACATCAGGTAATTGTCCGGAGGATTTACAGCTGTTCATATGCGCGGCTACAAGAGCTACAGGCATCTACACACACGCAAACATTCAAACTATTTACCAGTAAGTGTCGAGGGACCGAGTTACAACAACTTTCAAGCTTCACTTTGTGAGTACACTGGAGGGAAGCAGATGTTCCATGTTTCCCAGCTGCTTCCTACGCTAGATTAGAGCAAATCTCTCCTCTGAGAAACTTCTTTGTTCCATTTCATTTCTCCTAATTTGGTCAGGTACGTGTGTCTGTTTCCATTAGCGTGTAGAGTCTGGGCCTGGTCGCACTCTGACCTCTTCAGACTCAACGCTGTGTCCTTTTTATCTAGCTTGACTCAAACAAGATCACTGAACTGAACCAGTGTCTCTCTTTCCTAGACCTCCCTTTCCTCCTGCTTCACCTCTTCCTTCCTCCTCCATCTACGTATCTTTTTATCTTTAAGAAGAATCCTTGGCTGAGGCTGTGAACTCCTGGGTCACTGTCCTCTGCCTCGTGCTGACGTCAAAGCACTGCTCTGCCCCATAACTCCTCCCAGAGCACTCCTTGCATTCCAGACAGCTCAGCATAGTCTGGGATACAGCGGTCAAGGCATCTGCTGGTTCCATCAAAGACTAGACCTGCTCAGAATAGTTTTGAAACAGAAACATAAGTTAAATAAGGGTTCCTGGTGGAACTAGAGCTCTGAAAATATGACTAACATGGACATTTCCAACCCAGGAACGTGTGGTTATCTGTGGTTATCATCATTATTACTACAGTCTCTATGAACTACTGCTCACTGCTACACAATAAACACTACTCACACAATAAACATTCTTACAGTGCCTGAATTACATAGGTACAAATAAACCAGTGTTCTCAGATTTTAAGTCCAGCTGTCGGGCACTTGGCCACTTAAGTATTGGAAGGATCATGGTTACGGCCCAACCCTCCATTGTGCTGCATGTTTAACCACACCAGAGAGGTGTTACGACACACACCGCAACCTGGCACACTGCACGAGCACACAGTTAACTTACTAACAGTTAGTTATGACTGAGTAAATTTATCAGGAAGACTAAACCAGCACGTCACAGCGCTTGCTTCGATGCTACCCAAAACTTTCTCCAACACAAACAACTTTCTTTGCACCTTTAAACATAAAATGACAAAAGGAGTCTTACAAACATGGAGGTCAACTATTTTTCCCTTCTTTTTAAACAGCAGAGGTCACGTGAAAGCTAGGGGTTAGAGGGAGAGAGAGGGTGAAAGATACGTGAATCACAGACAGAGCTTCGTCGAGGCATTACCATGTATGGGTGCTACTGTATGGAGGAAGGAGGAAGTAGGCTATTCAGGGTGGACACAGACGGAACGCTTGAGGGCTCTGCTGCTGTATGTGGAGCTGAGAGAACAACGTTAGCCAGGCACGGGCCCGGGCCCGGGCTCAGGACCACAGCAACGTAATGGCTGTCAGCTGCGTAAGGCCGTTCATATCAACAAGCAGACACACACTGATGTCAGCACAATGTTTTATGAGCCTAAAAATAGGGCTGACTCCTATAAGTCCGTTACTGCTGAAGTGTTAGCATACTTTACAGTCCTTCGCTTTGGGGCAACAAAGAAGAACTCCATGTCACAGAGTTGGGTGCAGCATAACAACATATAAGCTCTGACATAATGCTGCTGACAAGGCTGGGTCCTCCCGTCTACCTGTGCAGTAAACACAGTAGTACATGCATGTAGCCAGTGTCTCATCTAGTTTGTAATCTAACAAAGAGCATGCCAGGAGACGACAATGTGATTCAGTCCATATATGGGGCACTATATATTGCCCTTGTCAGACGTAACCGCTTTTGCAACTTCACCATTTCGTATAATCTCAGAAGCTGCTGTAATACACATAATCACCAAACCTCTGACAGCAATATAAACAATATGAACTTTACAACACAAAGCCTGACAGTAACAATGACCACCACATAAATGGCTCTAGAAATGATTCATGTTAATTCATCAGTGGGCATGCTTCAATAATCAACTCTGTTTCTCTGGGATTTTAATGCAGGATAATTAAAATGATGCAACATATTTACAGAAGACCATATGAGGGCCCTGGAATGATTGGCAAATGAACTGACAGATAAATCATCTTCTCCCGGTTGTTACTCTGCTTCAGCGCTGGCAAGCTGCGGAGAGTAAATCTGAGTAGTTTCATTTACACCTGCTTTCATGCAACTGAGTCAGGGCTAAAGTCGGCCAGGAGAGCTGAATATCTCAGCTTTACCTCTTGTCTTGGTTTTGTGCAGCAGTCCTATTCACAGGCTCCTTAGCTGTTAGACACCTATCTATGTGCCCTTGCACCAAAGGCAGCTGCCTGCTAAGGCTGGAAACACCGCTCATCAGAACCAAACATGAAATCTATGGGAGAGAGGCCAGAACAGTGAACCTATAGATGCTACAAGGAAGCTACAGAGAGAGCAGGTCCAGGACCCCGCGAAATAAGACACATGTAGTCATCTTTTCACATCATAGATATGTTTGACTAACGAATACTGATTCAAAAACACCGTCTAGTGCAGCTTTAATATATTCTGTATTTAATGTTTTATGTATTTTGTGCTAAGAAAAAATATTCAAAGACTCATTTATCATGTCCAAAGGAGCCATGAATTTTAAGCAGCTATGACTGTGCAGGTTTTAGTCACTGCAGGAACAAGCGTCAATACAGATGCCCTGTCAGACCTTTTTCTGCTCTTTGCTGTCAATCTCTATTCTTTTCAACTAGGAATGAAGCCAGAGGCTCCGCTCCACTCCCCCATTTAACCCTCTCCCACTCAGGGGTGATGGAAAACAGTGACCCCTCTCAGTGGATAAGAAACAAAGTAAGTCTGGCGAGGAGAGCGGGAGTGAATCCCAAGGAAGAAACCCTGCCTGAGATGGCATTTCTGTGCAAGCTTTGCATTTTCAGAGGACTTTTTGTTCGCCCTGAAAGTGCCACGGATGAATGGCTGTCTTTGTACGGCAAAAGAAAGGATGAAATTGAGTGAGGAGACTCTGGAAATAAACAGGAGGCAGAAAGTGGGAGTGACAGAGAGGAGAAAAACAAGAGAACCGAAAGGAGAAAATGAAACTTGAGTGGGAAAGCAAAGTAGGCGAGGGAGAAAGGGTTTATTGGAAAGTCTAGCTGGGCCGCTGAAAAGCTGGGTGGGTGAGCTCTGTGCCACGTTCGGTGCCAGGGGGTGAGCACTCCCCGACGCACAGGCTCCACCATTGTTGTTTCGACAACAGCAGCAGCAGCAGCATGCCACAGCAGCAGTCCTCCACCAGCTGAACACAACAAGTCCACTGACAGATTCAAATATGGTACAAGATAAGCTCCTGAAACTGCCGCACACACCTAATCAACACCTCCCGCGCCTACTGAATGGTAAAAACTGAACCAAACATCACTGTGCACTGTGTCAGCCATATTCTTTATGCAACTAACCAATGCAATCAAACATCTACAAATAAAAAGAGGAGAGTGTTCAGCACTGTGTTTGCTGAGGCCTGTAAGGTCTTAACATGCAAGAACAGAAATTCACACAGTGAGACGTGGTTCATCTTTTAGATAGACCAAGTCAGCTCACGTCCCTTAAAACGTCCTCACTGGCTTTGGCCTCTGTTACTAAATATACAGGCTGTGGCTTAACTTACATTCTCCCACTTTGATCAACGTTTAGATGAGTTTGTACAAAGTTATGACCAATGCACAAAATGTCTATACAGTAAGTGGCCAGCGTATTGTTACACCCCTAATATACAGTAGAAGCGTCTATATTGGACATAGCCAAGCATCCATCATGTGTTTATGGCTGCTTCTATAAGACTAAATAAAGGGTTGAGCTGTGGTATGAAAAGTCACTGAAACTGCATGCAACCTAAATAATAAAAAACTCTCGGAGATCTTATATGCTCACATGGAGTTACAACTTGGCTGCTCTCTTTGCCTATAAACCAAGAAAACATTGCTCAGAAATGCAACTTTCCATGCTGCCTTCTCCCTCCTGCTGGCTCTGTAGCCGTGGTGCTGATTGTGCCACATAAAGCCTACGAGCCACCTGTGCTGGCAGACCAGACAGAGGGCCCGTTGTTGCTAAAGCCCAGGCCAGTGTGGGCTTAGCGTGGGCATGTCGGGAAAGCTGGAGCCTGTAATAGCCGCTTTGCTAGATCGCCCATCGACACAGTACAGCACAAATAAAAGCTAATGAGAACGTGGAGGAGCCAGGTGGGGAGGAGCTCGACAAACAAACAAACAAGGGATGCACAAGGCTGGTGCAGTAAACTACACGCAAACAACACGCTGCTGTTGCTTTCTACAAACACTGTGAAATATGCTACATCAGCGTATGCATGCTCCAAAAAAATTCAGTTAAGTTAATCTCTAACTGCTTGGTGTTAATATTCATGACGATGCATACACACCATTTAATTCATACTCGCAATACGACTTTGTAGCACTGTGTTGCTCGTGTTATAACTCTGACTCACAGCCGGTGACATGTCATTGTACTCACAGTGACAAACGAAACCAGAGAGATCAAAAACCTGCATGTTAAAGCCACTCGGGAGGCTCGAAGGGGCTGCACGCCCTGCTGGCAGTCCATCAGGTTCAGCCTGTCAGCCTGTCGGCGTGACAACGTGCGTCAAGTCACCCTCCAAACAACTGCTTCGGTCACGTGGGGCTTATATCTAGACGATCTTGCTGTTACACATGCCACTGTAAACTATACATAACTGTATCACTAGTATTCATTTCTGGAAATTTCCAATCAACCCAGGTGTTTATACGTAAGATTTAAAGCTACAGTGTGGAACCTTTGGAAAACAAACACGAGACTCTAAATCAGTTTGCTCTGCTCAAGAATTAAATTAGAAGAAGCTACAATGCAATATAAAAGATACTGGTCAAGCAGAAATAACTGAACTCCTGTGATTAGCTGGAGGAGCGAGCCTTGCTCAGAAAACAGCTCGTGACTGCAGATGCAGGTCAATACAATATCAGACTTCTAATATACAACTTCTAGCCTTAAAATGCCTAAATTTCATGCAGAAATTAACAACAGAAAATACAACATGCAATTTTATGCCATGCGTGAATGAAATAGACGTTAAAAAACAAATGACTCTCTTGTTTTAAATACCCTACTCTTTTCTGTTCTTTGGTAAATAGCTTTTATTTCTGCAGCGCTTGTAAGTCTGATCCCAATGGCAATGTACCCAGGCACGATGTTACAGCAGTGATAAAAACTGAGCTAAAAGTCTACTGTGTAGCCTTCGTTACAGTACTGCCCTTTTAACAATCTCCCCCTTGTGTGTATGTTTCCAAAAGGCTAAGATCATTTCTACCAGGGACAGCTGTGCCCGTTGACATTTAGTAGGAGATCAGTGAGCTTTGCATACAGTACGTGTGTCTGTGTATGTAGGTTCCTGATTGGCATCAAAGCTCACTGACGGAGTAAGACATCAAAATCCTGTTGAAGCGGTTTAGGAAATCCCTTCTCATCTTAGAGAAAAGGTCCCATTATACCTGCGCTGAAGAGAAGAGCAAGGTGAAAACATTCAGAGGTTTCTAAATAGACAAGAGAAGACCACAGACAGGCCGTTTAGTAAATGTCCACATGGAAGCGGGCCCTGGATGTAATCAGGTTTAGTACACCGAGATGAAGGATACCACGCTCTACCGAAGAAAGAAAAGTCAGTGCGGTGTCTTTGTGTTGTTGAAAGGTCGGGTCTTAAAATAAAACGGAGCCCTTACAAATACAAACTGATAGAAGGGCAGTTTGTATGTCTGTCTGCCTGTGTGTGTGTGTGTGTGTGGCCCAAATATGTCTCCAAATGTAACACTAATACCACTTTGTTTTGTAGATACTCTCCACTAACATGCAACGCTCCCGTTTTACAGATGAGAAAGTGGCTATTACAGCTCTGCAGCTGTTAAGGCTAATGTTAAATATGTGGCAAATGCCTCGATATACGGCTTATTGAGTGAATAAATGAGTGCGCATGAGATTTCCAAGTTGGCAAAAAGAAATTGCAGAAATGCCAACGAATTGAGTTCCAACCTGGCCACAAATCAACCATCACAAGATTTTAGATAATACGTTTATGTGCTGGGTGTTTTCTTCTGTTTCCTTTGTATATTCTATAAACCATAAACGTGTAGCTAATACAATAACAGCCAAACTGAACTATTTAGCTAAGTTAGCAAAGGTGGGACACTTCAGTAGCAGCAACAGGTGCCCTCTACGTTGGGTTAATGTGTGAATATATGACTTATTTCTAAGGAAACAATTCCCACCCTTTTCAGTCTGTCGAAATGACATGAACGCAGCATAGGATCCACAAAATTCACGTTCTCACATTCCCATAGCAATAAAGTTAGCGACTGAGAAAGGAGCCGCTTCACCAGTGAAGGATCACATAAAAAAATAAATAGCTAACAAGTTTTGCGAGGAACATGGAACTTTACCACAGAAATGCTGGTCAGTAGATAAGTGGGTATTATCAGCCTGCATCTACTTTTTGTTTAACTACTAGTATGAAAATATGAACTTAACTCAAAGTAGGAAATCATGTTCATCGCGTTTTAGATTAAATTATTTAATTCATCAACATAGTTCAAATAGATCAGTTTCCTGTTAATGAAGAACATGTCATTTACACTTCTATCAACAGCTCTTGTGTTGGCAGCCAACAGCATCACTGGTGTAGAGAAAAGTCAAAATATACATTCAGCGCATAGCTCTTGTGATTGACTGGTGACCTGTCAAACGTGTACCCTGCCTCCCGTTAACCGTCAGCTGTGACCGACTCTACTATACCCTCAAGAATAACACTGAACGCTTTTTTCTGATGGTAAAATTAATGGTTTTTATCCAGAACTGTCAGCTCTCAGAAAACTGTAACCGTGTTGGGCCTGACAAAAATGAGCCAGAGAACACGGCTAAAAGGAGATGGATGATTGGATATATTCACAGTTCACATCTGGAAGCTTTTATGGCCAGTTCTTTCCAATTTCCTCCACTGAGGTTTCCGCGTCGCTGCATAAAAAAGCAGCTAAATATGAAGTCAGCTAACTAGCTAAAGTATAACCCTGTCCAGATAAAACAAAAATAAATATGGACTCACGCTAGTGTTTCACTATACAGCTGACACATACAAAGAACAAAATAGCTCTACTATTATGTAACCAGTCCAAATCAATTCAGATGATTACGTTATACTGACATGTTTATCCACCGTATTGGCATACACTGACAGGCTGCGAGGTTTTCAGCACCCTGACTCTGTGTGCAAAGAAAGACAACTGATGATGAATATTTGTTTGCCACTGTCACATATTTATGTTGACGTATACGTGTACTAAATTACTGAAAAGACGGCTTCTTTTTCCAGTGATGCTCAGGACATGATCCATCAATGCAACATTAAGTGTGATTCCTACAACTAAAACACTAGCGTATGTTGTGTGAACGTTCTCAGTCATCCAGGTCATGGTTATCTCAAAAAAGGTTTTATAATAATAATGAATACTTTATTGATCCCCTTGGGGAAATTGTTGTTTGGACAGCTGCTAGACCAGTGTCTGCGCTACGACGGGGTATCAGTGTATCAGATTGTCCAAGGACACATCGACATGTAGCTTTGTGGAGACGGAGTTGGACCGCTGATCCTTAAGTGGGAAGACGACTGCTCTACCCACTAAGCTATCATGCCGCCCCAATAGCAACTGGACTTGTTTGGTTTCTTGATGGCGTTTCTCTCTTCCATTGCAGCGGGCTTTCCTAACTCAGACTTGAGAAACGTCTGGTTGCTATTGGATTACACCTTTTTGACACAGGGTATGTTATCCAAGTTACTTTATTTTGAAATAGCTGCCAGGTACAAGCTGTGCAGGTCTGTTTAAAGTGGCATATGATCAAGGACCATGTCTGGCGTAAACACTAGCATTCAGCATTGATCCCAATCCCATTTTATGTGTTGACGTTTTTTCATACGATCGTGGGAAAACTACTTTAAACCTTACCAGCACATAAATGTCACAGTTCCTCTGGAGTGAAACAAACTGCACCTAGTATTAAAAGAAACTCGAATGTGGGAGAGCTGATGCCCTCCTCTGTGGTTGGTGGTGTTAACAAAGCTAGTGGGCAGGTAGGGAGAGCTCACGAGTGAGGTAACAGCAACATGTTTCCTGTTGTGTACGACCGATACCACGCCAGCAATGAAACACGCACCGACGCAACAACTTCATGACATGTCGTTAGTTGCTCGGTCGGTTCTGACGTTGCCTCCGTTGCTCAATGTTTCGGGATGCAGAGAGTCCTGTTGCTACAACTTTGTTGCCTCTTAGACATGAGCACACACTTTAACGCTCACAGCTCGACTTATGAGCACATCCAAGTGCCACTACACTTTAATTAACGATATTAAAGTATAAACGAGACGTGAGACGGCTGGCTAAAGGTGTGTCTCTGACTCGTATTAGAGCCAAACGGGACTAGTCCCGATCATCCCAGCGCGGGCTGACGTTACGCCGGCCCGTTTTCCAGGCCACTACATCCATAAACCAATAAAAAATACCGCTAATGTCTAATGTCACAAATAACACGGTAGCATGAGCGCTGTACGGCTGTTAACTCACCCTCCAAAAGCCTGGAAATTAGCGAGTCGACGTCCAACTCCCCCTCCGCCATTTCTGTATCGAACAGCTTCGCCCGCCGCCGCAGTCTGGAGCAGGCAGAGGCAGGCGCCGCCCACCGCCCACCGCCCGCCGCCCGCCGCCTCCCCTCCACGGGCCTCCCATGCCACTTTAAAATGCTCCGCGGAAACTCCAGCTTCTCTCGCACAAAGAGGAACAGTGGCTAGTTTGGGATTTTCCTGGAAGGACCTCGTCCTCCAATCGAAAATCCTAAATATGTGTCATAAATGTGAATTGCTATTCACACTATTAATGTAATAAATAACAAAACTATTATCAGCAGCTGTAAAAACACTAGTAGTTGGGTCTTTGAAAAGAATTGATTGTTAATACTTTCCCAGCGCGTATACAGCATTTGAACGTTACATGTTGCCGTAGCTGAATTACTTCTGACCGCGGTATGAAACCAGAGCAGAAAAATGACACCCGCGCAAAACAACGCGAATGGTCAGTTCCAACCTTCTTAATGGTTGGCACCATTGGTCTTCTCAATACTAGGACTTGTTATGTCCAAAGTAATTTGAATGCATCACCAAAGTCACGGCAACAGGTTACTGTGGGGGTTTTGGTCAAATAAAACAGAAGTCACTAAAACATGTATTTAATAAACTTGGTTAATGGCACCAATTCAGTATCTAATCTACTGTTATTTGTGCGAAAGTGAGATGTAAGTCCTAAATATCCCAGTCACTAGACATTGTCAAAAGACAAATTCATAGTGCGTAATGACATCTAATCGTCATTTACGTGCCTGCAGCGCCATCTCCCGGTCAGAATATGCCAAAGCTGGAAGTGTTTTTTAACAGCTTTATGATTTTATTTTGAACCATTTTAACTAACTATTGAACAAATTATAATATTAATAATAGTACGTATTAACAGTATTTAAAATTGTTATTTTTGGGCAACCAGCAGAGCTTTTAGTAAAAGTAGGTCAAATTGTAAGTGAAAAGATGAGATTTGATAAGTCAGACAAGACACAAGTCATAAAAACCAAGAAGTATAGAATAGTTGGATGTTCAAAATTAAGGAGTCTGTTTACAGAAGAAAGCCGTGGGAATAAATTAGTGAGGTGGGGGTGGATCCAAAAACTCTCTTCCAGGTTATGACTAAAGCCAGAAGTTATTTTATTGCCTCTCCCACTCAAATTATTTTTTTGCTCCTTTCAAGTGCGTCATCTGGGTATTTCCGCACTGTTTTGAGTGGGTAACAAGTTGCACTGCAGAGGAAAGACAGAGGATACGGCTACGTCAAGTGAGAGGTCAGCACCGGAAACACGAGATTTCTCTTCAAAATCAAAGCACAATATATAGCGTTACTGTGACATAACAGGGCAATAGACTATCAATTTCAAACGTTAACGTATTTTATTACTGTCATATTTACTTTACTTACAAATATTGTTAAAAATATTTGGTGGCCCTCACACTCATGACTAAGGGATGTTCTCTGCAACATCTGGACATAGCCAGCAGCCGTTTGAGGCCCTTTAACTCCTGAAACTCCAATGTTTCACTGAAGGAAAAAACACCCCAGACCAATATGGCAGTCCCATTATTGTGTCTCATAAAAACATCTTAGGTGGGCTCTTCTTTTCATGCCAGTATTGTTGGAAACTATCAGGACCATGGTTAAATTGCATGCTCAAAGAAATGATTTATCTCACTTCCTTGTCTTCTTGTAGCATGGTAAAGCTCTACTTGGAACCTTTTTAAGATAGAACCATGCAACATGTGATGTTTTGCCTTCTGCCAAGTGTTTTTAAACCCAGGTTGATATATTACATTTTGATTAAAAACTAAAGTATTTTACTTAAAAATGCAAAGAAAATGTATCAAGGGACACACATAAAATAAAGAGCGACTTACATTTTGAAAACATTCCCTGTGGACAATAAAGTTGCATTTGTCTGTACTACACATGAAGCCGAGCGCAGCGTGTTGAGCACAAACACTAAACCTGCAGCATGTTTCGTAGTTTTAGTTTGACACGAGGTCTCACCGGAAGCACCGGTCCCGCGTGGAGCTTGACTAGCTGCGCTCCGCAGCTGTGGGCGGAGCGAAGGGGGCGACAGAACTGCTCTGTCAAGAAGTTAGTGCGAGTCACCTCAGTAGTGTTCGCAGCTACAAAAAAAGTAAACACAACAACAACACCAACAACGTACGAAACACGGGGTTGTGGACGCGTTACCGTGAGCCCGTGTCGGACGCAGCCATGGCTGGTGAGTGGAACCGGTTTTATTTGCGCGGCCTGTTTACGCGGCGTAGATAGTGGAGGTGAAACTACAGGGAGTTGTTTTGCGCACAGGGGAAAGCCCCGGATACGCTGGGCTGTGCGCTAGCAGGAGCACTTTGCTGTTTCCCGGGTACTACGCTAACGTAATAAAGGAAATGTAACGAAAGATCTGTTATTACACGTACATGGGAATTAAGCTTTTAGAAAATGCGTGTCACGCTGATTAAACGTCTTCCTCTGTGTAGCTCACCCTCACGGTACAGTCGGATCCAACAGAGCCGCCAAGAGGCCTGTTCGAGGTCTGCTGCTGCTAGAGGTGCTCTACTTCATTCACAAATCTGGCACTTCAACGTTTCTCCGTCTCTTCTGGCAAATGTGGGTTTTAGTGTCACTGAGGCCGTGGTGGAGGATTTCTCTGTAAATCATGCCACGCGCCAGGTAGCTTTCGTTTCATTAAAAAATCGCCCATATTAATAATTGGTCCTCACTGCTCGCAGCCGCCCACATTTAAGTTAGTGGCTGGAAATTATGGAAATGATGAACTGTAATTGTGCTGAGAAACACGTATGCCGATATAATGGGTTATCTGTGACGATAAACCGCCCTTATGTTTTTTTTGTGTCACTTTTCTCTTCACATTTAACAAAAACATAATTAACAAGGTTCTTCGTTATGCAATTAATAGACCAAAGAAAACAGATCTGCATTGATAAACACTGATGAGCTGCTGTCACGTCAAAAAGGTCAACTAATGTTATCAGTGATAAAATCCAGGTGAAGGGGGTGGTTAGAGATGAAGTGACTCATCCACGCATCTGAAATGCTTCAGCTGTGTTGTGATATTAGTGTGTCCATCAAACTGGTGTGATGTAGTAGCTCTTTACTTTCACTTCCAGTCTGTAAATGGGCAAAATATCTTTCCCACCGTGAAAAGTGCAGATATTACTCACTGTTGGTTCTCATCCAAAAAACAATAGAATTAATTTGAATCTTACATAATCCAGCTTTAAATGCGACTTGGTCTCTTTACACACGACACTGTCTGGGCAAAAGCTTCTTTTCCCTGTCTCTTACTTTGTCTGGGGCTGGGAGATGGGCTTGTTACAACTTGGAAACCATCCCACTCTCACCTAAAACTAGAATAAAGCCTAGCTGGTGCTAGGTGGAGCCGTGGACACCCGATCCCGGCCACAGGCAGCTTCTGTCTATAAATCTCAGCAATTCATTAACAGAGAACATGTTACTTGAGCACCCCGTCCTCCACACTGTCACTAGGCGGGTAATGTGACACTGATATCACACCCTGCCAAATATTGTGTGCTTTCCTCCTCATACTTCACCGTTCCAGACTCAGCAGCCAGCTTATAGAGTGTAATTATATTTAGCGGGGAAGTTTTTGCATCTCAGCATCCTTTGCCCTCCCCGGACGCTGCCCTGTCCAGTAGATTTCCACCCTGAACACACCACAAATGACAAACTCTTGGCTCAACCACAAATATGTGCTGAAGCTGCTTTTGGGTTTTGTCATCTACTCTCCGTTTGTGTGGTGTGTGCCATTACCATGGATGAGGAAGTGCAGTTTGTTCTACGACTTAAGCAAACAAGTCGATGAGTTCTGTTTTCTTCTTGTCTCCCACAGGCGTGTACGGATGGGGCATGGCCCCACTCAACCCAGGTAAGGAGCTTCTTCCCGTAAAGGAACCATTATGTATGAATCAGTGCTGACATTGACCTCAGATATTTCACGAGCCAACGTTTCGTCACAGTGTGTACTAATGGCTGACAACAGAGCTGTTTCTTTGTTGACACACACGCAGACAGCTTTCACAATGTGGACACCATGCTTCTGTGTGTGTGTGAAGCATTAAGGTCACATTATTCTCCCTCTTCCACCTGCTTCAGTCCAATCAGCAACCCCCTACATAGAGATCATTGAGCAGCCGAAACAGAGGGGCATGAGGTTCAGGTATAAGTGCGAGGGACGGTCGGCCGGCAGCATCCCCGGAGAGAAAAGCAATGACACCACAAAGACCCACCCAGCCATCAAGGTGAGTCCCACGTCCCTTTCTCTGGGTAAATCGGATCAAATCATACTGCTCCTGCCCTGCACTTCAACATTAACAGGTTGTAGTAGAATAAAAACCATTAGACCACCTAGAGTTTCCATTTCCTCGAAACACGAACAACCAATATAGCCCACAACTCAGATGACCCGCACCCTGTGCTATTTTAAAACCTCTTTCTCACACAGCTGCAGAGGTTGGCTCTGATAAATCGGATCCTTTTGTGACTCTGGGTCTGCTGGACTTGTTCATGTCCAAGTTACCTAGACTTTCCAGTTGTCTTTTAACAGCACAGGAAACTGTACAAAGTGACATTTTAGGAGTTTTATCTGTCTTACATTGTTAGTTGCCATTTGTCTCAGCAAATAAAAGCTGTAGTGCACATATAGCTTCAGAGAGTGTAGACACCAGTCTGCTCTAACACTGCTGTTATACAGAGCATTTGCAAGTAATTAGCACATGTCCCCTGGAGACGTAGTTTGCATCACCCTTCAAGGCTTAATTTACTCCCATTGCCTCAGAAAAGTTGGAACCTATGGGCATTTTATTTGTACCTATATTTTAATTACCTACATACATTTTATCTGTTTACTCTTTGTTGTTTTTTAATGTAAAAGCTTCAAAAATATGTTTAGTTTTTATTTTCCTACCTTTGTAAACTGAACACATGGAGACGTCTTTGCCTTATTCACTCTTAGCAGCCATTTTATGTACTTAAAGCGAGCAAGAAACTAATCAATAGATAAATCAATCATGAAGTTAGTTGTAGCCCTATGAGGGAGTATTGACAATTTAGACAAAATAATCTTTATTGCTCCACTTGCTGACATCTTTATTGTAGTTTGTTCAGTTGACATCATGTGTCATCATGTAATGAATAAAAATAGGTCATGGTAGTAGAACCTCCCCAAACAAGATGTGACATGTTGGTTAAGGAGGCGGGCATATTCTCTTTCCCTTAGGAATAAACAGTACTACTTATTAGTACTACTAGTTTGAAAGCACTTTGGATTCCAGCCTTTACATATATTACATTACAATGATCGAGCTATTACATGTCAGTGTGTCTGAGCAGTGAGGTGCATTGGTGAGATCAACCATTTAACTACAAGCATGTTTGGTGAGTGAGCTGCTAGAATAAATGAAATACTCCCTCTGCAGGTCCACAACTACAACGGCCCCCTGCGTGTTCGTATCTCACTGGTGACGAAAAGCTCACCCCACAAGCCCCACCCCCACGAACTGGTCGGGAAGGACTGCAAACATGGCTACTACGAGGCTAACCTGCAGGAGAGACGGATACACAGGTGGGCGTGGTTTGAACGACACACGACGGCCTATCTTTTCACGAGGAAATGATGCATGTTGCAACTTAACGCTGGTGAACAGAATCAGTTGAATCTGCAGTTTCACTTCAAAACAAAGTGGCTTCTGTTAAAGACTGACCTAGATAAAGCCGTGATCGTTTGTTAGAGATAACGTTTTTGGTAAAACTTGGGGCCAGGTTCCTCTTGAGATTGTAGAGCAGTAAAACATTAACACCAGAAATTCCCTAAAACAAGCTGAGTTTGCCTCTGCAGGCGTCTTGTTCTTCAGAAATGTCACACAAAAGAAAAGATATGTTTATGGTTTATAGCAAAGTGGATTAGTGACTGACACGCTGTTAAATGACACAGTTCGAATATTGCATGATTAAACCTCACACTGTCGCACTATATTTTTCACTACAGTGAGGAAATTCAATGCACTGTTAATATGATACAGCCTAAGGAAGAGATCCAGTGTATATTAGTAATCTGTGTCCTGGGAACGCATTCTCTAGTAATAGCCTGGTGCACAACCAGGTGCTGTTACACTTTGTTACACTACATCGAATCTGACAACTATCACTAGTTGCTTGAATGACAGGTACTTGTGGAAAGGGAGTGAGACTTGCATTTTTGTGTGTGGTAAAAGTATGTGAAACTGTATATTCATTAACTGCTGTGACCTGGTCTTGCAGCAATAACTAAATGTTTTATCAGCTTTACACGTCAGCTGGAAGGAATTTGAGTCTTTTCCTCCTTGCAGAGAAGCTTCAGCTTTGGCTTGTTGGTTGCCTTTCTTGCATGAAGTGCCTGCTTCAGGTCTTTCCACAGCATTTCGGAAGGATTAGGGTCTGGACTTTGACTCACCCGTTCCAAACTATGGAATTTCTTCTGCTTTAACCAATATTTGGTGTGTTTAGGTTTGTTGTCTCGCCGCATGATCTTGTTGTGCTTCAGTTCACGAATAGATAGTGTTGAAGTTTCCTGTAGAAGTCAGAGAATATCAAGTCAAGTTTCAGTAGACTAAAAGTCTAAACATTTTGGTCTTATTTTTGTCTATCCATGACTTCTTTGTCTGGTTTTAGTCTACAAAAAATGTTTTTTAGTCTCTTTTTTTTTAGTATTGCAATTATTTAACCCAGTCAGTCAAAATACTATAAATACCTAGTAGTATAGACCAAACCAAAGTTAAACCCTTATTATTATATTATAGACTTAAGAATACTTTACAGACACAGAATTAAAAAACATATTTATTTTGCCAACCAACACGTTAGAACTTTAAGAACACACAATAAAACAAGAGCAACTAATGTCTCATCTTGTTTTAGTTAAAAACATTTTAGCATAGTTTTTAGTGCGTTTTGTCTGGGCTAAATCCCTTTGGGTGGCATGATAGAGCAGTCTTCTTCAAACCCAACCAGAGGTGTCCTTGAGCAGGAGACCAAAACCTCGTACTAGGCCACATATGTTCTGTTCATCTAACTAAATCTATTTTCTATTTATTCATATAGGTTTTTTGAATTTGGACTGAGTTAGGGTGATAGTGCAACAAACAATAAGAGCTCATATTAATATGTATGTCTTAGGCTTCAGTGTCTTCTGTTTTTTGGCTTAAGTCTGACTGTAACCGTGTTGTTTCAGTTTTCAGAACCTGGGCATACAGTGTGTGAAGAAGAAAGACGTGAATGAGGCCATCACTTGCAGGCTGCAGACCAATAATAACCCCTACAACAGTATGTAGTCACATTCACAGATGAATGTACAAAACAGAGAACTTTCTGTTTCACTGCCCTTTCCCTGTCAAAAGTGTGAAAAGGGTTATTGCACTGTGGCGAGTATAAATATCTCACTCAAATAAAAGACTTTTATTTTGCTAACACAGAACTGCAATGTCTGAAATAGAGCGGCTAAATAGACGCTTTGATAAAACAACTTCTATATAATGTATTAAAAGGATTTTATGGCCTTTATTTTAAATAAAAAATATCAATAATGTTCAGTATGAAAAACATGTTACAAATTGTGCTAATAACTTTGCAACAGTGCTGAAACATGACATGACAATTTAGCTGATCTTCATCTTCATATGTTCAAAGAGTGTTTTCATAGTTGAGATTCGGTTTTAGGGTCAGTGTAAGGGGCTAGGAAATGCAGTATCTGTCCTCACAAGTACAGTGGGGCAGGACTGTATATGTGTGTATATAGAGTTTCAATAAGAAAATGTGGGGTCATTGTTCACTCAGGCTTGGAGTGATGTTTAAACAGAGATAGCATTGATAGGACAGGATGCAGAGCTTTGGCTGACTGCTGCGTAGCCTCACTGTACACCACACCTTTCCCCTGCTGTGTCTTGGCTGCAGTTCCGGAGGCGAAGGTGTGGGAGGAGGAGTTTGACCTGAATTCAGTTCGGCTTTGCTTCCAGGCCTCCATCACACTGCCGACCGGGGAGCTGTTTCCTCTTGATCCTGTGGTATCACAGCCCATTTATGACAACCGTGAGTGAACAACACACGCGCACATGCAGCATATAGAGGTTCACTTACTACACGTCACTAAAGCTTGTGTGGAATGACTGTGTTGGTGGAAGCGGTTAACAATAAGTAAGTATTGTGTGGTCCTGTATCTTTTCTTTATTTCATTTGAATTCTGAAAAAAGGGATTGACACATTCATAACTGTGTCCTGCAGCCATTCTTTTCCCTCAGATACTCTTTGTTCCTCTTTGTATCAAAGGCTTTCTTGTCAACCTGCAGGTGTTTACAAGAATTCCTCTTTGCTTAATGTTTACTAGACAGAAAGTTATTGTAGTGTCATGATGATGTGAAACGTGGCTCGAAAAAGATTTAGGATTTCTCTGTTGAAACATATTTAGTGGTTAGTTGTGCTAAGGGGTTTGTCAACAGGTTTCCATAAATCATGGGTCGTGTCTTCTGAGGTGTTTACTTAAATTCGTTCTTTAGAAAAATCTACATATCATACATAAGACATGTTCTTAAACAGCAGATTCTCTCATGACCTTGTTTTTATATTGACAAGTCCCAAAGTCGGTGTGCGTTGACAGCGCGCTCTACTTACACCAGTACCCATAAAAGGCCGTGAGTCTGCACGGAACTTGAAAGTGAACGTTGAGAAACACTAAGGCCAAAGTGAAATCTTCAGATGGTGAAGCACCAGACTGTAAATGGAAGAAAAAGTCATGTCTCATACGTCGGTGCTGCTGCAGGAAGCGAACACCACAGGCTGTAATGTTTAGTAACAACACACACACACACACACACGCAAAGATGCGTGAGATGCTATTACTCATTCAGTGAATCCTGCATCTGGTGAAAGGCGGTAACTGGTGATATATGGCTTGTCCTCTGGAGGACAGGCTTGCCCAGAGTTATCTGAACTGAGCGAGTGTCTTGTGCCATGAGTGGGTCATGACACACATCCTCTTCATGTTGTGGCGGCTGAGAGGGAAGTGGCCCAGCATGTTTCATGATGATGTCCTGCCATGTTAACTAAAGTCTTAGTGCAGTGTTTATATATAATGCTTGGGAAAGTGTCATTTAAAACAAAAAAATGATAAATGCACAAGCACACCAGCACTCCAGTGTGTGTTAATGTGCTCTTTACAGTGTGTGTGTCGATTCTCTTCTAAACACATGGGTGAAAACTACATAAGTGGGTTTAAGAAGGACTTTCTTAATCTTCTGTTTCTCATTTTATATTATTCAAATTTGTGGTACCACAACTTAGCTGCTTCACTAACCTATATAGTGTTTTCAGGTCCTAAAATGAATCTCCATGAGAGTTTGCTTTCACTTTCTATATGAGACATCTGCTGTTTAAACTAGAATGAAGCTAAAGTCAATGTATGCAGGAGTCAAAACAAATCAACAAATGTCTTCTTTGTGTTCACATACAGTAGAAACACTTGAAAATGTGCATCTGTTTTGTTTATTTGCACTCCTGTGGTGGTCTGCCAGGGGCCCCGAACACAGCCGAACTGAAGATCTGCCGAGTGAACCGCAACTCTGGAAGCTGCAAAGGAGGAGATGAAATCTTTCTGCTGTGTGACAAAGTGCAAAAAGGTACCATACATCTGCGCTGTGTCTTTTCATTGTCACACTGCCCCACGCAGCTTTGTGACAGGGGTTCGTTCATTTCGAAAGGAAAGGTGAAAGTTGTGTGAGGTCATTCTGAAAAACCACTCCACACAACGCTGCACGTTCAATGACCGCCTACAGGTTCATACACTGTGTGTTTTACTTTCGTGAACAAGGTGAATTAGATATTACATTATCATGTGTGTAATCTAATTTCCTTCTATACAACTGCTGTTGAAAAGAAGGAAATATGACTAACACGGGTGAAGACAAACAAAACTGACAAGTCTAGACTCTGCTCAACAGAAGGAACGTTTGTCTGCTGTTGTTTGGAATAAATCTCCCATTACCCTGAAACACGCAGAGGCTGTTAGCACGACGTGCTGAGACTTGGAGATTTTCTATATTTGTATTGTCAACAAACCCAAACAAAGAGTAACAATAATAGTGAGTTGCAGCTGAAAATCCAGTACCTGATTTCTGAAACTACGATAGCAACAGACTGAACAGACATTATATTTACAAGCCTACATCTATTTTATTTTCTGCTTGTGTATCATGTTACTATTTATTGGTCCAGCTGTAGTAAAAGTATGTTGGCTTGTTTCATGAGCTCGGGATTCAGTGGAACATGTCGCAGTCATGTGATTTTTTTTTGCTTTAGTGTTAGATCACATAAAAACAGTGCTCTCATTGACCTCATTTCCTGTCAGCAGCCGATAAAACAGCGGCTGAATCAGAGCCCAAAGCGCAGTGAATAATGGACTTGTAGCACGTTCTACCACCACAAATGGAGATGTAGAAATGAGAAACTGTTCTCACACACTTTACCAAACTCTGCTTGTATTTTCACACACTATGCACACAGCCAGCGTGAAGTGATATTTTTGGCCATCACCACATGCTCGTCTGTCACACTATGTGATGTGTGTAACTCGAACCAAGTGCTGTCTTCCTCTACTGGCCACCTCTCATTTCCTCATTGTATAGTGACTATTAACTGTGTTTCTGAATGTGAAAATATCCTTTTTAAGGACATTCTTGCAGAAGTTTGCACATCACAAGGTTCACATGAGGACAGCTTCCTTTGTGGGTGGTGCTGGTATGAAGTTCCAACACAAGCTGCAGCTTTTTATTCACTTCTATCTCTTTATCCTGTTGTCTTTGCATTATTTCGTCCTAATTAACACTCACAACACAAAGCAAAAATATATGATCATTTTCACATATGATAACACACCTCAGGTATTTGCAGTAGTTTGCAGCATGTGCTTTGTGTTTTGGAGGTGGGGGGTGTGGGAATCTCCCCTGAGAACAAAGTGACTCAGCTTACACGTAAAGAATGTGTGTGAAAACAGTCCAATCCAACGGGACTGGATTATGAAAGACCAGAAACAAGCGACATTAAGCACTGATGTTTCACAGCTGAAGCTAATTACCGAGCTGTTATTGTCAAACTCTGTGTTGCATAGCAACCGACGTGATGTAACCCTCCTCGGGGCTGTTGAGCCCTTGCTGTCTGAGAATAATAACGTTCAAAGCTGAATGTCCCGGTGTAATCGCTGTCTGATTCTCCTTGTAAGTGGGGAGTCTATTGTCAGCTTCGTGCCCTCACAGAATTATTTTCTGTTTCGCTGCAGAGGACATCGAGGTGCGTTTCTTCCAGGACTCCTGGGAGGGGAAGGGAACGTTCTCCCAGGCTGATGTCCACAGGCAGGTGGCCATCGTGTTCCGCACGCCCCCCTACCGCGACACTAACCTCACTGAACCCATTAGAGTCAAGATGCAGCTCCGCCGGCCCTCTGACCGCGAGGTCAGTGAGCCAATGGACTTCCAGTACCTGCCGTCTGATCCAGGTTAGAGGCAGTGCTGCCATGTAACTAATGACACCATAACATTTCTCAATGAATTGATTTATCGATCAACTGTGTTTATAAAATATTTTTTAGATGAATACAGACTGAGTGAAAAGAGAAAGCGGACAGGAGACATGTTCCAGAGCCTGAAGCTGGCTCCCATGCTGTCCAGTGGTACGTCGATGCCATGATATAATAAGGACTTTTTTTTGTAATTACAACATAATATAATCATGTCTGTTTGGATTTCAGTGTCTATGCCACAAGATAGACGGCACATAAGCCCAGCACGGAGAACAGTAACGGTGAAGCCTTCTACAATGAATGCACCAACTGGTGAGTCTGTTAAAATGGTTCCTTTTCAGTCTCTGCAGAGATTAACTGGGATTTGAATGGAGCTAAAAGTAGATTAATGGGTTAGTCAGGCAATTAGCAAACACAGATGACATGTTTCGGCTTCTCCAGTGTCAAGTTTCATTTCTACTAAATGGCAGAGGTGGTAAATAACTTAAGTAATAATATATTTAGGTACTGTACAGTATAATAAGTATAATTTTAAGGTATTCGTTAGTATCTGATTCGTTGGACTTTTACTGTACTACATTTCAGAGCAGAATATTGTACTTTTCCTCCACTTTTCTTACATTAAATATTAGAGCTTATACTTTTCCTCACTAAAAATCAGAAGAGATACTACTAGTGTGAACTAGGCATGTTTTACAGAAGATGAGTTGAAACATTGTGCACAATCATGTAAAAATGTATAATTATTGTGATATGATCACCTACTGTATTTCCTAATATTAGCATAATAAATGACATGTACTTTTCTTATTTGTTATACTTCATATTCTCTATATCTTTCAGTACTGCAACTCAATATGTCTCTGTTTGTGTGTTTTCTGCAGCTGTGGTGCCCCCTAATGCCAGTGCAGTAAAATCCTACTCCAACTACAGTCAACCAGGCCAACTCTTCTCCGTCCAGCCCAAGGTAGAGACATCCACCTCCATCTGTGCTGCAACTACAAACCAAACATGGAAGATTATGGAGAGTCTGACCCTGGGCTCCCAGCCTAAGGCGACTCCAGTGCCTTCTTTCACAAGTCAAGCACCAACCTCCTCCTCCTCCTCCATCACCACCTGCACAGCCAATCAGGACTACTCTACCGTCAACCTGTCAGACCTTCATGAATTCTTCCCCAACATTTCCTCTGGCATGGCCCAGGAGTCCGCGTCCTCCCAGACAAGCACTGTGTCGTCACAGCCCAGCAGCTCCTTCGCCATCCATGCCTCTCCGTTCAAAGTGGACGCACCACTTGGGGAGGATGACATCCCAGATTTCCCTAGCTTTTCTGAAGCTCAGGCCCAAGGAACCCTCGACAGCCTAAACATGGATGACTTTGTGGACCTTCTGAACCCCCGCCCCATGAACGAGAGTGGAAACAACATCATAGTGTTGGCCCAACAACCTGCCCCTTCCAGCTTCTCCACTGCTGCCCACAACAGCACGGTGTCCCAGAACACAGACCCGGCTGGCAACCCAGGAAGCACCTGGATGAATTACCCTAACAGCATCGTCAACTTACTCCAGAATGAGGGCATGATTGACATCACGTCCAACAACAACAACCACCGCCCCCCCGTACTGGATGAGTTCGACGAGTTGATGTCCGCTGACGAGGATCGTCTTATTTCCATTTTTAACAGCGAAAGCCAAGCTGGGTTTGTGTCAGGACATCCAACTTAAAGAGTGCCCAACGACATGTTTTCAATGGACACATATACCTGATAACCACATGTACTGTCGCTTTTAGTCTTCAGAACTACAAATCCTTTGGTGCTACCAAAGACCGAAAAAAAAGGAAAACAAGTGGATATGAAGGGCTACAGAAGACGGAATGTAGCAAAACAGCCCGCTGTGGAAACGCTTTTTGAAATACCAACAAAGACTATTTACGGTATTCCAATAGTGACTCTTTTCACATCCAGTCAAATTTCATCACTTTTTAAAGCCAATCATTAACCGCTTCAGCCACTGTGTCAACATGAAATGTGCAAGATTTGTCCTCCCAACAAAGACGGTCACATCAGATCCAGCGCTGAAACAAATGTTGAGATTATTTTCTGTGGAACATGTTAAGCATGTTTTTGTGTGTGAAGATTCACGTGTCCAGGTCATAGTTATCCCAGAAATTTGCTGTAGATTGACAACTGGACTTATTTTTAATGTCTAGTCCAGTTGTCACTTAGTATTTTTTGGGACATTTTTCATTGTGCTAATTTTTGTAGCTCCAGTCAGTGTCTTAAGTAACCTTTATGAGTTATAATCTGCATTTTAGTCTGATGACCTTTGATTACATAATCCTGTGTTTTATTTCTCAGCAGGTCAGCAGTAACTGTTAAGACCACTTTATAGGTGCTTTAGTAGAGTCTCAACTAAGTGTAGTAGTATGTCAAGAACCAAATGAAGGTGTACATGTAAATAATTATCAAACATTAAGGACATGCTTATAGCAGAGATAAGTACAAAAGGAGGTTATGTCAGCGTGCTGATAGCATTGACTCATCTTGTATCAGTTTTTCTGCAGGTATTTATGAATAATGGCTGCCGTTTAACTCAACTCTTCCAGACCTGTGTCAACTTATCAAAGATGTTTAAATGAAATTAAATGTGTGTTTTCTACTAGTATGATCTACTATATGCAAGGGTATTTTTGCTGCCATAACCGAGTAATGTCACAATTCAAACACTGTTCTTGTGAATAAAAAAATAAAAGGTCTTTAAAATAATATTTTATTTGGCAACATCCCAAAAATCAAAAAGACTTGTATTTAAATTTTTCCTGAACTTGTGGAAACAACAAAAAGGATTTCCCCAGCAACGCTGTCTGTTTGGTAAGTGTTATAAACATCAAGAATACTAATATTCTTACTGATTAATACATAAAGTAAAACATTTACAGTCACTTGAAAAATATTACAGTGAGATAAAGTAAAATATCAAAAGAGAATTAGTGCTTTTATTTGCCAAAAGGAAGAACTCAAAATTCTACTGATTACAGTCACTGAGTTGTACTGCACTACTGAGCTCCTGGGGTTAGTAAGTGTCTCTTTCTTTACCCGTCCTAAACATATGTCCTCGTTCGGACAGATTTATGTTACTTCAAGATTGGTGGCTTTGTTGACAATGTGGGAACGCCTGGGTACACACTCCAAGTCAAACTTGCTCTCGTATATGGTTGGACAAAGCTTCCAGCGGTTGTTTCTGTAGATTCCCAGCAACGTGTACACGTCCGGCTTATAGGAGAGGGGACATTTGACCCCCGTGGAACGGATGACAGAGTCCAGTTTTATTACATCGCCCTCGTCAGTGAAGTTCTGGTTATAGGCACAAATTACCTGCCGTTTCTCCCCTTTGGGATCATAGGGGCTGACTTTAACAAGGGATATCTTGCCATCCAGGGCTGCTCTGGCCACACACTCCCATGCATGGTCCAACTTGAAACCAGTATCCAAGTGCATCAGCCACTTTCCTGAGAGTACTCTGTGATTCAGGGCCAGTTCCTTCACTGTCTGGAAGCTCACAGGTCGGCCACTGGCCAAAAGTTTCTCCCAGCTCTCTTGGAGACCCATAACGTCTCTATTGCTGGGGCAGTGGTTGGGGCCCAGCACAGCAATCCACCCCACAGGACTAACGCCACTCTCTTCATTACCAAATCTGTACACTTGTGAGGGTCTGTTGCTCTCCAGCCAGCCATCAAACTCGGATCTGGGAGTTCTCCTCGAGTCAAACACAATCCAGGGGTCCATGTCTGCAGCCATGGCTTCAGCCGCATAGACCTCTGCAGCACAGGGGGTGTCCAACTCGCAATCGACGAGGGCCTCATCTTCCTCCATGATGCTGTTAGTGTGAGGCAGTTAACAAGAACTGGAGCTCGTCCTGCTAAAACGAGAGCAGTATTGTGTGTTGATTGTATGTTTAAACCTCGCGTGTGTTAGTTAATAGTATTTTCAAATCCTGGCAGAAGTGGACAGCTGGGTTGCTAGCGGATGTTTACTAGTGCTGCTATCATGCTACAATATAGTTCGCATGCTTTAAAACTTGTTCAGTAGCAACGTTTGTCCACCTCCGGTTCTTAAAGGAAAGAGTTGTGACTGACTTGGCTGTGTGTTGACTAACGCCACAGTTAACAAGCAACCAAGCACGCATTTGACATTTGTAATTGCTTGTTTCCACTGTTGGTGAAGCTAATAGCTAGCTAGCTAGCTAGCCACTTCGTCGTCAAACATTACATTCGAATTAAATTATTTGAAGCCAGATTTTAACGGCCATCTGTTAATAACAACAAGTTAGTACATCCGTACAGGCATTAACTTATGTAGAATAGAAGTAGTCATAATGATCCGTAAGGCTAACCCTACCAGCAGATTTTGGAAGTTTATGCTCCACTGTTGTTCTTCCGCACAGGCGCAGCAGCGGATTTATTAATGTTGCTTTAACCTGTCCCGGAAACTTTCTCACTTTGGTAAAATCGTCCTGCAAAAAAAACCGCCCTCTTATACAATATTTACTATTTGAGTGTTTATTTAAGCACAACATACAACATTTACTAACACGTTATCTCTTAAAAGGCAGGTTTATCCTTAAAATGCGAAACCATTTTTAACTTGTGTTTATTTTGCAATGCTATCTAATGCATGGGGTCTTACAGTATTTGCTCAAAATGAACGCGATGTTTAATGTAATGATAACTACATTATATGTGAGCTCAGTGTGCGGAACCTCGTGGGTCGGCAAACCAAAGGCGCTGTGACCCTGCGGAACCAAACTGAACCGTCTGCCCAGCAGGGAACGGCTGACGACGACGTGCTATAGACTTAGCCGGCTAGCTACCGCTATCTGGTGTGTGCGCGGTGGAGGCGATTTATATATGATACAGAAAAATACTACATAGTATATTTCATTTTATTTTATTTTAGGTTAGCCATTCAGGTATTTAATTATGCCCAGCAAAAAGAAGAAATACAACGCCAGGTTTCCTCCGGTAAGTTAAACACTTTACTGCACCGGTGTTGCGACTAGCTAATGTTAGCAAACTGTACGATAGCAAGCTAACTTCTCTAGCCAGGGTGAGATTCGGCCTGTTTTTTCCTTACAGGGCTAACAGCCAACTAACGAAGACACTTGTCACTGAGTGAGAAGTAATATTACATTAGGGTCGTTACTTCAGCACAATTCGTTAACGTACATATACACCGGTATTTACTAAGAGCCTCTAATGAGTGCTACGCAAGTTAGCTAGAGTCCACTAGTTAATCTGCGTTGTTTTTAGCATGTTAAGCTAAGTGAGTCGAAGGGTTTTTATTTGTTAATACCTGCACACAGCATCTCTTTTATAGCTGCAGAACGAACAATATTGTGGACGCACAAACCACACTAAATACATTTTAAACATGAATGCTAAAAGGGCTTTTTATCATTATCGCAAAGGTTAACCAGATAACTAGCCTGAGTGTATACATAGAAGGCTTTCTTTAGGTCTGTTTGTAATACATGTGGTGAATCTTTGTTGGACTAATGTGTTCCCCCGCGTTGATTTATTGTGCAGCCACCCTCAAAGATCTCTTTTTTTTTATTTCAGGCGAGGATTAAGAAGATAATGCAGACAGATGAAGAAATAGGCAAAGTGGCTGCAGCAGTACCTGTTATTATTTGTATCCTTCCAGCCAAATTTTATTTTTTGCAAAACCTGATGACTCGGTCATCTATGTAGTGTCTTGAATGAAGAAGGGCAGATGAATGGAACAATTTAGAGAAATCTAGCACATTTATCTAAGTTGTGTCCTTCTTCATTCAACTGCTCAATCAATTAGACTTGAATTTCAGACTTGAATATAAATGAGGAAATTACATGATTAATCTTCCTTCGTCTTCCTGATATTAAAATGTCTGTCCTTCTATCTGAAAATCTCCTCCAGATGACATCATCATATACAAGCTGTAGTTCTAAAGACTTCCTCCCATCAATATTTGAACCAATTTAGATGATGTCACCTGAAAGAGATTCAGCTAGAAGCAGAGACGTATTTAACCAGCAGAAAAACAGGGTGAAATCTTCTCAACTAGCACTGTTCATGTTTCTGATTTTCACATGAAGACATACAGTATGAGCTCAGTGATGTGAGGACTCTATATGCTGCATAATACTTTCTTTAACGGACATGCCAGCGAGAGCGCTGGAGCTTTTTTTGGAATCGTTGCTTACAAAGGCCTGTCAAGTCACTCAATCTAGGAATGCAAAAACAATGACAACGTCACATCTGTAAGTCTTTGTTTTTTCTTCATCAAGAACTGTGCTGTGCTTGATCAGCCATTTCATTCTTACGTTTCATAAATGTGAACAGAGATAGCTGGATAATAAAAGAAACTCATTTTGGATACATGCAGTTAAAAAGTCATAATTTCTCTTCTGGATTTTGATGGAGACTCCTCAGTCACCTTGTTATGATAACATTATATGATATTGTGAGAGTACCTGCTGTCTAAGTGTTACGTGAAGAGCGCTGTGCATGCTGCTGCTGTTGAGCATACAATTGCCATTTATCTCTTTCTGTTTGATATAAGGTTGACATTTAACTCTGCTCAGAAAGTGCTTTATGTCGGCGGAGGAAGCAACTTGCTGTTTGAAAATTGTGCCGTGTGTTTCACAGAAAGCAGTGTATTGAGCTGGAGCAACAGTTTGATTTCTTAAAAGACCTGGTGGCAGCGGTGCCGGACATGCAGGGCGAGGGGGAGGAGAACCATGCTGAGGGGGGAGGAGAAAAAGTCCCTCGCAGGTATTTCTCTCTCACATATATCCAGTTAGTACGTTTGTGTCACACCATGACTGGTGACGAATGGCCTGCACGTCAGGGTGGATGTCCGGAAGTTCACATCTGCGAGGTTCTATTTCACACACACACACAGCTGCTGCTAAGTCACCTGCGATAAAGTTATGTGGAAGAAATGAATCACTCTTCCGAATGAAGATATTAGCTTTCACATGAACACAAGAACAGCTAATGCCGACTAAGGCTGTGTGTTTATTACTTTTCCATTTTGTTTTGAGAGTATAGATTAACTACAAAAAGAGGAGAAGGGTTTTAAGCTCCACAGAGCAAGAACTAATTACTGAGGATTTTCGAGAGGAGAAATTAGTATCGGCTGTCAAGTCAAACACTTGCACAGCGGCTAAATTGAAGCCGTGAGTTTGGCTGAGATTTCCACATAAATTCAATGAGTGAGATGTCTTTTCGCTAAACAATGTGGCTGATTAAATCCTGATTCAATTTGCAGGCTGCTAATATATAGACATTGAGTCCCAACTGTGTGGATGAGGCATGCAGAGTCACAGCATCTTTGATTATAAATGGCTCAAAGTAATTTCCTCCAGCAGCGTCAGTCACAGCGGCCTCTGCATTTGGAATTACCACTGATTTTATTGTTGCATTCACACACAACTGTCCAGAGCATTTCTGGTGTTGAGTGATTTTCTGATTGTTGAAAAATAGGTCTTAAAGATAGTTTTTGGTTTTTTAGTGTGTAACATTGTAAGCAGTTTCAGTTCATCAGAAAGTTTTGTGTAGCCACGGGTGAAGTAGCTCAAATATTCTTTTCCTGTGAAACAACATCTGCTTTTCACTGCTTTTCTGCATATCATTGTACACGTCTGTTTATTTATTATTTGATTTTCTTCCCCAGGGGTCGAAAACCAGGATCTGGGCGCAAGAATGGTGGCGCCAGCTCAAAAAGCAAGGACAAGAAGTTGTCTGGAACGGAGTCTGAGCAAGAGGTGGGAGCTGATTTGCACGCAGAGTCCAGTTGCTGTGTAGAGTTTCACTGATATATTATGAAATGGCTCAATATCTTGTGCCTTGCACTGAAACCAGGATGACTCTGAAGACAGTGAGACGGACGGAGACGAGGAGGATGGATCTCAGTCCAGCACAAATCTCCAAGCAGCATCCAAATTTAACAGGTATGTTGTTTCTTCAATTAGAGATAAAGTAATATTACACCGAAAGGCGGCAAAACTATGAGCTCTTTATCATCTAAATGGATGAAAACACAGTTTACAGTGTATTTTAGCTCCTACTAATGGAAACATGGAATAGGTCGTACCACAGAGTCAGCAGAGCTGTATGGTGTGATTGGCTGACCCTCTTCTGGTCTGTGATTGGTTGGAATTGTTGAGCGAGCGCACAGGTCGAGTTGAACAAACACAGAAGTGAGACGCTGAGCAAGCGAGCGAGAGAATGTTGAGCGCAAAGAAATGAAATTTGCGAGCGAACAAGTTAATGAAATGCGTGTTTTTGTGGTGGATAGCAGACACTTTTTAGCACAAAATAAATTTTTGCTTGCTCGGTTTAAATTTTCTGTGCACAAAATATAGAGCTACAACACTTCAGTACTTCCTATCCAATGTTGCAGTGAGACTATGTAACCTCTGCTTAACAGAAACCACAGTTGTCTCTCATGGCAAGACAACGAAACATAAGTGTTGCAGAGAAATGGAAGCAGAGACGAGTTGTCGAGTCTGTGAATAAACCCGGTGATGTTAGGGAAACGTAAAGTTTCAGCTACTATAAGTACTTCAATGCATCATCTCCATTTTTGCCACCTGTTCAGGCAGATTTCTGATCTGCCTGGTGATTTACCTTATGGCCCAAAACAGGGAGGGGGCGCTGTTATTCCACTGGAAGCAACACGTCCCAAAGCAAAAGTAACAAAAAGACAATTCTGTAAGTAAAGCGCAGGGATCTCAGAGTTCTACTTCGGTATAGTACTTGATTATATGTACTCAGCCTCTAAAACTGAAAACAAGCACAGAGCTTTTTTTGTGTGTGAAATGCAGTCACCATATTGTATCATTCCAATAACAACAACAAACGCCTCAGTTCATTTCCGTCTCTTATCTCCTGGTTTGAACCACTACCTGTGGCCCTACAGCTCCGGTGCACCTCCACAGTACATGCACATGGGCAGCATGGCTCCAGCACAGCCGCAGTTTGACCCTCTATACACCTCCAACATCCCCTCGATGATGGACATGGCCCCAGACATCCCGCTGCACAAAAATGAGGACGAGGACGACGAAGATTATGACTCTTAGCTCCCCCCCCTACACATGCACGCACACACACACACTCTTCAACATTATTTTCAATTTCTTAAGTTGTTGTTGCGGTACTCGCTCTAAACCGAGCAGGGAGAGACTTCTCATCGCAGCCGGTTGTCAGAGACACATCCGCAGGAGACAGAAAAATGGTTGTATATTGTGTTTTAATTTTAATTTTTAAAAGGGTAAAAAAAAGGTTTTATTTTATTGTAGTGGAGAATCCAATGAGGAAGTTTTTTAACAAGTCAGTCGTCTTATTTTGACAATTAAAAATGACAGTCGTCACAGTTTTTGCCACGAGCCCCTGCAGACAGGATAGGTGTGTTCTTTCTTTCTTTTTTTCATTGTAGATTTCTCTTCTGGCACTTTTCTTTTGTCCTTAATCTCCTTTAGTAGACTTTATGAAGGCGGCGTCTCAGACGTTGTCACTCGCACCCTCAGGTCGATTGAAGAAGTGTCAGTTAAAGCCTTATTACAGCCTGTGATGCTCATACACGAAGGTAACCAGGTGAGATGAGTTCAGGGCAGCGGTTTGTAGGTACCTGGAAGGTGATCAGAACATGTCTAAGGGAAAAGGAGTTTGGTCTCACACATGGAGTGTTATTATTGTTAGCAACTTCCCTACACAGTCCTGTTGTCAGGCTGTAACCTAAACAAGGGAACGGGTGCATTTTTACTATAGGTTATTGCTTTTTCCTATTTTTAAGTCCTGATTTTTATCAAGAGAACTGTAAACCACCACGTCCCTGAAATCCTGAACCTTATCAGAAGTTTAATGATTGACATTTTGTTTGTTGTTTTTTGTCCCTCATCAACAGAGGTTATCTACTGACATTTAGACCTCCTACATTATGTTTTACAACAATTAAATTCCACAAAACAGCCCCATGGACCATGTCTTTGTTTTTAAATTTGACTCCTGTTTATAATTTAATGTCTTTCTTTTCTGGCCACCCCCAACTTTTGAGAAAGTTCATGTCTAACACCTTCCCCTTTTTAGATAGTTCTAGGTGTCTCCATGAAAATCCGAGACGGGGCTCTCATTAATGCAGTCTCAGTATGAAATGTTTCTGAATAGACAGCTGAAGCTGTATTGTAAACTTTTAACATTCGTTTTATTTTGTATGGGTGAAATAAAATTCGTATTTCAATAAAAAAAAAACAAAGTCAACCTTGTTTTGTTTTTTGTTGTGTTTTCTACATCAGCAGTGAATAGCGGGGAATGCTTTAACACAAATGTGCAACCACGTCCTTCGTTGACCTGAAAGTGCTTTCCTCTTTCATTTTGCTAATTCACAGGCACGGAACATTTTCTTTTGTAGCTTCGCCTTAATGCCGCGCCTTCATCTCACCTTTGGTTTCTTTCCTTAATGTATTTTGCAATATAGAAATTCCCCACAGATGCACTCGTGTTGATTTACTTGCCAATGACTCACACAACCTGAAAGACAAGAGCTGCTATTTATCCTCAAGATTTCAGCCGCCTCCTGGTATTTGGATCAGATAAGTGCAAGACGGTACAGGTCGGTGGAAAAAGTGTTCACAGAGAGGTGATTGTTACCATCATAGACACAGGGTAGCTGGCACATTTAGCCCCAGTGAGTGTCCAGCCCCTTTCCTCTTCCTCTTCTTGTTTTTTTTTTTATTTTGTCGTGTAAATGCTATTGACTCTGCTGACCCCCCGCCCCCCCATGCAGCTCACCAACCAAGCAGCACAGAACTAGACCCACAAAAACAACTGCATCCTTCCTGCACAAGCGTTGACTCAGCGGACTTTGAGGAGGGTGGGGTTTGCTCTGTGTGGTTGTGTATGTGGGGAAATGGGAGGAGATGGCAGGGGGATTGTAGGTGGTTGACTTTAGGAGGTCATGTCCAAACAAACAGCAGTCGTGGGGCTGGGAAGGAGAGTCATCAAAGGGCTAACAGAAGGAAACGCACCGTTTCCACACAAGGTGGCCCTCTGATTCTGAAGCCTCTCATGGAGCCACTGGCCTTTCAGTCTTGTGCACTTCTGGTAAGATGTGGCACTGACCTTTTTCAAGAAGAAAGCCTTTCATTGCGCGGTTACTTAAAAGCACAGGCTCAGAATTCACCTTGTGGTCACGCTGCGGTGTTGATCAGAGGATACACTGGAAACCAACTCATTAATATACTCTCACATCTATACTTTAGGCTATTTTAAAATACTTGTTGAGCATGTCTGTGCTCCACCATGGTAGCTGGTTGTGCGCTAATGAATAGATACATGTAAGGCAAGGCAAACTTTGTTTTTAAATGTTACACTAAAAAACTCAAAGAATGTATAAACTGCTCAGCAGTAAAGTTCATCAAAATATTAAAAGAGTCAGATACGGGTTTATTTTAACTGTTTTAACCAGCTGAGTAGGCTCGATGGGTCTATTGCAGGGGTAGGCTCACCTTGTAGTAAAGGTTTGTATTGCCTCTTCTACGTTCTGTACTTGGGTGATTGATTTCATACAGAGGCACAGCTGGGGGGTTGGAAAACAAGCAGGGCTGCGGCTCCCTAGGACCGAACTTGCCTACCCCTGGTCTATTGGAAATGACCTGGTGCTTGAGGTCACATGGCCTCTCGACCAGTGCCTCTGTATGAAATCAATCACCCAAGTACAGAACGTAGAAGAGGCAATACAAACCTTTACTACAAGGTGACAAAAACACAGGTATGTATGCATATTGCATTAGAAGTTGTCGTGGAAACTCATTTGGTCTGTATATTGTGTATTTGAAGCAATGGTTTGTACATTTTAAGAGAATCAGCTGGACTTTAGTGGAATTTGCTTCTTCATTGGGGTAAGTATATCCCAGTGAATCTCCCCCTTTCTTCACATTACACACCAGACTAAAAAAGTGTCTAAAGTAAGTCTAAAAGCACTATTTGATCCTATTTATTTATTTTTTGTCTTATTGAGTATCTGGACTGAATGTGACAGAAGCATAATATCTTTACTGATTATCCAGGAAGAAACGTTAGGACACTGTTTTGTCATAGTCTTACCATGAAGAGGGGGGAACAACAGAACAAATAAAATGGATTTAAAGTAACCGCATGGTTATAAGTACATTAATATACATGTATTAAAGGTTTGTATACCACTACTGAAGCATCCTCATACATGAAAAAGATGTTGGACATAAAATGACTGAATAGACACCAAGCTTAGGGGCACAGAAATTAAAACGGACATTGTGAGATATGAAGTATTACCTTCATATAATTTCTAATTTACTGACTGTCAGGTGAGTGATAATTAACAAATACGACAAATAATGTACATTTCAATATTAACATGAACTCTTTTCATTGTTTTTATTTGAAGCTACATAATCGTCCTATTTTTGCAAATTTGACGCATCTTCAGCAATTACACGGAAATATCTATGACATAACTGACAAACTAAAACCCATACTATGTACTATAGATGCGTTACAGAACTATCTAAGACTACATAAACACCACTTTAAACTTACACCGTGAAATGAATTAGGAAACAAATGAATTACCTTGTTACTACCAACTTTTGTGCAGTATTTATTTATGATTATTTGTTATGTCCTGTGAAGGGCTTGAATCAGATTGAGTTTTTTTGATTTTACTAAAATGTATAATGCAAAAAACTAAAAATGTAAATGTTCTAAATGCATATTATATGAAATAAAAGAAAATAAGTAATTACCAATATAATGGCAGTACTAAGGCTTGTAATGTTTTAGCAAATAAATATTAACTAGACTTAGCAATTTCAGAAGAAATCGCGTCGAGGAGCATGACTGTCCCAGAAAGACGCCTGTCGGCGTCTTTTCGGCTAGTTAATTCAAGTTGACAAAGTTGACAAAGACAAAAAGTTGAATCAAAGTTTACAAAGACAAAAAATGATAAAGATAAAAAGTTGAATTTGACGTCAAAAAGTGGACAAAAATCAAAAGTTAAGAAGGATTAAAAGTTGAGCAATGATAAAGTTGACAAAGATGATGAGCTGATGAAAAGAAGGTGACAAAAAGAAAAAGTTGACAAGACACAAAGATGAGCAAAGACAAAGTGACAAAGATGA
>JAUMHF010000010.1:12691435-12732080 GCA_032359275.1 Microctenopoma steveboyesi | reverse complement strand
GAATTTGTACGACAAAGCGTCTAGGCCGCATTAACGTCCAAAAAACGGGCGGAATAATAAGAATAAAGAAAAAAGAGAATATCAATAGTGTGGGAGCATTGCATGCTCCCACACTATTGATAGTGTGGGAGCATGCTTCGCCATGCATTGACTCCCATTCTTTTTATATGGCAGGCACCTAATAAAGAGAAAAAGAGGAAATCAATAGTGTGGGAGCACTACATGCCCCCCCACTAATAAAGAGAAAAAGAGAATATCAATAGTGTGGAGCATTCCATGCTTCCCCACTAATTTGACATTATTGTGACGCACACGAAAACTTGCTGAGCACGAGCATCGCGTTTCTGTAAAACGCGCGAGTTTTTCCTGTTTTATTTTGCTAAGTACCGGATGTGTGATCACACTGTGTCGAACTTGACGTGGGCCTGCCGTCTGACCGCTTTCCTGTCGTGGAGAGAAAAAGTTTTGAAACCCCACCCTCTCCGCCGACTGTGAGCATAGACGTAGAAGTGGTTCGAGGTCCTGACGAGTGAACGCTGACCGAGGAAGAGAGAATGTGAGGTGAAGTTATGATGGAGTTATTGCGCTGTTTGGATACCGAGCTGGACCGGGACACGCGTTCAACTCCTACCAGGAACTAACGGGATTTTGTTTTTTGACTGCGTGTTTCTCACTGGAAAATTAAGTCAGGCAGGTTTGGATAGCTCTTCCTGTTAAAAAGTCGGCGCTTCCAAACGTTTCTTTGATGCTGTGATAAAGCGCAGCTCTTTGTACGCTTGTCATAAGACCGTAGTATGGATACTGTCGCGCGATGGCATGCGGGATTTCCTGCGGGAGCGCCGCAAAGTTGCGGTCATACGCGACTATTGGAGAAATTTGTTTAATAATACTAGCTAGTCTGCCCCGAAGCTAGTCGTAAAACACTGGTTGGCTGGACTGAATGCTCCTTTCCTGCTATTCTTCTCCACTTCTCAGCGCTTCCTGCTTGTGGTGGCCACTGTACTTAATGGCTAAAAATACATAAAAACTAAAATGGACAGCTAAATGTTTTAGGAATATTAATTTGAAACAACTGTAATTGCCATTGGGCCTCTTTCTGCCTATACTATAGTTTTCATAATCAAAACCGAACAGGTGGCAATTTTGAATGTGAGAAGAGAAGAGCTAATTCATCCATAATGAAGTGATTCAAGAGTTGGTGAAATAATGTTCTGCTCAAATCATGTGTTGGGAAAGCAAATATTGTACAGTATCAGTTGAACAGATTCAGTTCTGTTTAGTGAAGATTGTCCTGCCTTTCCGAGCTTTTGTGCGCTTGACCATTAATCAGACAGAAGCAGTCTCTTGACCTGAGAGCTTTACATTTCCCATCGAGGCGAATGAAAGACACTTGCCATTCAGTTATCTTTGAATCCTGTCCTGTAGCCCACTTGTTGGTCAAGCTTTTGAACACATTTCACTGGTCCCTGATGAACCAACAAGAAAGACAGGAAAGGGAGCGAGGCGCAATAAAGTACTCCTTTGTACTTTATTTTCAAACCCTTGGGGTGCAAAAACAGATCCAGTCAAAACACCTGCTTGAGGCTCCATGGAGCCACTGAAGAACATATTCAGCCGTGGCCCACTTTCAAACTGGAAAAATTTGGACCAATCACAAAAAGGGAACTTCACTAATCCCGTGTGGACAGCCTTGTTTGACTATGAGGCATCCTGTAAGGATGAGCTCACCTTGCGCAAAGGTGACTTGGTGGAAGTCCTTTCTTTGGACTCTGAAATATCAGGGGACGAAGGCTGGTGGGCAGGTAAGGTCAACAACAAGGTGGGCATCTTTCCGTCCAACTACGGCTCCTTTAAGCCAAGTGGATATGGGAAGCTTCCAGGCAGTGGCGTGGTCGCCAAGCTTGGCCAAGCTGTGGTGGGCGAGTTTGAACCCGATGTGCTGGATTTCCGGGAGCTGAGCCTGGAAGAAGTCATTGGGGTTGGGGGCTTTGGGAAGGTGTATCGTGGTACATGGAGAGGAGAACTGGTGGCTGTGAAGGCTGCTCGTCAGGATCCGGATGAGGATATTAGTGTGACAGCGCAGAACGTGAGACAGGAGGCGCGTCTGTTCGCCATGCTCACCCACCCCAACATCATTGCCCTGAAAGGTGTCTGTCTGCAGGAACCCAACCTGTGTCTCATCATGGAGTATGCCTCAGGTGGGCCACTGAGCCGGGCCCTGGCCGGCCGGCGCATTCCGCCACACGTCCTGGTCAACTGGGCCGTGCAGATAGCCAGAGGGATGCTGTACCTGCACAGTGAGGCCATCGTCCCTGTCATCCACCGGGACCTTAAATCCAACAACAGTAAGTTGTGCAAGCTTTGCACCACAAGTCATTTCATCAGTCAAACACACTGTAGCTCTCGTCTTTTAGTATTAGATTGCCAATGACACTGATGCAACATGGTATACTGTGTATCTTGGCTAAAGGCCCTGTTTACTACAACTAAGACGCCTTTATTAACAGTAAGCATCTGCACCTATAAAGTTCTCCACACATCTAACCTGTTTAGCAAATCAAATTACCTGTAACATAAGTAGTAGAATTACACAGCAATACCTTGGGGTAATACATCAACATTATCCAGAGTTAGGGTTCAAAACCATGACATCTTTCTGGATCGTAGCCCAGTCATGTGACACCCAGGTTGTAAAAGGTAGACCTAGGCTTTCAGAGGCTGTGTTCCAAATGCGTTGCTGGCAAAGGTCAGGGATTTCAGGGGAAACCTTCCATCAGCAGTGTCAAGGTTTGCCCTATGGACTTTTATGTTGTCCGGGGCAGTGGGAAAGATCTTGTGCCAGTGTATCAGGCACTTCTGGCAGATACACACATGAATTAGACCTTGTCATTAAAGCTACACCGGGGAGAGATGTATTGCTGATGAAGATTTCTGCACCCCCTTTCCTCCCTCCTTTTGAAGCTGAACAATTGCCTATCTCAGCTCTGACGGTACTTTTTGCAAATCCAAACACTGAGCCACCTGAATTTAACTGCAGCCTCCACTCTGTTATTATCATTTTTGTGAAGCAGCATATAATCCCTGTCAGCTCTGTGGCTGTTTCTGTTGCGGTCCAAAAGATTTCCAGCCTCCTTTTGCTCATCCCGTCTGTTGCTACAGCTCCTGATCGTTAAAATACACCAAAAAGTAGAGAAATAATGGTTGCTTTTTACTTAGCTGTGAAACATTCAGTGCTGCAGGGTCTGAGAACATGACCATGGCTAGGTCTGGAACATTAGACGGTTGACACCCTTGAATCAAGGTTGTTTAAAGGCTAGGGTGCCCGTGAGAATACCTTTCTCCCAGACTCGCTTCAAGATTTCTAACTTCTTGTTAGCAGTAAATGCTTTGACTCACTTCCATCTGCATCTGCCTACACACACTCAAGCACACTCATCCCTTCGATTATCTTCACCCTTGTGTCAGCTTCTTGCTTTTCCAGTAAGAACTCCTCGCTGGAAAAACGTCTCCTGTGGCGCAAAAGAAATAGGAGTTATGATAATAAAATGTGGGTATGTGAGACGGGCCAAAGCGAACACAATCCCCCTCTGTGTGCTGGAAGATTGTTATCACTCGCCTCTTGTTTTCTATTTCTTCTATAAATCTTTGTCTCTGGCCTTGCCCCTACATGTTTCCATACAGCCATAACCCTGTTCACTGAGCAATATCCTGTTGTGGTGGTTGTGATGGTGGAAGGTGTGCGACAGGGAAAAAAGGGGTGGAGACAATGCACTATAGTATATGTCACAGCTCAGACAATAACATGCTGAGCTGTGTAAGTTTGACACACAGGTGCAACAGCATCTCAGCATAAGGATATTTTCCAAGGTCACAATTCCAAAGTCAGATAATGGAGCAACTAGGTTGACAGTACAAAGTGTACTAAGGCGTCAATGGAGAAACCTCAGATTATGTGTCAGTTCCTCAGAATAATAATGCAAGTTCTTCTTTTAGAGCTGCCATTTTGCGCTGGTCTACGCCAACCATACAGCAAGACATTTGTCATATAGGAAGCATGGTTAATAGTCCTTATTCTTGAAGGGCTTCTAAACAAAGCCAAGACTTGCAGTTGGTAGTTAGTGACAAGTGCATTTTCCCATGTGAACTATGCTGATGAAAGGAGACTGTTCTGGTCAGAACTCTAAAAGTAAAGCGAAAGTAAAATTTAAGGACAGACAGTGGTAGTAGCTTCTTTTTCTCACCGTTGTGCCTGTGGATTCTTCACACCTTATGAGTTGAGTCTCTTTCATCCGTTGCGAACACTCGTCTTGTGGTCGTCTTAATCACTATCTGTGGCACTCTGCAAGAAACACACAAAGGCAATCTATGCAAGTGTAGATAATTGTGCTGTGTGTTTATTACTGAAGCCACAGCGGCTGGTAAACTATTGTGGATTAAATTAATTAATTATCATAAATAAGGGGGGGACAACATAGTGACCACAGACAGCAGCCATGGCATCGGTTAAAAAGAGCCTCAGACTTTGAACCATAACCTACTTTGGCTTTCTAGCCGATGTCTTTTTCTTATCTACATCATGGGGTAGATGTTACTTTGGACCTTGACTTGTTTAAAGAGCTACCAAACAAACGGCTGTCTAGGAAATGTGCACTGCAAATGTCAGTTTGGAGGCTACATAGCTAGTTAGCCAGGTAAGATACAGCAGTTTAAACAACTGTTAAGCTAGAAATATCAGTAGTGTTTAGTTTAGTTTTTAAATGATGTCCTAGGTGGTGAGTACCATTACTAAGAAAATGCTGTCTTTGTTTGACTGGTGTTCTACTGTTGCACCCTTGAATGTGTCTCAGTGCTGCTGCAGAGACACATTGTAGGGACGCATGAAGTCAGTCATATAATGTCCATGTAACAGACATTCCTGCAATTCTGATGAAAACCACAAAGATCAAAACAACGAACTGAACGAGCTTGAGATGCTGAGAGGAAATGCAGAGTTTCTCATTTTACATTATTCAATAATAATTTCAGCCATAAGTGATAAGCACAGTTTTACGCGCAGCTTTGAAATTGCTGTAATTATAGTTGCAGTGCAACATATCATCTTGCTGCAGCTACAATAAAAGTCTTCCTTCTAAAAAATCTAAATCAGTCCTTACTCCGACAGATATCTCCACAAAGCCTTCATAGACAGCTATAGGCATCACCCCATGCCATAAAACTCTACTGAGGCTTTAGTTAGAACCGGTGGGGAAAGTGCCAAGCTAAGCACTTGCTGGGTTGGAACTCAGTGGCCTGTTTTTTTTTTTTCAGAAAGAAGCCACAGTTAGATCTTGGATCAACATGTCTAAGTTTTTTTCCTGTGAGTGGATCCATCCCTCTACCAGCATGTTCATTCAAGGCTCCCAGTGCCTCTCACTGCAGCATACTCAAAGCATCCCGTGTGTGGGTGTACAGGCAGACATTTGTAGACATTTTATCCAATTGTTTGATAGTGATTAGTGATCCAGCAACATTAACTTGAGTTAATGTCACTGCCAAAACAAACTGGAGATGGAAACTCAGACATCTTACTTTACCTGATGTCCAATAAAGGAACTTTACACATTTTAATACTTTTGTGTATTCTGAACAGCCACCTAAGCAGTTTTTCTGTATAAAAGCACACGTACAAGTCCACGTACAATATGCATCTAATTAATTCAAACTTGGGTGCATCAATCCATAATGCTGCCTTGCACAATTACCCTTGAATGGACGTTGCTGTGTTCTGTGTAGTCAGACATTACAGCATTCACAGCTAGGCAGATTTTCACCTCTCACCGATTGGTTGTCTTGATGACTCCTCAAATGCAAAAATAGTAGCTTTTGTTATTATTTTACAAAACATACGGCTGCATATCGAGCAGTTCTTAAAATGAACCTGGAACAATGTTATTATAATATATGAATATGCAGGTTAATATATCCAATCTGCATTCTAGACTGGGCCCTGCTTGTAACCTCAAATAACACTTCACATGTCCGGTGTCTGCTGTCCTCTCTGCCTCACTGCCTCGTCACACCGAGCTCAGCTGAGCTACACATGATGTGAAGCATGCTTGAAGGAAGCGAATAAAAGAAGGATACTAGATATATAGACGTAGTCCCTCTCTCTGCCCCTCGCCCTCTCTCTCTCATATATCTCATATGAATGTTCATTTGTTGGAAGTTCAGTTATAGAGTAAAAGAGAAAATTTTAATAGAAAAACAAGACGATGGACAAGATTTATACGCAAATATAACGAAATAGGACAACACAAAGTGAAACGGCAAGATAAAAGATGATTCAGCGATTCTGCTTTACTAACGCCAGGGATATCTGGGAAATGAAGTGAGTAGAGAGCTTTAAGCAGTACAGGAGGAAGTAAAACACCAGTGTTAAGGAGGAACGTATTGCAGCATTATCACAGTGATACAGTAAGAATATTAATATTTGAGTCATGCTTCTTTAGTAACATATGAGAAATATCTTACCCGCTAAGTGAGTATATTACATTCAGACTAGCTCAACACTGTTTGCACGTCACTGTGAAGAGCAAACCCATCAGCACAGCTCCATCTTCAACTTCTGTTTGCTGGCCGGCACGCTCGAAGGGTGCCGGGGTGGGAGGATAGATGAGCACCAGGGGTTGAGCTCAGCTGCATTGTGGTAGACACTGGGAGGTCCGAGCACACAGGATGTAGAGATGTTTCCAGAATTCAAGCAGAGGGAAATCTGTTGTTGTTTCCTTTCTCCCTTCGCTGCAACCTTGTTCTCAGCTCGGCCACTTTCTTGCCCAAGAAAATGGAAAACTCACTTATCTGATGAGGATGCATTTGCTTTTGGAGCGTTCAGGATGAAAAACAGCATGTGGAATGCCATGTATCATTGTTATACTGATTGGTGACTAAATTATCGCTGTTATTTCATGTCCTTGCTGTTCCTGCACTCTGCAGAGAGACCTGCAGTGATCACAGAAACCTTTTTAAAAGGATAGTGATTTAAGAGGAACATAAATATTCGCTGTGTACTGTAGGGTTGTTATAACGTTACAACTATTTGCTCTTGCCAGATAATAATAATAATAATGAATACTTTATTGACCCCCTGGGGAAATTGTTGTTTGGACAGCTGCTAGACCCGTGTCTGCGCTACTACAGAGTATCGGTGTCTTGTCCAAGGACAGCACGACATGTAACCTGGTGGGTCTGGGAATCAAACTCGCTCACTATTGGGTTTGATATTGATATCAATTGATATTGATATATGATATTTCTTTACAGTTATTTTTGCAATAACTGGTATTTGTAATGTAACACGGCTGTTTAATGTATTATATTTACCACCTCTGGGGTCAACCCAGTGATGGTACCCTGTCTGAGTTTCTAAGAAAATGCTGCTAATGGAGGTTAAATTTCAACACATGAGCACAGGAGGCCTGTTAATAAGTGACTGTTTCAGGACCTCTCCGCCTTTTACCTGGCACTGGATCCTCTGCACAGGGAATCATTTATAACCCTCCTCTGACAGCCTTGATGTGGATGCAGAAACAGAATACTCCCTGTGTGTTGAGCACATATTTCTCTGTCACTCTCGTTATGGTTGTAATTTGTAGTTTCTCTTCCACAACCTCAGTGGCCAGGGCTTTGTGGATATTTTGGGGGTTCGGTGTCTTCTCCGGGGACACTTTGACATAGGAGGAAGATTATCCAGACTTTCGTCAGTTTGACCTGCTCCACTTATCGCACACACATTACTCTAAGTACAAGTTGATCCAAGTTGTAACAAGCTGCTGTTTTTGCTCAAACAAGCGGTCCGACAGGAAAGTAACACACTTTCATTGTTTTAGGTGACGACAGTGAGAGTGTCATAAAACACCACAGATCCTACAGTAAATAAGATGTGACAGCTGTTTTATTCTCAACGCACACAGTATTTTGTAACCACATAGCAACAAAAAAACACCTGTCAGGGATCAGGTTTCAGTTACATCTCCGAGGGCACAGTGTGCATTTAAGATGTTCAATCTGAATCACAACCAATCTTTACACACATCAAATGAGGAAGACGCTGATGCCACCTCTAATTGCAGAATCCTCTATTGATAGTTATTAGTCAGCTGTGGCCTGGTGTGTAAACACGCTGGTGTTGACTAATTCCTGCAGTCACTCAGCGACGAACACAGTTTAAATCCCAGCGAGTGAGCATTAGTTTCACGGGGAGTCATCGTGCCCTATCAATCTCTCTCTCGCGCGCGCGCGCATGCGCGCGCGCTGGCTGCCTGGTCAGAGGTTGCCAGACTGCCTGTCAGACTATGGCCTCGTCCCTCAGGGGACAAAGCTCCCGTTCTTCCTGGGGAAAGCCCCCGCCCTGCCGGAATTCTCCCCTCGCCTACGGGTCCATGGTAGGGAGGGGGTGAGGGAGGAAGGTAGAGAGACCACAGAGCAGACATAGGTTTGACAGACGTGCATTCTTAAATGTTTTGATAAATATCAAGCATCTTTACACTCCATTTCACCTTCATAGACTCATTATTTAACACTTTACAAATGTCTGTTTGTCTTTTCTTTCTCTTCCTAAAACAGCAGAATGAAAAGTATTCAACAGTCTGGTCTGATATCGTGACAAAACATGCATATATAAACACACATCGGCCTGAGTAGTGGAACGCGCTGAGAGATGGACGCGCAGCTCCAGCGCTGAATTATAGAGAAAACATAATTATGTGAGGTGCAGAGTGAAGAGGCAGAGAGTGTCTTTGTGAGGCTGGATGGTGGGACAACTCCCGTCTCAAGCCTCTTTTACGCCAGCCACATGTCCTCAAATGTCTTTACGCAGGACATTGAACCTTAGAAGTTACTGTTTCAGCAGGTAGCTAATTAGGCTAATGTCTTAATGTTTCAGCGAACGTGCTTAAATACAGGAAGTGGTTCTTAAAACGAAAGTACACTCTGGGATTCAAGCTTGTCTTTTCCAATTCAAATATTTTGATAATGTCACAAACAAGAATGACTATAAGGTTATATGTGGTTTATGGATGTTATGAAGCCCAGAGTGTCTGCTTTGCTGCAATTGTAGTTTGGCTTTATGGAGGTTTTTCACTTTATAAAAATCAACCAAATATCCCTATTTCTATGCTAATAAAAGGTGGATGTGATGTAATAACTTTATATATATCCATATTGTCATAATTAGGGAGCTCAGATTTTATACCAGAGCTGTATTGTGCTATGTCCGCTGCGAGCTGTGAAGCGTCCCTGACGCTGGGGTCCCCACTAAGCTGACGTGTCAGGGTTGACTCAGGCCCAACACCACACTCATATCTAGGCCACTGCTGGTAGGAGTAATGTCTGCGACTGACACACTCTTGTTTCTGAGCAAACAATGCCAAACACAGTCCTGTTACCATGGAGACCTGTCATAGTGTGTTTTGTTGTTGATTTGGCCTCTATCAGGGAGACGTTGTGCCAGGGCAAGACGGATCTAGTCGTGATACCCACCGTTACCCTTTGAAGCAGAGCTGGCTTTCCTTTCCCAAAACGTGACACCAGGTGGAAGACGCAACCCAGGACCTAGATCCAAGTCTTAATGTGTTAATGTGTAGAATCCCAGTGTCTCACACTGGAAGAGCGTTAGATTCTTCAGGTTTCTGTGCTTCATGCAGGTCATAAAGAGTATTTGTTTTACCATGGTCCCTCTCTCTGTATCCTGGACTTCTACCGTCCAAACCTTAGTGCCGATGTTTTCACTACAGCAGACCTCATGTTATGTGGGTCACTGGCTGGTTTGGACACGCAGTGTTGCCACATGCTGTCCAATGAGCATCTGATCTGAAGAGGAAGGACCGAGCAGACCTGAACTGTGGATGCACTCTGCCTCGGCTCAGGAAGTGGAAGAAGAAATGTGGTGCATATGTTTGCTGAGGCTGCTGAAATGCTCTTATTACTATTGTGGCTTGTGTGTGTTTCTTTGCTTGGCTGCATACGAGTGCGTGCACGGTGATGAGTCTCAGGGACTGATGTGTGCATGCATAAGAATGCACAGAGGTAGTAATTTAGGTGCAGAGATATTTATATGCACGAGTTATGCATATGTAATATTTGTGTTATGAAACTGTCAGAACCTTATGTTTGTGCTCAATGGCCTTAAGAGTGAAACTCCCCCCCAGTGCTAGTGTAGGATAAACCAGGTCCAATGCTTTTTTTCCTGCCTCTTGCTATATTCAGATCAGAACACCTCTGCTGCGTACCTAAGGCAGAAGGCTCAGGTAGATTAAACTTAGATGTTTCCAGGTCAGAATGTGACAGTAAGGGCCACATTAAAAAACCACTCCACAAATTGAAGTGCATCAGGCGCAGGTGTTGCCATAATGTCTGTCTTGGCTCGGGTTCACACAGAAATACTTGTCCTCTCTGTACGATAAGGCGAGACCTTGAGCGCTCGCACAGTGTCAAATCATGAGGCATTTCCTGGATGTTGTGATCAATGATGTGTGGCGCGGCTCACGTTTCTGCTTGATTGGATTTTGATGAATAACCCACTCGTCTTTGTGACAGAATCGCCCACGTGGTGAGCTGAGAGGCCCGTAACACACGTCTCGTAAGTGGCGGACAGGAAGTAAGGCTTTGTGTTTGTGAGCTACAGTTTATAAACCTACTGTTTGCGCGGTTCAGCGGAGCTCACGCGCCCCCGCACTCCTCTGATTGAGTCAACGCCTCTGTTAGTCTGTGTAAAGAAGCTCAGATTGTAAACTCGCGTGTACATACAGGTGTATCCACACGCGCGCGCACAGATTTCTCATGCATTGCTGCTGGTGTGCAGCTGGTTGGATTAATAAATGTGGACATAGACTGTGAGTGTATGTCTGTTTGCCCACGTACAGTAGAACGAGTGCTTTGTGTGTGCGTCCAGTGTCCTCCATTAACTAAAACTCTGCTCTCCAGGCCCAGGCAGCCTCTCTTAGCTGTGCCAGGTCTCAAGCAATCAAATGATAGCGATCAGCCCTCGGCACCTCTCTCCGTGTCTCTGTCACTTACAGCACCCACGCCTCCCTCCTGTCTGTCTCTGTCTCTGTCTGGAACCACATGACCCCTCTTAACCTCCATTTCCTAAAATAGCTCTGTGCTTATTGTGCACAATCGACGGCAGGCGAGATTGAGGAAATCGGTCTTTCTTTTTAGGAACGGCCCAGCACAGGGGGCTAGTTGGTTGAGACCAGCGTCACTTCCTGGAAGTGGGGTCACAGCGCAACAAGTGGGCGCCTCCGTAGAAACGGGGGTGAGCGACGAGGGCTTGTTTTTACCAGACACTGAACGGCATGCAAACACAAAATGTGGAGCAAGGGATCAGGGCCCGTGGCAGTAAATGCCACCACCACTCCCACCCCTCCTCGATGGCCCCGTGGAGCCGACAGAACGATGACTCAGCCGTAGACTGGACAGAAACTGATTTTCTGCGTAAAGGTTGAATGCGTGGGCTCTTTTTTCCCCTCGCTGTAGAGGTTGTTTGTGTTTTGGCTGCTGGCGGCTTTTTGCTGTTTTATTGTCTGTGTCTTGTTCTGCAGGCAGAAGTCGATCGGACATACCATTAAAGCAGATTTTCACCAATCAGGCGCTTTAAAAAAAGTCGGGAGAATGTTAAAAATGACAACGTCTGTCTTTGCATCTGTCTTAATTGCAGAGCATGGGGGAATAGTCTGTGGTTGAAGGTGTTTGTGGATTTAGCTGAACCGGGAGCAGATATTGTTGTGCAAGTACGTTATGAAAGGTCTCCTATCCCCTTCAATACTCTCACACACAGCAGACAACACAACCTCTTGTGATGCATTCCTTTGTGACGTCAAACACGCTGCCTCTGGGCTACGAAGCACAGCACAGGATGTCTGAGAACGAGCGAGCAAGCGAGAGACAAAGACAGAGACAACAAAGAGGGAGAGAGGGGGAATCTTTGTTTTTGGAAAAAGATAGAATTCATATTTGCGTGATGAAAAAAATCAGGTTTTCCAGAGAGACGCTCAGTAAAAAGGAAACGAGCGGCGAGCCCTGAAAGTCAGAAAGTGACTGCAAATAGCAGGAGTCTTACTTCCCTATAATAAGTCAAATCCTTTGCTGCTTCTCCTCCCTGCGTTTGACGGCCAGCCTTGCCCTGAGCGATGCCCAGCCTGCCAGCAAAGGGGAAGAGTGGCACGGCTGCCGATCATACTGAGGCATGTGATACAGAGTCACGCCGCAGCCACCGACATCCTCAACAGTATATTCTATTTTCATAAACTGGCCCGGCAAGACTTCCAACTCGGTGCGGTTTCACAGCCCTGGCTGGTTACCAAACGTGTTTGCTTATAGGTTATTATATTTTACAGTGTGCACTTAGCTCGTTTTAGGTTTCTGCATTCTGCACATCCCTGTTTACAGACCAGCTCTACCAACAATGAGTCATATCACATCTCACCGAGCTGCTGATTCAGCTTTTTACTCACTGCTGCTTCTGATTATCGACAAAATGTTGGAGTGAGAAAAAAGAAACCCAGTTGTGTGGAAGACACCAGTAGATGTGGGTTTTGTGCAGACCCAGGTAGCATGCTTTTTCTAAATAGTAGGTCAAAAGCTGTGTATGCATGTAGTTTAAAAAAGAACAATTATTTTAGAATGTAGGTCAAATATACAGGGATTCAATTAAACCATGAATATTGACACTAGGGAATCATCAGATTTTGTGTACAGAGTATCGGTGGTGCAGTACTACCGTTTGTTTTTCGTTTAGTTATATTGAAGCTGAAGACTTTCACAAGCCTAAATCTTCACCGCTTCCTAGTTAGGAGAAGAGGAAACCGTGATGATCATGGACCTTTCCAGACAAATCACTTATAGATTTTGGTCGCCTCGCTAGTGTGAGCAGTCAGGTTTGTTCTTCATTTAAATTGGATTATTGTCATTTTCCTGTCCCTCAAATGACCGTATCCGATGTAAATGAGGGAACTGTTTTATCATTTGGAGGCATTTCAGTGGGCTGCTTTTGTTTGATGCTTTCTGTCTTGTGTTTCACCGAGGACAAATTACACTACACAGCGTGTTTCTTTGTTCCAGCTTTTTGTTTGCTGCTCAGAAAATGTGACGGGACAATCAGCGCTGCTTCCTGTTTGCTGTCAGGAGAAGCTGCACATCTGTAGTTTTATGAAAGACAGTTGGAGATATCTGTGGTCCTTTAGTTCGGCATCAATGTGATATCATACCTCTTCACATCTAAAAAGCCCCGAATCAAGTCGGCAGAGCAGAAAATATCACAGTGTTGTGCAGCAGAAATAAATATTACATGACTCGTTACCAAAATAGGTTTTGCAAGAGTTAAAGCCAATAGTGCAGTTTTAATATTTTATTTAAAAAACTTAAATTGTCGAAGTGAGTTCTGCTCTGACTGTGCGAAAACATATTTCAGCAGGCACATGATGGTGGTCTGCGAGGCGCGATACAGGTGAGATCGATATCAGCGTGCCTCAAGGAAACACTCAACCTCATATTTTACACATCATAAAATGTGGTGGTGAATATTTATATCCAGCAGTTTTTGTCAGATCTATAACTCCAACGTGTTTCTGCAAGTTACCAGCTCTATATTCCCAACCGCTGGGATGCATTCATTATAGAGTCTGGGTACCTTGATGCGGGCGCAGCATGGCTGATTTTCTATAAGGGAAGCGAGATAAAAGTACCGACCTCCAACTCTGCCGAAGGTTTGACTTCACTCAGATGTGTATCATGCAATGAGTGCACTCTCTCACTCTCCACTCACTGGAACTACCTTTTCTTTGGCTCTACTGTAAAAAGCTTTATCTTACCAGAGATGTATTTTTCTTTGCATTTTATTTCTAGCTTTACCTTCTAGAAATGTCAACTCATTTTCCTTTTGTTGGACTAATAAAGGTTCATCTTATCGTATCTTATGTGAATTACAGAGGCCGGAGTCTATCTGCAACACCGGTGATATAAAATACACTAAAATAAAAAAAAAACAACAACTTAGAATTGTTCCTATAGTGTTTCTTTGTGGTTCTAGGAAAACTTGTGCTGTGCAGCAGAAACATTAATAAGTATTTGGTTGCCTATCACAGCACAGCAATTACAGTTTGAAAAGTCCATGGGAACAGAGAGGCTGCTGCATGGCAATAAATAATGAGTGAGATGCCCAAACAAACCAGCACCGCAGCCAGTATCGCTAATATTTACAATGGCACTTCCTCGCTGTCGCCCCGTATGACTAAACACGTTGAGCCTGTTTGCTGACGACACACCAGCAGTTGTAAGATGTTTGCTACTATCAGGTAGTGTTGTAGGCAAGACCGCCCAAACCGAAACCAAGACACTGCCAAGACTTCAGGGTGCCGAGACCAAGACCAAGATCGTGAATACAGCGTTTCCTTTAAGTGTCTCCGCCTGGAGCGTGAACACTGCTGTCTCACTGTCTTTGAGCGTCAGCAGCAGCCGGTGTTTGAGACGACGTGTCTAAACCCATGTTAAATAAAGTTCCGCCAACATTTCATACCTCATGAAATAATGAATACTTTTTAATGGCCTTACCTTTTGCTTATGTGACTTGCTACCTTTTACTTTTAAAGCCCGCGGAAACCCTGATATAGCTGAGTAAACGCTATTGGTTTCAGTGTGCTAGCCAGCTCCTGTTAGAGAGCACCAGCTCTCAAATGTTCACTGACGCCCTAAATACATGTAGGTGTGTAAGAAGTGTTTACAATGTATGGTTTTTTAAAATAGAGGCATTTGACTTGAGGCGCGTAATAAATCATGGCGTTCTGTGAGGATGCGCTGTTTTCTCAAGACAAGACCGAGACCTCTTAAAACTGGTCTTGAGAACTACAGCACTACTTCCAGGTGCCCTGACAACGTCACCTGTGTAAAGGGGTGGAGAGTTCCGCATCAGCTCTGATTAGTCTGATGCAGGTGTAGTGGGTCGTGGGATACGGGTCGATGTTCTCGTCACCATTAGATCAGAGAGGCCTGAAACCAGGAAGAAGTGAGAAAGAAGTGCACCCTGTCGCTCACCTTTCTTCCACAGTTACAAGTGTCATGCAGTATTTCACTGAATGAACTGACGTACTTTGCTGTGCCCCACCCGTCTCACCTCCTTTCCTCTCTTCCTGCCTACCTTCCTTTCCTCCCTCCAGTCCTTCTGGCACAGCCCATAGAGAATGAATGTATGGAGGGTTTGACCCTGAAGATCACGGACTTCGGCCTGGCAAGAGAGTGGCACAAGACCACCAAGATGAGCACCGCTGGCACCTACGCCTGGATGGCCCCCGAGGTCATCAAGTCCTCCACCTTCTCAAAGGGCAGCGATGTCTGGAGGTGAGTGTCACTGAAGCTCTACAATATTAGTGTGTTATGTATTATACTTTAACATACTTTACAAGTGCAAGCTGGTAGTAGCTTCAGTGTATCAGTGGTCTGCTGTAGGCGCCTGTGGACAGAAAACATGGCAGACTTGGAGGGAAAAGGGTGAAAGTGCAGAGAGGTGATAGTGGGAGTCAGTGATGGAGGGACAGAGTGATGGATTGCAGCAAGGCCGCCACAGCCATGTGACGGCTTCTCTTCAAAAAGCTGCTCTGTGCTTTGTTGTGGGACATGTGTGCTGCACACTGTCCCATTGTCTCCAGCATAGACAGAGAAGGAGGCCACACACCAGACCTAACCACAGCCCTTTATGTGGGAGTAGTTCTGTGTGTGTGCGTGTGTGCGTGTGCTTGGCTACATCTACACAGAAAGAGAAGAGTCCCTTGAATCTGGTTGGTGGTTTCATAATAATGAAATAACTGTGAGATCTGTGGAGAGGGGATTCATCATGACTCTTAAGTGTAGTGTATGAGTTTGGATTTGGATTAAAGCCAGCAGTGGTGTTTTACTGCAAACACATCCAGGTGTGACTGTTGCCAAACCTGTAGAATCAAGAAATCACTTAAATGCTGTCTGACAAAATAAAAGCAAAATGAAAGCGATATAAAAAGATTCATGAACAGACTAGAAACTCAGTCACTGGAAAGGGTTTGTAAATGCATTTTCAAGGCCTTGAGACTTCAGCGATCCACAAATGGAGAAAAAAAAATCCTACTAAAGAACACAGCGACGAATCATCCAGGAGGTCATAAAGAACCCAGAAGAACATCTGAAGAACTTCAGGTCTCACTTGCCTCAGTTAATGTCTGTGTTCATGATTCAACAATAAAAAGAGTGACTTGGCAGAACCAGTGCACCAAGGCCAAAACCACAGCTGAACAAAAGGAACCAGCGCTCGTCTCACGTTTGCCAAAAATCGTCTTTATTACCAAGACATTTGGCCAAATATACACAAACATACAAATACACACAGCACTTCATGAAGGAGAATGTCCGGCCATCGGTTGGAGCACAATGATCTGAAACGCACCAGCAAGTCAACCTCTGCGTGAGGAGACTCAGTTGTTGCTAACACCTGATTGCCGTTGTTGCTGCAGGATGGCCCAAACACAGGACCAGGCGGGTTTGGAGAGTTTTGTGTCCTTTGTAAATAAATTCACCACCGCATTTACGTGTATTTAGCTTTGCAACGTTGTGGTGGTAACAGTTGCTCTTACACTCTGTGGTTTAATTTTAATCCTCTGGATTAGGAGCATTTGATCTGTTCTTAAATGGCTGCAGACCCGTACTGAGCTTATGAGAAACCAATTGAGCACAATGTTACAGAGAACTGTGTCCTTGAGAGAGACATTTAGTTATGTTGCAAGAGACAGTACTCAGACTTTTTGGGCCCTTTAAAAACCGTTTAGTTGACTGTACAGTTTTCTAGTGGATCAGCACCATCTCGCTGTCTCACTCTCACACATCCTCCAACCTCATTTTCACAACAATCTGCAAAAACAGCAACATGAGTGAGAAGCAGGCGGGCAGCCCTTCTTTGTCCTGCCATTCTTCCTCTTCTGTCCACGGTCGCCCGTCTCCAGAGCCGCCACGCATAGACGGCGACTGCCATTGGGCGAGCCGACAAGCAGCACAGTCACAGTGTGTGGAAGTTGTAATTAAAGAACTAAATAAAAAAAGGCTGCGGCCTGCGCTCTCCACTTAGCGAGCCTCCACAGTGCATTCAGTAAGGTCTGGGCAAAGGCTAATTGACAGTGTGGGAGATCCAAGTCCTGCGCCACGCTTCATCTTCTTAGGACACAGGGCTGCTCCCATTGTGTGGGCTCAAAAGTCCTGTGTGTGCTTGTGCATTTGTGTTTGTGCAAGTTCTGCATGCATGAGTTCACATGGCTTTGTGAGCACGTGTTTCATCAAGCAAAATATTCCACTGCACAAATCTCCCAGTTCTGTAACGTCAGTACCGTGACAACGAATACATGACACGAAACTGGGCTCCAAAGAGCGCCGTGTCAAAGTGCACTTCATTACCCGAAGCTCATTGTAAGATAAGTAAATACTGTGCCGTGGGTTAGCCAGTGTTTAAACGAGCTAACAAACACGTACTGTGTAGAGTTCTCTGACTCATGTTGGCGAGGAAACTGAAAGTTATGGACTGCTATCAGCTTATTGTGGCCTACTTGGATCCTGTTGTCACCTGACCCAACTTCAGGCGTGAAACAGATGTGTAATGTCAAAGAGGAAAGGAAAGGAATGCTAATGTTGCTCTTTGAAGTATTGCCCAATATATTTATCGTAAGAACCTTTAAAGAAACAGTATTTTAATGTTGAGGGTTTGGTTTCTTCTGCTCGCCAAAAATGGTGAAGAAAGAAATGTAGAATTAAAACTGCTATGACTTCTGCCATCCAGTTTAAGTCTCAGAAGAAGACACAGACAGCCCTTTATGACCAGTAGGGTCTACCATAGGTGCTAGTTCTTCTAACAAGCGATTAGCTTTCCACAGGTTAGAGAGCCACAGCGTTATGTCACTATACACAGCAATACTAATGCCAAGCACGAACTGCTACGAATATGTCCCATGTTTATGTTGTGTTTATGTCCCATAAGAAGTATAACTAACATTTTCAATACTGAACAGAGGCTGTTCATGTTTAGGTAATCCTGCTTAACAGTTGGTGGTTCTCCTGACCAAGACGGGCCGAATCCCATAGAACTGGTTCGAAATCAGTCACTGGAACCGGGTTTGATGAAAGGTCCCAATGAGGGAGACCCTCCGCCAAACTGTAGATCCGATTAGTATGTTAATGAGTTGATTTGTGTGAAAGCAACACACAGACTGACAGATTATCCCAGTGATTTACTGAACTGCTTTTACAGTAACTCCATAGTCGATGTTTTTTACTGGAAATCTTTTATTGCAAAGCAGTTCCAGTTAGTTATTAGTGTAGTATTAGTATTTGTTATTTATTTATTAGGAGCTTACAGATATGAAGCATTCTCACGTGGCGGCGCTCTAGAATGGAAATGATTGAAATCACTGTTGGTAGTTTGTTGCTCCAGTGTTGCAAAAATACTATTATGTATAAATAAATCTATTACGTCTCATGCCCTGTTGTCTGTGTTTTCCCCTTCAAAGCTATGGTGTTCTGCTGTGGGAGCTGCTAACTGGAGAGGCACCCTACAGAGGAATTGATGGACTTGCCGTCGCCTACGGAGTCGCTGTCAACAAACTCACCCTTCCCATCCCATCCACATGCCCCGAACCTTTTGCTCAGCTCATGGCAGGTGGGCCGCATGTTTGTATGGGAGCAAAAATGTAATTGAATGCACTCACAGCACCGTTCAGAGCAGCGACTTTCAGTTCAGTAGTTTAGGAGTACTCTTGCGTGAGATCAAGTCCCCGGCACGCTCTCTTCCATTTCCCCAAAGCTGGTTTGAAATTGAGAAAACAAATTCCTGTATGGTAATAATGTGGCTGTGGAGAGGAAGTGCTTTGTGCTCGAGCCACCTTGTGATTGCACAAGGTGGCCCGACTGGCAATATGTTTGTACCCTTTTGGGTTCTTCCTTTGTTCAGTTTCAAGTTAAGAAAAAAGGATGTTACCTGAGGACTTTCTAACATGCTCCCAGCCTCTAATGTGTTCCTGACAAACACGAGAGCACAGACGGCTCACACAGATTCCACTTAACCCTGTTCCTTCACGTCAGCTTGTCTTTCACGGTTGCATTAAAAAGAGAGAGATCTGAGCTTAGAACCCACTGATAGCCACCTCAGAGGATTAATTAATTATCAGATTGGTTTTTGATCTGCTTGTAATGCCCAAAGTGTTGCAGCAAATTATTCCTAACCCCCCACTGAAAGTTAATTAAGCATATCACTTTGAATAAGCAATCATCTTGACTCTGGATTGTGCTCACACAAGTGCCTGAAATATGGGTAAATAAAAATTAGAAGCACTGCAGGGTAGTCATTGAATATGAAGTGTATTGAGTGCAGAATCGTCGTCTCGGCTTGATTTAAAGAATTACATGGTGATAAAGTGTGCCTTGTTTCGGTGCACGTCGTACTGGCGAGGATATTGGTGAATCAGAGAGTGACTTCCTCCTTTCAGGACTCTTGATTGTGCAAAACTGTTGACAGAAGTGAAACTGCACTGGAAACAAGCAAATCTGTCTGACACTGGTGTCAGAGTTTTCTACTCACATTTCCCAAACTAAATAGTGTAACTCTCTTTGTGATTTAACACACACAGCAGGATTAGATTGCTTCCAATCTATCTTGCTCTGCTTGGGCCTCAGTGCTTTTTTATTTTTGTTATTTTGGTGACAGATAGATGGTAGTTGTACCCACAAGCCTATAACTGAAATGCTGTCTCCCTGTGTCTGCGGTGTTTGGTGCAGAGTGCTGGGACCAGGACCCCCACCGTAGACCCAATTTCAGCTCAATCTTGGCCCAGTTGACGGCCCTGGAGCAGCAGGTGAAGGAAGAGATGCCGCAGGACTCCTTCCACTCCCTGCAGGAGGACTGGAAACTTGAAATCCAGGACATGTTTGATGAACTCCGGGCTAAAGAGAAAGTAAGAGGCACCGCATGAATCAAATTCCCCTTGTCTTAACATCCATATATCTCTACAGGGTTCTTAATTGTTGTTACATTTTTTTATACAGTGGTGCTTGAAGGTTTGTGAGCCCTTTAGAATCTGTCTGTTCTGTCCAAAAGTTAGGTAAGCGGAATCCAATTTAAATGATTCAGAAAATATGCACAGCAAATATTCCCAGCCAGCCTCAAACCCAGGGCGCATCCGTTATGGCGTGCCTGTGTAGCTACCAGGAAAGTAGTGGCTTTCTCCTTGCAGCTCTGCCACGCACACCATCCATCCATCCATCCATTATCCTAATCGTTTTCCCTGTGAAGGGTCACAGGGGCTCTGGCGCCATTCTGCGCTGTCACTGGCTAAAAAGCAGTATGCACCCAGTCTATCGCAGAGCCTGACATGTGGGGACAGACAACCATTCACACTTATGGGCAATTTAGAATTAGAGTGACTAGTTAACCCTCGCCCCCTAACTGCCTGACTGCATGTCTTTGGGCTGTGGGAGGGATCTGAAGTACCCAAAAAACCCAATGAGCATGAACACACACAACCGCCACACAGAAAGGCACCTGGTGGATTCATATCTGCAGCAGTGTTAACCTATGATATAACCTATTTATACCTATTATTAAACAACATTTAGCTGCTCACACTATCAGCAAACCTGTCTGTAGAATAATGTTCTTTACCTTTTATATCATGACTATATCTCTTTTCTCATTATAAAGCACATTAAAGCAAAACAGTTTCACACATCAACAGGGATTAGATGATTTAATTAACAGATGAGTCACTACAGTGGCAAAGTGGCTCAGATGGATGAGGCTCCTGCACTTTTACCCCCACGGAGATCTTAGGAATCTTAATGTTAGTTTTTTGGACGCGGTTTCGTTTGATTTTGTGCGTTTACTGTACTATCTTCCACAGATAGTACAGTAAAAGTCCAGACTATACACTGCATGGTTTTCAGATGTGCCAACACCTTGAAATCAGACAATAACTTGTTGGAACATCACATAAAATGTCAAACAGCACTTGTGAGTCATCCTCCCGGTAATAGTGATGTAAGGTTTCACTGCAATCAGCCTCTTCAGCATCATTTCACAGTGTGACCTGGGATGAGACTGTAAACCATCATCATCTCAGTCACTCACAATTAGGACCTGGTATTATGATATTAAACGCCTCCTCACTTCTTTCATCTCCTTGTCTCTTCTGCTCAATCAGGAGCTGCGTTGCCGCGAGGAAGAGCTGAAGCGAGCCGCTCTGGAGCAGAAGTCACACGAAGAGTTCCTGCGGCAGCGCGAGCAGCAGCTGGCCCAGTGGGAACAAGATGTGTTCGAGCGTGAGCTCAGCCTCCTCATCCTCCACCTGAACCAGAACCAGGAGAAACCCAACGTCAAGAAGAGGAAGGGCACTTTCAAGAAGCACAAGCTCAAGAGCAAGAATGGAGAGAAGATCAGCATGCCCCAAGGTGTGTGTGTGTGTGTGTGTGTGTGTGTGTGTGTGTGTGTGTGTGTGTGTGTGTGTGTGTGTTGTTCTGCCACAAATCAGCTATTAACTGAAGTGTGTCATCCAGCAGTCGCATTGCAACAAAAACAACAGTCAAAAAATAGAAGAAAGCAAAAAAAGAGGAAGTGAGCAAGAGAGTTGTGTGGTGTGGCTGCTGCAGCTTTGCTCAAGGTTCCTATTAGGTCCGGACTTTGGCAGCGAGGTCCTTTTTTCTGCTCTCATAAAGTAACTTTAAAAATGTTTCTTTGTATTTTCATCAAAACGTGTAAAAAGTGAAAATGAAATGAAATTAGGGAAAAGCTCCATGCAACGACATTGAGTGACTCAAAGCGGGACCTCATCAATCAGACTCAATCGGGGCTCTGACTGACTTGATCTGCACCAGCTGGCAGTGACTCTTTGTCTCTTTCTCTACCTGTCATATTCGCCTGGCTGCTGCACCTTATGCATCCGCTGCTGTAACAAAGGCGCAGCCTGCTGCGCTCCATATCCAATGTTTCGGTGTGTATGCAAGTGTATTTTGGGCTGAGCAAGCATGCGTAAATGCAGTGTGTGTGTGTGTGTGTGTGTGTGTGTGTGTGTGTGTGTGTGTGTGTGTGTGTGTGTGTGTGTACTGTGGTTAGGCCTTTCCCAGCAGCAGCAGGGCGGTGATGTGGTGGTAGTTGGGGGGGGTTGATGAGAGGGGAGAGTGAGCCAACCACGCCTCGACACTTCCTGTCCATGGATACACTGCTGGCTGGCCTCTCTCACTTTCTTGCTCTCACCATATTCCTCTCTCTCTCTCTTTCTCTCTCATTCCATCCTTACCCATTTTCTTTCACCCGCCTCCCCCATCTTGCTCCCTAGTCCCTAGTTTTTATTCTCCTTATAAGTCTGTCTACCTGACTCACTTTGGTTTCACGTGCAGTGAAACATGTGCTAAAAGGCTATAGTTAATATAGTGAAAAGTAATAAATAGAATAAGATAATAAATGTAGGCTTTCTAGTTGTACTGCATAGTTGTATGGTGTCGAAATATACAGAAAATTGAATATTGTGGTCACAATTTAATTTAAATTGAATAAATATTCTTATTTTTAGCTTTTCACTTTGTAACATTTTGTTCAGGTTAGCAGAACTATATAAGTTTATCTGTTTGCTATGGAGCTGGTATATGAGTCGCATTATTAATGCTCAACTGAAATGTAAAGTCATTATGTCAAACTATGAGCATTATTCGTTGTTGTTTTAACAAACATTGAAGTCACTTCTTTCATTGTATGCACATAACATAGTAAATTGAGGACGTGAACTACTAATAAAAAGGAGTGAATCAAGAACAAGTACTAATTTGCGGTTATAGGAAGGAAGTTGACATAAGTGCATGTTAATTGGAGGTGATGGTTCGTATTTTGAGGGCATGAATTACTCATTTGAGAACTGTATAATTAAATGTTTCTTTATAATACCCAGCTAACGACTGTGTAGCTTTCTACTATGCTTTCGTGCTACTTTGTTACCTCTGTGCTTGTTGTTAAAGTAACTTCAAAACCTGTTTTAGTGATTCAACCACACTCATCATGAGCTTAAATGTATGCTATGAATTGCTAATTTGAGGGATGATTTACTAAAAGTTTCTCTCCTTAAACCGACTTGCTAGCTTGATATTTGCAGTGTTAGCTTGTCATAAGTTGCACCAGTACAATGCTATTAGTCAAGGCTAATAATATATATACACGTGCATGCTAGGTTTAATAAATAAGCGTTATTTCTATAGCTGAACAAAATGTAAAAAATATTCTCTTATTGCAACAGTTGAGTATTTACACTAACAGGAAAGTTTGGTTTCACCAGATGGTGTAACGTCTGGCTCTTTGTGTGTGTGTTTACAGATTTCATCCATAAAATAACGGTGCAAGCGTCCCCAGGTCTGGAGAAGAGGCGGAACTCCCCCGATTTGGGTTCGGGTTCCTCGCCATCCTTTGGTCCCCGTTTCCGTGCAATCCAGCGTGAGTGCAATCATGTTTTTCTTGGATATATGTGCTGTGCATGCTGCACATAGTGCAATTGTTTATGTTTCAGGACTCATTTAAAAAAATCTCGTCTTCTTGCACACACACACAGACTTCGTTGCAACATTACATCTCTCAGTTTCCAAATTCTCTCCTTTCATGTGCTCTCAACCACCCACTCATCTTTTTTTGTCTTCTCCTGTTTCCCCGTGGGCCCCCCCTCGCACTTTCCCCTCCCCCTCCCTGCCTCTCTGCTCTCAGTCTCTCACACACACCCTTTTCCCTTTTCAATAGTCTCTTCCAGTCCAAATATTATCTGACTTCCTCTCAGCGGCTCAGCACTACTTAGGAGCGTTATTTTCCACCGCCGCCCCCTGTCTGCAGTTACCGCAGTGCTCCAGCGGGGGGAAGCATCGACCTTTATTTTTCATTCAGAAAGACGTCACCATTACATGCATGCAGTGTCCATAGTGCAGTTGACTGAATTAAAAATAAACTAGGAGGAATTCATTGTGACAGGAGAAGGGCCTGAGAAGTGTTGCAGCAGCGGAGCAGAGATTTACAATGCTCTTCTGCTTGTCAGGCTCTAAGACAAATGCCCTGAGCTGGTTTCTCTTTGGAGGGAAGTTAGCCAGTAGGTCACCGGGCATCTTAACAAAACCCAAAAGGAAATTTGTGGTGTAGCTACAGGCAATGAAAGGGATTTTTCCAAACAATACAACAGGGGGTTGACATAAAAATACAAATTGTGGTAAAACATGCAGCCATAAAAGTGCTTGGTAAATCCAAAACATCTGCCTGCCTCATGTATTCATTAAAGAGACGGCTGGTTTTCTTTACTTCGTAACTACTCTAGTTAATGGCACCAAGCCGTGAGCGTGGCTGTCATTAAAATGTGTTTAGTGGATATTTATGTTTGCCCTCTCAGTAGCAAGCAGCAACTTATTGTTGAGGTCTCCCTAACGTATTTGTCTAGAGAAGTGCCGGATTGATTTGCATTAGTCTGCAGAGTTCCATTTAACAAGATTTTTGTCGGATTAATACAAATTACTATAGGAGGGCACACTGAAACCAGCGGAATGAAAATCTTAGAAGTAAATTGCGCCAAAGTCTCTGAATCAGATAAGAAGAAAATTAAACCATCCAAACTTTTCCAGGCACTTTCTGCACTCTGGGATTGTAGTTGTTAGACTTTTAAGCTTCTCAGCTCAAATCACATGTGCTGGAAGGTTTAGTTTAGTTTTATTACACATTTATTTATCCACTAAAATGTTAGCATACTAAAACACAATGGAGAACATTGTAAACATGTTAGCTCATCACGGAGCTGCTAACATGGCTGGGGACGCCCCTGTAAATTTCATTTTTTTCTACAACAAATCAAGGCATGGAAAACGTTGACTTTGACACGTGGTAAAAGTGTTGAAATGCTTGCGCTTGCTTTGAAAGCATACTGTTGAGGAGGGATGGGAGGCAAAGTGCACAAACTGGAGCTCACTGTAGTGCAGTGTAATAGAAGCCAAAGAAAATTATACAATATGTCCATTTAGAAAGCCTATTAACTTTCTGAAGCTGTAATATAATAACAAGCACGAAGGAGTCAGTGGAACAGAAACGACGACAACAGAAGCCGGTGAATGAAAATAGCAACTTCATACTCTTCTTGGCATTTGCTCTAAGTGAGAACTGTGCCATTGTGCCAAGATGTTTGCCGTTATGTTGACAAGAGTCCTTCAGGCTTCTTAAGGATGTAGTGCTGCCTGTACTTCACTATGGATGACACACTTTCCATTAGACTGTTGGAGAGGTGGGTGGTGCGATGACATAAAATGTTTGAGTGACAGGTGAAATCCCAACCTTTATTAGCATGACAGGTTTAACCTTTTGGCCAGAAGGGACACTGTGAGGTAACCTTAACATGGAAATGGGGACGAATTCTATCGTAATATAAGGAAAACAGCATTGAAGTTTCACAAATTCCAGCTGTAGCATGAGTCAGTTAAAGGTCACATTGTTGGAGATGATTGCAGGCCTGACTTAATTTGTTAGTGAAACCTGCTTTTTAAAAATGCTCCTCGTTAGAATGCAGCACGACAGTATGCATACTGATGATATGCAACCTGACTATACTTTGACTCTCTTTTCTCTACAGTCAGTCCCAGTGACAACAGTAGGGCATTTGGTCTGAGTCCAGTCTGGCCCCTAGAGACCCCTTCTCTTAAACAAGCCAATGGAGACCTGAGGTTGGGCCCCCACTGGAGGCCTCAAAGCCCAAAAAGTCCCAAAAGCCCCAAAGTCTTGCGCCTTAGTCCCCAGGAAAGCAGGTACAGCAGGATTTCCTTTTTTTTTTTACATACACACATCTGAGGTTTTCAAGATTTCAATAATTCTGAACTTCTTGTTGCTTCCAGTCTGTCGATGAGAGCCAAGCTCTTGGAGACGGACAGCAATGAGAACGGAGAGTCCAGGGACAACTTTGAGGAGTACACCCCCCCGACGCCAACGCCTCCCTCTACTCAGAATGGTATTCAACACCATACACAACAGCCTACCCGCCGCTGGCATCTTCCATTATCCACCATTATAATTTGGCATGAGTGTCAATTATAAATAGAGGACAAATGAATAATAAATGCGTTGTGTGTACATTTCTGGCTTGTTTTTTTTTTACGCAAAAAATCTCTTTGCAGGCTCCTCAGTGAAGGACAGTCTGCGGCTTCCTCTACCTCAGGGAGACTCAGGCAGCGAGGAAGGTGGTTCCTCCCCGGCTGGCTCCCCCAGACCTGAAAGGGGATCCTTAAGTGGCCTGCTTAAGAGCACACACCGGGCCCTACTGGGAGGTGGATCCATCCTGGCCTCTGTAGGACTAGGTCGCTGCCTGGACATTCCCCCAAGGGTGCCCCCTCGAACTAACTTTCCTGCCCTATGGGACCGCACACCTTCAGAACTGGAGATTTCCTCCCCCAAGCCCCTAATTTCAGACCCTCCAGTAGTGGACGATCTCATCACATTCTCCACCTCAGAGTCACTCCCCACACCACTGTTGGATTTAGCTCTGCAATACCAAGTACCGAAGCCTTTGCTCCTGACGCCACCACCGCGGAACCCGCGTGAGAGGAGTGGCCACAGGACTCCACAGGCACCGCAGAGTCCGCACACCCTCAGGACCCCCTTGCAGCAAGGCAAGGCCAGCCAAGGGGAATGGACCCCAAGCTCCCATTCTACCAATGGGGAGCTGGGCTGTGAGGCCTTGGAGCACAGAGCTGACAGGAGGAGGCGTTCCAGCCAAGGCCTGCACGCCTCTCAGCTAGGTCAGTCCGAATCAGTTGATCACCCACCAGATTCCTGCTGTTTTAATTCCAATCGTTTCAGGGCTTCGGCATTAACACTTGCACAGAGCAAGTAAACTCTGGGTCTCGGCAAGTAGAATGTGTGTTCAGCCGAAAGTAAGCGCTGCGTTCGTCTCTTATTTTATTATGATTGTTATACATACTTCTGCAAGTCTCCCAACTGCATGCAGGTGTGATACTAAAACAGTGGAGACCTCCTTTAAGTTACAGTCTCCCCTCCACATAATTCTGTTTTTAAATTAGTCACATAAGTCGTGTGCATATCTTCAAGAGCACCAAGCGTGTTTTTGGAGGCCCAACAATGAAACTGCACCAAACTATTACCGTGAATAATGGACATCCCCAGCATGACAATGTTCTGTCACAGTTCTTGCTGAATTGTTATGTTTCCCTTTTCTTCATGAGATTTGTCTGAGGCTTCAATGCCGCAAAAGCCTTTTTCATTTACATCAAAGCATGTCTTCATGCTATTTGCATATCTCAGGTAACAGCTGGCCCTGCATACCTCACTGCTAATTCTTGCTAAGCAAAGCTAGCATCCAATCTTCTTCTGTTTTTTTTTTATTGTGAAGTTGAAAATTAACTGGGAGGTGCGGCTGAGGTCACGTAGAGAGAAAGTGCCAGATTCAGAATAGCTAATAATCTATTCTTGACTTCGCCACTACTGCAGAGACTTTTTGGACAGCAGTGTGTTTTTGAGTATGTTAACACTCCAGTTTAAGCACATCTTTATATGTAGGACTGTTCATGATTATATATGTGCAAATCAAACACAGACTTAAAGAACATTCACATATTTTGTTATTAAAACAAATACGAAGAAAAAGAGATGATTCTGAGCTGTAGTCGCGGAGGCGTTTGTATCGGTTGTTTTAGGAGGTAAGAGCTTTAGGAGGGCTTCAAGAGTGCCCCCTGGTCACATTTCACACTATATCTGGTCCGTTTGACTCACAAAGCCTTGGATTCTCCGCAGAGAGGTTCTTGCAGCCCTGCCCCCAGGTACCCAGCAGTCGTGCCTCGGCTGTTCCGCAGCTAACAACTGTAATCTCACAAACCGCATACGCTCATTAGGTCGGGCGCACAGAGGCAAAAAGCCACACATAATTAAACAGCGAGTGTTTTAGCTTAACAGCTTATTATGTTTATTGACTGTAATGACTCGGGCTCAGATGCATAGACAGACTGCCATGAGGTTGCTGGTGGTGAGCGTGTGCTTGAAAGGGAAAGATGAATTCAGACGATTCCTTCACTGCCGTTTTCGTCTGTTCTCCTGTGACTCCTGATTGCTCTTTCTTGTCAGCTGAATAGCTCAGCAGCCTCGGAGAGTTGCTGTTGATGTAAATAATGCCATTTGGCAAACACATCACATTTGAAAATAGCTGATTTATTCCGAGTTTAATGTTCTTGTCATTGCTAATTCATACTTGCCGTTTGCTGCTGCTGCTGCAGTTTAATTCAGACTAATAGCATCAACAATATCTATTTTTATTATTTATTACTTTCTTTTTGGATCAGTATCAGATGCTTTTCTTTCTGTTTCCAGTTTTGGACCTACCCTTGTGTCAAGACACACAGGACACTGATGACAAACCATCAGTTCCCTATGCTCTCCACCCCAACCCTGCCCTCTGGAGCCCCAAAACCAGGCGCCTGGAGGTCAGCGTCATCCCCCGGCCACGACCGTCCCCCATTCGCCACCGCATCGACCCTTGGAGCTTCATCTCAGCCGGTGGCGGGAACTCAGGTGGTGGCCGCAGCCCAAACCGCTGGGACAGCAACCCTCTGGGCTACCATCCCTCCCCTACCAACCCGTTCACCAACTGTGACCCTTTCCCCTCACCGGACTGTGACCCATTTGCCCTTAAAGCTGACCCCTCAAGCTGCTCGGACACAGCTTCACCCTTTGACCCCTTTTTAGCTCCCTTTGCCACCTCCCGCTCTGCACCCTGCTCCACCAATGGCTCACCCACACTGCCCACAATCCGCATCGCACCTGTAAACACGGCTGAGTCACCCCTGATCGACCTGGGCTGGGCGGCCTGCAGCAAGCCCCTGGATGGCACCAAAGAGAGAGTTCACCCCCACAGGACACTGGGGCTGAAGCCTTTCAAGTCTCCAACGCAACTCAAAGATGACAGGTTCTAAACTCGGCTTGTCCTGGCTTTCTCACTTGTGGATCTAAAAAACTACTTTTATGTTCATCACAGGGACACAGTCCAGGACCGTTTCTACTACTATGCCCTACATTTTAACAAGGTTTTGGAATCTTTAAAAAAACGCACACCAATCACCAGCCCACTGCGGTGGGTTTCCCCAGTGAGATACCCAATCAGTGCAGGTGTTATTTATATGCCAGCCAGCTGCTTTGGAAACCAGAAAGCCAGTGAAAGGTGGTACATTGGATTGTGAAGTAGCTGCCTGTGAACCAATAGCTGGTTCCTATGTCATTGTCCCTCTCTATCTCGGTTCTTTATTCCTTTGAAGAAACAGAACACAGATCACTAGTCCCATCTTCAGATTCTATCAGACTGCTCATATCACCTGCTTTCATCTCCACCCTACCTTTGAAGCATTGTGACAATGCAGAGGTGGATAAAGCGACTTGCACAGCTTCATCTGCCTCTACCTCTCTGCAGACTGAAAGCCTTCAGGACAATGGAAAATTGGAGTGCCTTATTTTTTGAAGTGTTTTTAATATATATCTTTTCAAGGTTCCTTGAATGGTTTATCTGGTGCATAGGGAAGATGCTATGGATTTGGCTTAAATTTGCAAATCAGCTTAGCGTTGCTGTGGAAGAAAATGTTGTCTCTGTGTCCGCGCGTGCGTGCGTGTGTGTGTATGTCTAGACTTATTGTTGAAGGAAAGCTTACTGTTTTTTTTTTTCTTTCAAACACCATCTGCCTGTTGCATTATGGGAGAAAGCACTCAGAGTGGATATTCTATGCCTCTCATCAATCCAAGACAAAACCATGACCCAGGCATTCCGCTTGGAAGCGGATAACATTCCAGTCACATTCTCTGGAAATTGCCAGGGATTGGATAGATTCATTGGGCTGGCAGGCAACACAGTACAGGAAACACGGGGGAGCCCTCTGCATTCCATCCATATGCCAAAGAATGCCACTGTGACACTGTAAGGGCCGGGACAAAGAGTTTTTGCAAATAAGTTGTTTTTAACTCCATAGAGTGCCAGGTGGGTGGAGTTTGCCAGACTGGATAATAGAGAAAGAGTTGAGACAATCACAGGGAGTATTCAAATGTTACTTTAATATACTAAAACTGTGGTTCGTTCATACTGTCCAACTGTCTAATCACCACTCGGCTGATGCTTCAGTAAGTTCAACCAAAAATTACAACTTCTACAGTACGTTAGTTATGGAAGCTTCAGAAAATAGTGTCCTCACAAATCTAGCCCATGTTTTCACAGTATCTTCCATCTCATCTTCATCTGACAGGACAAATGTTTGACTGTCAGTTTTCTTATTCAGTTCCTAAACTAGTTAAACTGTTGTACATTGCTTGAAATGTTTCATGTCATCTACCATTTTGAAAAAAAAGGAGCCAGAAAGGTTGAAATACACTTTAATCACTTTAGCAGGTTAGCTTAGCCTGGCTGTGTCTGAAGGTTAAACAAAACTTTGCTTTTTATGCTGACTCAGCAAATGAGATTTTGATACAAGTATTGATTCCCTGTTTACAGTGTTTATGCTAAGCTAAGCGAACCATCCCGTTGCTCCAGCTCTACTCGCATAGAAATACTACAAATATTTGAGAGTGAGAACGTGAGGTGCAGGCTGGCTTTGTGAGGCTGGAGCCGCAGAATAGATTTCCTGTTTAACAGTGCTAAAAAGACCTGCTAGGGCCCTCTGGATAATAAGACATTCAGAACTGATTCAACTGAGGAAGTTGAAGCATTAGACAATAACACTGGGAAGATGCTGAAAGATCATTTTTTGTGCTGGAGCTAAAGCTGTTATTTCAGTCTTGGTTCAGCATGTTTGTGCACATTCCCCTGGGAAATGTGTGACGTGAGGCGGGTTGGAGGAAAATGGCTGCAGCAGCAAATACTTTGGTAACTAATAAAAGTATTCAGTTGTGTTTTGAAGGCAGTGAACTGATTCCCAAACATGTAGCAAATTAACATAACTGGTGTAGGTCAAGCACACAAAGCAACTGAAAGAGACCCACTTACACATGGTGCAAACTCGTCGTGTTACGAGGTACAAATACTGATTGGGTTCAGCAGTGACACTGTGTCATTGGAAGACAAAAAGGGCTTTGTTCTGATGAAGAGTGAAAACCTTGTCTCCAAGGGGGGAAAGCTTTGTGATTAGCCTAATAATCCTACTGATGAACAGAGAAGGCTGATAGCGATAATTAGCCTCTTGGTAAGAGCAGGGAGCATTAACAAAGCGTTAAGATATTTGGTTAATTAATTTGCCCAGACGTTTCGAAGATGCCCTGCATGCTCATCGCAAGGTATTGAGTTGCTTCATCAGCTAACATCTTAATTTAAGCCCATTTTTTGAGCATAGGACCAGTCAAGCTGCCTTCCCTCTTTTTCGTAGTCTTTTCCTCTCTGTTGCTATCGGCTGCTCGGCTGCTGACCAGATAAAATCATCACTGTCGATGCTCGCCTTTTTTTACATCCCTCTCCTTCAAATAATATGTCTGATAGTTAGTTCTTTGTTGTGTCTTTGTCTTTTTACTGCGACTCTTTTGCTTCCTTCTCATTTTGTGGGCAGGTTTGTCCTGACAATACTGGACAGTTATTCCAGTAACTAGGTTTTCTATCTGTAAAGAGGAAATGACATTTGTTCTCGGATTCCAGTTACAGAAGCAGTTGTGAATTAGCTTGGGATTGAAACAGAAGCCTTAAGGGTGAGGTGGTCCAACCACAGCTGAAGGCAGGTTAGTGTGAAAAGCTTGCCATCACAGCAAAGGTAGTGTGATGTGGTGAACTGTGAGTATAATGTGGCACACTTTCCTCCCTTAGTGTGAAGTGGTTGTGTCATATCTGGATGTGTGAACTCACCCTCATTTGTTTCAGAACGATTCAAAAATACACGTACAAACTCTCAGATCTCTGAAAGATGATTCTAGACGCTGTTGAAGCTTGTTTAGATGTACAAAAGAGGGTGCAATATCAGAAAAAGGTTTCCGGGTGTGCAACTGCCAAGCATGTCTTAAGAAAGAAGAGATGGTTCCCAGCCCTGACATGATCACCCAAACAAAGAAGTGCAGAAGTTGTGTTGTGTTGACCCCCAACAGTCCATTTGAACGCTGCAATCACCTGGACACGAGCAGTGAGGATCTTCACTGTGTGCAAACACTGGAGGTTTAATATAGAATCTGTCTCCCTCAGCAGTGTTCCCTACTTTCCTCTGCTCTCTTGTCCTCATCACCAGCATTTTACAGACTTGACAAGTGACGGGTTATTACCTCGTCTCTTCGTGTCAACACACAAAGCCACAAGAGCTACCCTCTGATAGTCATTTGGCTTGGGTAGCTGTTATTGTCAACAGAGCTGTGCGAGGAGCTGGGAGGGAAAGATGCATGAAGGAAATTGAGATGATTGAAACGCCTGGCGGATTATTTCGGTCACAAATCCTGTTCGTGTTTGTGTGTGTGTCGAGTGTCTACTTCAGCTTGCCACTCATGTGTTCTCTTAGTTCTAGACTTTCATTTTCCAACAGAGCTGATGTTCAAAACCGTTACCTGCTGTTCTCCATCAGGGTGTGAACAGGTAGCGACTGGCTCCATTCAGTATCACTTGCAACAGCGACTGTCACTATGTTTTTCTCACACATTAAAAATAACTTCTCGCCTATAGATAAATCAAAAAATAATTTTTCTTACTGGTATTACATTTTGGGATAGATTGCACGTAAATGAAAACCTCTCTAATAAAAATAATCTTACATATGTAATTATTTCTACATGAACAAAATGCTCCTACCTCGGCCCTTACGCTGTCATTTCTTGACAGAGGTCTTGTGTAGTAGCTGAGGGATTCACTGGGATACATTTTGGGAAGTCTTTTATGGACAGCGGCGTCCGATTCTTGGTTTTAGCTGTCAGATTTAGGAACCATAGCTGCCACTTGTCCGCCAGAGCTGACAGCCTGCACTCTGATAAGAAACTCCTGATGAACTGTTTGTGATGCTCTGCTCTTCCAGGCATTGCCCCATCCGTCACTGCAAATCAGCATCCAGAGTACAAACTGGCAGGGAGAATAGAAGTGAATCTTCCACAGGAGGGAGCGATATTTGGCCACAGGCAATCCACTTTCAGCCCCGCGTCGGCAGGAATCAGACATGATGTGATGATCATAAAAGAATGTTCAAGCTCAGACCACTGCCCTTAATCAGTGACTGGCAAATGGTCAATTCATTATATGAATCAAAGCTGATGAGAAAGCACAATGGAAGGCCCTGACCTTCATCACAACAAGATGGCACTTGTGAAGTGTTATTGTGTTTTAGACAAGAGAACAATCAGAGTCGTTCTTCAGAAGACAAACAAAAGTTGCACGCGTCTTATTTACTGCCATTGTGAAGGGGTAAACAGTGGATTTATAACCACACTTAGTTTAATTTGGCTTTTGAACAGTACATGTGTATACAAATTACCAGATGCATCCTGATTAGAGTAATGTTTGTATTTGTTTGACACATGATACTATGTGGACACTGAATAGTCTGTAATACAGAACAGTGCCAGCCCCTTCATGTCTTTAACTTTCAGTCAAAATCCCAGTAAAAAGAAATGTGAAGCTTAATTCGTTTTTGCTGTTAGAGGACTGTGTGGTTAGCAAACATACCTGACAACGCTAGCGACTAAACACAAAGAGCACGGCTAGCATTAGCCACATAGCTGAAGCTAACATTCCCCATGAAGCCAAATCAGACAAGGCAGCATAAAAGCTTTTTTACACACCATTTTAATTATATAACTGAAAATATGTCTAGTTTAATTGGAACTGTCACTACTTTTTGGATAAAATAGGATGTGAAGTTAAAATAGTGGGCTAAAGGCTGAACACAATTGTATTTTTATCTTTACAATGTGCTTTCATGTTCAGATCCATCTCTCTGTTTCTGACACCACGCAGATAGTATGATTTGTTTCCATTTTAGAAATGTGTCAAAATGACCTCAGGGGAAATAGACATAAATCAAAGGAAAGCGGCGCGTTTGTCACAGTGACAACATTTAGTAGGTGGCGAGTGATGGTGGCAGAAGTTTCTCACATGAGGAAGGATATGTGCTGCTGGTGTAATGTCACAGTGCATAGACAACAACCTGTGTACTTTGCACAGTGTTGCAAGTACATATACTCATTACTTGTGTTTGACTTGAAGTAAGTTGTCAAGTCAGGAGGGGACTGTACTTCTTAAATTGCTGCAGCAACAGTCTACTCCATGGTTACTGAGAAATACTGAGAAGGATTTAACAAAGACGGAGAGAAAAGAACTGAACTAACCATGCATTTTGTATATTTTATTAATGAAATCTTACTTTGGTGGGTCATTTGAGACTGACATAGATGACCTGGCCTTTTGGCAGCTTTCGCTACAATGACCTTTGCTGGCTTTTCCCAACTGTGTTCAATTAAGTGGATGTTACAAATATACCAGGGTATCAGCCTCGTTTCTGTCGTCTCATTGCAAAGCGTCAGTGCCAGACACAGTGTTGCTCCTTCTGACTCATATTAAACTCAAACACCTGCCCAAGCCTTTTGTTTGGGATTAACTGGCCGAGACCAAATGATCAAATATGACCTTTCATCGATTGTGCAGGAATTGCACGTCCCAGTAGGGATGTGGACAAAAGCCATGTCTGTGAGAGGCATCGCCAGGTGCGTAAGCTAATGCTCTGTCTCTCAAAGTGTGAATATTTTTTCTAATTCTTTTCAGTCTGTGCATCCAAGGTCACCATCTGCTGTCCTCTTTTTCTGTAACAACAAAAAACTGAATGAATGGGAGCAATGAAAGAAAGACCAATTCGTTTCCAAGACCACAGTGACAGCTCTGGGAGAAGACTGGCGTCCTGTGTAGAAAATAAACATGGATTTTATCTGTGAGGTTATTAAGTCCAAGGCCCACACACTCATCCCCCTTTCACTCGACAGCATACAACATCCCTGTGGTTGTGATTATTGTTCTGCCTGGCTATTGACACTCAATTACCTTGTGATCTTCCTGGAATAGAAGCCGTTCAATCTGTAAATTTCTGTTTCTGGAGTGCTGAATGAGTATAGTGCAAACCAATTGGCTGAGTAAACAGCCTTTCTGACTCAAATATAGAAACCCACAAATTGATTTATTGTTGTCTGCTCCACATTGTTTTCAGAGAGGCGGACCTAAATAGATGATATTCTTGGCATCTTAATCATATGACTTATTTGATATAATAAATACATTTGCTACATATGCATTATGGGGTTCGGCTCTATTCAAATAGTTTTAAACCATTCCGAAAACAGATGATTTTTCTTTTATAATGGGCCTTTACGCACTACTCGTTCATACCCTCTGTATGGAACAGTCTCTTTAGGACCCCCCTACCCTCAAGTCTGTTTTGTTCCGATCAGCCAGTTGACTGGTGGCAATAGTTACCAGCTAACCTGAGCAATGGATGTAATATGAAATTGGGTGGTCATGACTGTACTGTGGGTGCACTGACCCAAAATGGAGGTCCATTCATGGACTGTTGATGTTCGTGCTTAGAGAGGTTTTAGGAGGGTCTGGAGAAAGTCTCTGGGGGGCTCAGGAAAGCTGGGAAAACCTTTGATGTGAATGTCTTGTATTGCGTTAGAATATGCAGCTTTACCTCATGTTTTGGAAATTTTGAGTTGTAAAGTCACAAAAAATATTTTATCAATAAAAGAATATTTATGATACCAGCAGCAACACACAGTGAAGAGCGAGAACTGCGTGTAGTATAACAGACCTGGAACAGAGCTGGGACTACTACTGACTGCTTCTGATGCATAGATAAAATACAAGCTACAGTACTGGAATGAGGCTTGCGGGTATTCAACAGTAGGTGGTCTCTTTCAGGTGCTCGTGCTTGGGTTTCAATAACCAAGCTCTAAATGCTCCACAGAGACTACTTAAAATGGTTTGCATGGTACAAATCCCTATGACTTTCTGCTCACATCTTTTCTACTTAACAGCATCACAGTACTGTAAATAGTTTCTCCTGACCGCTTCCAACCAGCACGCTACGGACCTTTGCAAAATGTATAAAAGCGGGGGAGGGAGGTTGGGGGGGGGGGGATATTTATACATGGCCATCTTTTTATACACTGGATTGAAACTGTTTCTTTTTCTAGATGGCCGCAGTCTACATTAGAATGATTCCTTGCTTCATATGGACATTTTACAGATTTTCACTGGAGTATTTAAGATGTGTGTACGGGTGCTTCACATGAGGCAGACTTTGCATTCCAGTTCTCCAATTTGACCAAATCTGTATCAGAATGATTCCTCAACAAGCCCCAGTATCTTTTGTTGTGTTTGTGTGTGTAGCAGAAAATTTAGCTGAATTGCCTGGTAGAGTTTGAAATCTGGTTCTTTGTGTACATTGCAGCAAAATCCCAAACCTAAGTTGCAGTTTAATGTCCCCTTGGGGCACCCATACATTCTTTTTCTTTTATGTGCATAAAACTGCTAGATAGAGAAGAGGTTTTTGTCACTACTTTAAAATAGTAGACAAGGTTGACCTTGTCTCGTTCTTTGTATCTATTTGCTTTTATTGAAATAGTTCCAGTTTCATTTCCATGTTTTTTGTGTTGTATTACAACCTAGGCGATGCGATAACGCAGTTGTTGCATTGTCCTGGCAGCCATTTTTACATCTCTCTCAGAACTGTCTCTGCTCATGCAGGGCAGAGGTTTAGCGGCCGTCAGGCTTTGAGAACACCTTATTGTTGCATTTTGTGAAATCTCGCACTGGGCTGGGCCTAATCAACTTTTATTTTTTATTGTGTCAAGAGGATTATTTCTGTATTTCAGTATGTGAATTTTTTTATTTCTCTTGACTTATAATGGGTTTTAACCTGTGGAAAAAAACTAAGGAAAAGGCTCAAAAAGAGATGAGACCAAATAAAATGTAACACTCCTGACTTGTTTGTGTTATTCATGTCAAAGGGGAAAAGCAAGAAGCCTCTTGTGATCAAGCATAATCACACCATAAAACTACAAAGTGCAGCTGATTATATTCTCACTGTCCTGTTACATGCTGCAATTAACAGTGTAGAAAACCTTTCAGTGTCCTATCTGTAAACCTATGGAAGGCTGGAGAGGATCTCTCTTGTGGTGCCAGGTTATTACTTTAGGTTGTCAACATAATTATTTTGTCACCACGAAGGAACAAAGTTGTATTTGGTGATGGTGAAGTGAAACAATGAAGTCACAAAGGCTCTGCTGTGGTGGACCCACTTGCTGATATCTCAACATCAGAGGTCGGCATCTCCGGTAGTCGAGGGCTGCTTTCCTGCTTGTTTTCCACATATCCCTGCTCTTACCAGCTGCTGATTACCTGGATCACTTGTGTTCAGGTAGTAAGAGGCAGGAAGATGCCCCCGTAGATGAGGGTGATCCATGCAATCAACAGTGATCAGGGCAGTGAGTCAGAAACCAAGCAGCGGTGGCCCTCGAGGACTCGACCCTGTAACCAGGAAGATGACTGTGTGGTCACGTTTGTGTCCCTGTGCCTCCAGTTAAACATTAAAGCTGACACGATGTCAATCTGGATTTCAGCAGTGGAGGTACACGCTCTGTATGTATTTATATATTGGTGTGTACCTTCTGTTTGTGCAACTACAGGCTGACAACGTGAGAAACTGCTTCACAGCTACATGACGGGTGATGACACTGTCGACCCGTGCATGGTTTTCCTCAGCAGCGCATGTTTTTGGACCTCTCACGCAGGCCTGTGAATGTACACTCACACGGTATTGTGCTGTTAGTACATTGTCAGAGCAGATGTTCACCCTCGTACGTGCCGCTCCATCTGTAGAGGAGAATAGACAATGAGTGCCCTTCTCAGGTTTCAGACCTACAAAAAGACCCATTTACATTTTTACCTAATCAGATTATTTTGGAAGTTAAACATGTCAGTGGTCAACCACGTCACAAAAACAGAAAATGACGTAGCAGTGGAATAAAACGATTTCCCTTGATGCACACTTACGGTTATTAAGATTAAAATCCACATATTTGTGCAGTTCGACTGCAGACTAAATAACAGTCAAGACTTGACATGATGTGATATATTTGTTTGAACACTTTTTGCAAAACTGAAATGTGCTGCGAGGAAATTGAAGCCAATCCAACTCAGCAGCAAGTGCACACTGGCAGCTTCAAATTTCAGATCTCTCCAGGGAGAGGTCATCATCTCAAATACGAATGTGTGTGAAGAATGAAGAGAACAACGTGGGGAGTTGGGCTGGATGGGTGTGCAGGGGGCTTGGTGGGGTGGACTTGTGAGACATGCCGCCGCACTTTACTACGACTGTCAGTCACCTAGACAACACTGAGAATGGAGAATCAGCAACGTCAGCGGGCGCGTGGTGGAGAAACTCTCTGCAATGCTTGACCCTCCCACCCCAGTGCAAGTCTCCAAGGCTCTTGTTGCCATGGACACTGAATGAAAGTCTGTATAGCGCAGTGGTGTGGCTCTGCAGTGCCTTAAACTCTTACAGTTTTTACCCCCTTTCATTTGATTTGGTCTATTTAAATATATTATCTATTTGATGTACTCTATTCAAATAAAATGAATGGTATAGAATTAGATTCACCTTTCTCTGAAATAAAGAGTAATCTACATAGGACATGAAAATACTAAATCTGAAATATTTTCCCACACTTTATTATATTGTGGATTCAATGTCCCGCACGTTACCACGTATCAGAGGAGACAGGAGAGGAGAGGTTGTGGCATATATTTCAATAATTAAAATGGCACCCATTTGGATAAAAACGTGGACACTGATTAGGACACATCATTGTTCTCTAGGTGTCCAGCAGACACTCACACGAACATGTCTTCTGTTGGAGTGGGAAGGAGGGATTGTGCTTTTATTACCGGTACATTCCTGGGTCTTGCAAAATTCCACCACATCTTGAACATTGCTATAATTTGACTGTGTGACACCATTAACATTACATGTAGTCATTTCATCTATATGGTTAAAGTGAAAATTAGGAATTAGTGTGGCCTTGATTATGAAATTTGCTCTTATACTTTCATCTCTTACACATTTCTATAATTAAAACATATTCTTCAGGATTGAAACATACAAAACAGTATGTCGTAGTAAACAGTTTTATTGCTCCTAAGTGGTCAACAATAGTCGAGCATTTAACCAAATATTTTCTATTCACATCTTATAAATGGGAAATTCTGACATCCCCCAAAGTTAATATGCTAATTAACCCCACACTCCTTCAACACCGTCATAATTCAGTTCTAAGCCTCCTTGTATTAAACTTGAACATTTCTTTGTCTATGCAGCACAAAAGCTCATGTTCAGCATCATTTATGTGTACGCAGCCGAGCGTCACATTCAGTAATCAAATCAGACTCTCCGAGTCTTCTATTCCCAGAAGAGAGCGTCTTATCGCTGTTAATGAAGAGCAGGAATGAACTTCTGTCTGTCTCTCTCCATTCCTCTCTGCTCAGCTGCCTGCAGAGCGGCAAAATAAAAATTAAAAAGGCTGCAAATACTGATGTTTCGTCCAATCACTGTAATGAGATTCAGATTGACTAGAGGCACGCTGCTTTAAAAAGGTATGAAAAGAGTGAAATATGTCCCTGTGATTTCCGTGCATCTGAAAACTAAAAAAAAAGTTACCCGAGCTTCTGCAGACCGAGTTACCCAAGACTTTAAAATGGAAGGAATTCAGCACCGGTACTGTGCATTTTAGGACAAGTTGTTCTGAAAAGCTCACTATAGGAGAGAGCAATACAGATCTCAGTGTGACAAATTTGCTGCCTTACAGTACTCTGCACTTTCTAATATCTGTTTTCATGACACCGCAGAAAAGGTCCTAGATTTTTCATGGTGAACTATGTTCTGCACGCAGATGAGCAAAAGTTTAACCTTAAAAAAAAAAAAAAAAAGCAGTGTTACTTTTAGCAGAAAGGCGATGCAATGTGACACGATGTAAACCGTGAGGGGAGGCCTCACTATAGCAGTAGATGCTGCAAAACAACATCAGGAACAATGAGAGCTACCTTAAACAACATACCTTTACACACAGAAACTAACATGTGCATTGTTTAATTACCTGAGATATAAGCTTATTAAAAAAATGCAACCTTCCCTCAATGACGTCATGACGTTTGTCCCTTCAGATCATCTTGTTGCATCACTATGAAAGAGTAGTGTTCTCGGTCAAGCTGCTCTTTCACAACTCCTCCAGATGACACTGGAACTTGAAGAAAGGATTTTTAATATATGGAAGGCCAAAAGACATTTCTTGTGCAAGGTCAAAATCTGTGACGAAATCCATAAAGAAAACATGCAAAACATGGTAGATATGAGGGAATTATTTACATAGTCATCAAAAGTTCCTTAAGCAAAAATGTTAAATAGGATGTCCATAGATAACCCAAATGCTATGACCCACACACTTTCATGAGAATCTAGACACAGTAGGCTACACTGTTAAGGTGCATGAAATGACAAGGGCCATCTATGTAGAGATGGGCCGTTTGACACCGAGGCTTCGAAGCCTGTTTCACTCTAATGAAGCAAAGTGGTTCGAAACAGT
>JAUMHF010000010.1:12674954-12691335 GCA_032359275.1 Microctenopoma steveboyesi | reverse complement strand
GAGAGAGAGAGGGGAGTGGTCAAGGTGAGGGAGGAACAAAGGACACATGAGGGCTGGAGGAGACATGACACTGACAATCTACAGCAAAAATGTCTCATTGACTTAAATAGGAAAACTGACAATTCAGTTTTGACCATACAAAGTGTGAATTCCCATTATCTTATATTATATCTTACATTATATAATGACTCGTCTAATCTATTATATTTTACAAAAGAAAACGGTGCAATTATTTAATTACATGTTAGTTAATTGTTCAATTAGAAGGTTGGTGGTTGTGGTAGTTTGGTTTTTAAGGTGTTTCAGAAATATTGGCAGGAGGTTTTAAAGAGGTCATAATATGCATAATTTCGTGTTTCGTGTTCATTTTTATATTCTGGGAGTCAACTGAAATAGTTTTGGGGTTAGTTGTGTTGGCTCCAAAAACTTATCATGAGCCTTTATTCAGTCACTCTTCTGACCCTCAGTGTGAAACGCTATGTTTTCTCTTTAACAAGCACCTGCCACTCACCCAGAGTCCACTTTGTTCTGATTGGCCAGGCTGAAGAGGGCGGCGAGGTGGGTCGAGATGAGCATCCCAGTGAACCTGAGCCAAAGACGGTGGACGAAACAAAACAACCTCACCTGCAAAGATTAGCGAAGGTAACACAACTGTACTGTTTATAGTAGTTCTCCTCTCTGTTAGTAGAGTGTACGTGTACGGGTGAAAGTAATGCTTTTAGGGGAAACAGTCAAGTCAGGTGCTGGAACATACACACAAAGTGTGGCTTTGGAATCCAACCTCTAGGTGCAGGATTTGTAGACCACTGCTTTACCCATTAAGCTGCTTGACACCTCAGTAATCACTATAAATATAAAAGAGCATATTATAGCCCCTTTAGGTTGCAAGTATACAGGTGATGTAGCCCCCAGTGCTGTGAAAATATCTGAAATGAGCCCTGAATGGCAAGACATACTGAACGCATACAGTCTTTTGATATTTAAAAACTGAAGAAAATTTGACCTAAAGCTGAATGTGTTTACATACTTTCTTCAGTATAGACTCTCAAAGCCTTATCTGCAGGGATGCAGGTAATTCTCAGGAGGTCACAAACTCCTTTCCACAAAATGTAGGTGGTGTTAATCAAATCAGCAAGCCCATGTTAATTATAAACCCATATGAAAAGGTTCTAATTAGGTTCAGAAATAGCATCTCCGAGGCTGCTGAGAATGAGCGTCTCGTTCTGCGCTGAAAATGGCAAAATTAACATTTGCTTGGTAATTTTTGGGTCCATCTGAGAAGATTTTGCTGCCTAATAAAGTGAAATGAAAACCATTGTCCATGGAGCCTTATGAGCTGTTTGTGTGAGACTGTCAATAGCAATGATTTTCTTCTGCCCTATTGCAAAACACTGTTGGCTAAAATGACCACGAATGAGCTTCACTGTCTGAAATATGAACAGCAGCAGCAGTGTTCACAAGAACTGCATTATTCCTATATGAACTTCACATATAACATCTTGGCCATTTCCTGTCTCTCTTTTAGAAAATGTCAAGACCTCGGGCTTTAAATCTGTTATGTGCCAATCCAATGTGTGATATGTGCTCACACAGCCAAATTACACAAAGTGCTTTTGATGCTAACGAGTGAGAGCAGGGGAAAAAAGCCAGTACAGCCTGATAAGACTGGCCTACAGCAAATTGACACTGGAACAAAGATGTCCCCAGTGCTGTAATAATGGAAAACCAAGACATCTGTAGCCAAGTATAACACAGCTTCTATTTCAGAGATATTGTTCCAAAACGTCATTTAACCGATCAATTGTTTGTCGTCACCTATGCTGTTTGAATCTGTGTCTGTTTTATTGTTCACGTCATACTTAACACGACTTTCTGAAACTGAAAAAGACAACCCCCCCCATGTCTATAAAGGATATTCAGTCAGTTCTGTCTGTGCAAATGTAGCCACCAGAGGGCAATGTGTAAGTGCATAGCTGCCATGTGTGGGCAGCTGCTGCAGCACATAATCGCATGGCACTTAGTGCACTAATCCATTCCATTTGTTACCGCTGTAGCCTGCCATTTTGCCGCCATGGTTTCCCATCTCACGCCGGCTGAGAAGTGTATATCAACAGCACATCGGGTCAGAGGTTGAGCATGTGTTTCCTTTTCCTCCCTCATCTGCAGCCGCTATGATGAGCTGCCGTCAGAAATAGCTCCTCACAACAGGCCTGACTAATGATGTTTTCAGGGAGAGCGGGCCCTCCCACCGCAGAGAGCTGCACATGTAACCGAGGAGGGCTGATTGACAGATTGAGATCATGGAAATTACAGACAAAAGGTCTTTTATGGAAATGTATGCAGAATTAAAATATTACACAGTCTGCAGTCTTCCCTCTTTATCATAACAGAGTGGGTATCAAGGCGAGAGCACGAATAAAACAGCGCTTTGAAACCCAGCAATTTCTGCTATTGTTATGGGCTTGTGCAAAAACACACATCTATTAGAAAGGCATTACATTTGCTGCAGTAGCCTCTCACTGATCAGAGATTTAATTTTGCAATTCGTCTCAACAAGCTTCACCTGTCTCTGTGCCAAATTGGCCAGCGTTCTTGATCGCCTTTGACAGGCCTATAATGCAAAATCATCCGTCCTCTGACTTGATTTCACAACGAACTCGTTTCAACAGGGGCATGTTCGCGATAGGGCTGTGAAGTGCACACCAGTGGTGCACAAACAATTACACAGCACAACGCCGCCACAAAGCCTGCCGGTTTTGTGGCACCTGATAAGAGAGCCCTGAATAAATGCGCCTGCATGCATGAAAGCTCTGAGAGGGAGGAGTATTTGAAGGGTAAATATTCCGGTTGGCCTTGGTGCATGTGTACAGAAAAATTACATGCTTCATTGTTGTGACAAAAACGGGCGAGACAGCAGCTATTTGCTGCTAATTTAGCTTGAGAAGTTCCCAACAGTGGGGGGAGCAATCTTATTGGATACTGTATGTCAGCAGCTGCACTCTTCCTGCAGGCTGCTGTCTGTGGAAGAAACAGGAAGCATCAGTGTAACTCTATAGGACGACAGATATAAATGATTTAGCCATGTTGGACATGACTTCTGGTCTAATTACTGTACAGGCTATGTATACTGGGTAATCAAATCTTGTGGTTAATTTACTAATGGGTGTGGGTTTATATTAACTAAGGCATTTTTATACATTGTATTGCCTTCAGCTAGTTCAAGATACAAGATACTCTAACAACCCATAAGTTATCTGTGCTGTAACTGATGATGACGTGAGACTCTCTATAAATCAGGCTGCCGCTACATCTTGCCTGAGTCTTTCTCTTGCTAAGGTGTGATTTTCTCACGCTAATTAATTCATGACAGTCAGCTGCATATTTGGACACATTTCTTTTTAATCAGGGCGTGAGCCAAGAACCCTCAGGTGACTCATGCGATCACACAAAAAGCAGTGCTGAGACAATGACAGTGTGGACCAATACGTCTTTTCTTTTTTCGAAACAGGCAACTCATCATGCGAAACATGACAGGTGTGGACAGTTGCACCAGCAAGAAAAAGTTATTTATTTGTGTGACCAACATGAAAAAATGGTATTGCAGTATGAAGGGTTGGGGTTAGCACTGGCTAGCACTGCGTTGGCCTTTAGGGTTGCAGTGCTGCCGGAGCTGGATCTTCTGCCAGTCAGGACTTAAACAAACTGAGACGCATTAAAGATATTCAAACACACTGAAATCTTTGAGTGATGTGTGATGCTGCTGAGTTTAAGCAAACAAATATATCTTACCTTTCGAGGATGTGATTGCTGTGGGAGCATTTTTCAAACAGTCGCGGGTGAGATTTGTTTGTTGATTGATGTAACTATCAGTGAATCATATTGTTCAGCTTAAGTTGTGCTCATCGTGCACAGTGAAGACATCCAAACATAATCTGATCATTGCTCTCAGATGAGCTAAAGGATTACGACTCCCATTGTGTTGAGATATTTCAGATCTATGTGATTTGATGCTAAGTGGATGTTGAACTGAAGCTGTTCTGTCAGCTGCTGTTTCCAAGGTCAGAAAGGAAGACTCTTCGCCAACACCTCAAACGCATATTCCTGCACTGCGCTGCTGTTTTTCAGTATGTGTGATGGGCTAATTGGCTGATGCTGATGTACCAGTTGGACTGTTGTTTGAAGCACATATCAGTGTTGAGCTTTGAGCAGAGATAAATAAAAGTCATTATCAGACATGAAGTGGATGGTCAGAAAAGACAGATGGAGGCAGTGGAGGAAAATGGAGAAAAAGAGATTAAAACGACTCCAAAAAGATCAGAACTGGGTGTAAAGATGAGGAATGAGGCGGTATCTCCACCACCAGGAGGCTGTGCTGCTGCAGCAGAGGGCTGGTGGCGCAGTTCATTTTTCTCCCTGAGACTCTGTCCCGGGGGATTTGAATGCTCATGTCCTGATTCATGACCAGTGCTGGTGCAATTGAACATTTTAAGAGGAACCAGGGGTATACAGTGGAGTGTAAGCTTTAATAAATGGTGTTCTTAAGAGCCATTCATAGCCCTTCCTGAGCATGGGGAAATGATGACGGATAGGTTTTCTTTGCTGTGCCTCATTTCTTATCCAAATGAAATCCAGGAAGTCCATTCATCCCGCTTAGGAGATAATAAATAGCTGGAGTTGTTGGCTGTATATAGACCTCATGAGTTGATCCACCTCTGTGACTACTGCTGTCCGTTACCTTTCATCGTTGTCCCTCTCTCGTTTTAAACACGTAGCACTTTACAACAGAACAGCTTCTCTTGACATTTAAATACAAATGGAATAAACTCACTTATATGACTGGCCTGGATTTACCACATTGTTTTTAATACCTGCTCACTGTTTCAGGGAGCTGGATCTGATGCCAGCTTGATCGGTACAAGTTTTTATAAAGAGTCCAGTCTTCCTATGTAAAAAGAAGGTGACTTAAACACCTGCGTGTGGCAACATGGACACAAAACCTCAGTAAGTGGTTACATGTTAGGACCTTGATGAGTGGATGTTCTGATAGTTGATGTGGGGACTGTATGTTTTTACATATGTCTCTCTCTCTTTTCAGCGTGTCTGGATATCTTTGGATTTTGCACAAGTAGCTATGTGAATAATGACTTCTGATATGCAGCTGATATTGTAAGAAAACCAACAGCAAGCCGATGGAGTGGATTTTAGCAGGAGGAGAGGAATAACTGCGCTGGGTGCAGAGGTTGACAGGTACTCGATGCACATTTCCAGGGTCTCATTCTGATTATCTGGCTGTTGATGTACATGTTCTTATTTGTTTACAGTTATTGTTTCTCTGCTACTATAACTGATGAGTGTAATGCGACAGCAGGCTGGCGATGCGGCTGTTGTTAGCCAATTATTCACTAATCTGTGGTATGTCGCCACATGAGAGCTATTATTAGCGTGCAAATAATGAGTGTTGTGAAACCGTGATTGAAAAGCAAAAGTCACTCTGGTTCCTGTGAGTTTAATTATGTTTGTGCTGTTAATAGCTCTAATAAGTGTACTCCATCACGCTTGTGATAGCTGTACAGCAGGTGGAGAAGTTTCACAATCCTCCACGCTGGAGTAACTCACAATTAGAAAGATGTTTTTATGAAGTAGCTGTCACTCCTTCATAATTTGTGGCATGTGGATTATGTTTGTGTTTATTGGAATATATAATTCAGGCGCAATCATTACGCCTATTTCCATGAATGATGGGTACAAAGTGAAGCATTTCCCAGTGTTTTGGAATAAATATCCCACAAAGCAGAGGTCTTCTCTTTCTCTGGAGTGGACCATCTGTGGGAAACGTCAGGAATGTGATAAAGGGAATGTCAGCTGGCGTCTGGGAGGTTCACACTTTGTGCCGAATACATTCTGATATCCGCTGTTCCGATTTGCATACGCCACGAGAAACAGATATGGACGTCTAATGGTTCATTAACCGCAGCACTAAAAGGTGTTACCGACTGACAGGTGAGGGTTAGAGGCATGTTGTGACTTTTTGTGGACAGCAAAGTCAGTGTGGAACATGCATCTCAAGCTGTCAGCTAGAAATGTGACTGAATGTTACGCTACAGCTTTTGATAAAAGTTATGATTGTTTTTGTCAGTATTTAAATTTCTGTTGTTTAACATGATTACTCGTGTGGACGTTTGCACCTTTACAGAACATAGCTACGCTTATTTTTTTCAGGAACAGGCAGGCCATTATTTTGTTTCCACAATTCTTGATAAGCCAAAATCATAATTACATTATAAAATTAGACAAATCACCCAGCACTACTTTACCTTTATCAACATGTGACTGTGTCTTTACTTGGATAATAAACTGACATCTGATGTTAGGGTCATTTGAACAGAATGCACATTCCAGCAAAAACCGATATGAACATATGTGTGTAGTGTACATAATCATGGTGTGACTACAACAGGTTGGAAGTATTAAACATAAAAACAATAGTGGACTAGTTTTAGTATCTTCGTGCTGAACCCTGTGAACTCTGAGCTGGAATGGTTTGGTGTCACCCTTTCATTCCAGAGGGCTTTCTGAGTCAGGCCTTATCAGGCTCCTTTGTTGTAGTATCTCAGATTTTATGGGAACCGAATGGTAACTGCTGGTGTCTTCTCCTTGTAAGTCGCTTTGGATAAAAGCGTCTGCCAAGTAAAGTAAAGTAAAGTAAAACGGGTAACGGTCCCTCCGACATCCACATAGAACATGGATTTGCTCCAGTATAAAGCTGCATCAGACAGGAACTGTTTTTCTTAATTGAGCATTTTTGGTGCATTATTTACCACACTCTTCACTCTGTAGCTTGTTGAGCATCTTAAATCCAACCTTTCCCTGCAAACTCTGCTACTACCCAACGAAACTCCTGGTGGTGTTTTGATTCAGCAGCACTTAGCACAGTGATCCCTAAAGCCTCGGAGGCAGCTTATTTAAACCCACTGGAGGTTGAAGTAGCACCAGCAGATGCTTTTTTTTCAAAAGACTTAATTATACAGGTCAGGGATGTGCTGTTTTATGTTGACAGGCTGCCACTCTTTCTTGAACTGTCTACGGAAGTGAATCCCAACCTTTTTCCTAGGGGACTCCCTATTTTACCAGTGGATGAACTGGCCTAGTACTAGTAGAATTGGTTCAATCTTTTCATATTAGATGGATAACCATAACAGTACAGGACAATCAGCAGTCCACATGCTGAAACTGTCGCCATAATGTGCATCATCTGTGCTTATTAGTTTTCTTAACCGGTTATTTCCTGTCAATACTTCAACGCATCGGCTAGCCTGTTACTTGTTCCCTTTTATACATGGGCTACAAGCAGGATGGCGTCGTACACGTCAAGCAATCCTTTGTTTTGATGGTGACCAAGACGCTGAAGGCACTGCCTTACAGGTATGTTGTTGTGAACAGCAGGATGAATCACAAGTGTTGGAGCCAAGTGGAATCTAGGATATTCAATGTACAACTTTCCTTAGAAATTGGTCCTCCACCCATTTGTCTTTAGTGTTCAATTATGTCTGAAAAGCACCTCAGTATAGAGGTGGAGTGTCTGGTGGGTATCGTCCCCACACAGCTGTGAGAGTTGGGAGTAAATTGTCTATGGCTACTTTTACCTAATTTCTTTGCAGCAATTGTAATTTACTTTGATCAACATTAATACCATCTGATTAGAGAGTGTTTGTTCGCTGGGCTCTGGTGTTCGTGCGTCATAAAATTGAGCGTCTGTCTTGAGTGTCCTAGGTCTTAATTCCGCTGTGAATCACTTACACTGTCTTGATAATGAAACTTACCCATGTTTGTCAGTTAACAACACCGCAAGTTGAAGCAGATGAGGTGAGAGAGGATGCCTGTTTGGGTGCAAACAAAGCTCTAATTGAAAGACTTGTAATCTGCGTGATATGCTGTGATAAACAATCTCAAACGAAGAAAACATCAGCCGAGATACTTCTCATTTATAAAGTGTGATTCAAGTATCCTCATCTGGCCCTGTTCAACTTTTACATTTCATCGTCCTTCCAGCTCATGTTACTAATGTTTTTCCTTCTTATTCACTTGTATTCTTTTTATTGAGAATATTTTGAAAAATATTTCAAGACATCGTTAGCTGAGGCCATTACATATTTCTCTATTTGGAGAAATGTGTGTTAAAGTCACACTCGCAAAATAATCCAAGCATAAAAACCTCACACATTTATACAACTGCATTATCAAATACATCCTGGGTGACAGGGGCAAGGACACTCCAGGGCCTTATTCACAAAGATGCACTATATATACACGCTTAACACGCTTAAATCGTAACTACACATAACGATGTATCCGCCGATGTATGTACACGGCACATAACTGAGTTCTGACTTACTTACAGGTACATGCAGGCGTCAGAGGTGGGTGGAGTAGCCAAAACACAAACACAACTATAAAATTATATTAGTTTTTCAGACCAAAAATTAAATGAACAATGAATAAAAAATAATGCCATCAAATCACCTGGTCAATCTCTGTTTTCTGTCCAACAAAATAGACGAGCTGCACCTCCTGAACAGTTCAAACAAAGACTTTTTACGCTCTCTGTTTCACTGAAACTTGGCTTCGTGTATTGGAGTTGTGGGGGAAAACGAGTCTGCTTCTGCATGAATGCAGGTTGGTGTACTGATTTCACAGTGTTAGCAGATATTGCAGCCTAAATTTAGAAGTTTTATTTATCAAGTGTAGGCCATTTTATTCACCGTGTGATGTCCTGCTCGGAGTTGACGTCCCACTGCAGGCCTGCATTAAAGAGGTGCTGCAGCAATTAGTGGACCAGATAACCGGCTTTGAACAAAAACATAATAGACAGAGCACATAAACTGCCCCACTATAGAGAACAAGACATTAGATCACTGCTACACCGTGATAACGGACGCATATCGCTCTGTCCCTCGCCCAGCTCTGGGACACTCGAATGACTGCATGATCCATCTGATCCCAACCTACAGGCAAAAACTTAAATGTTCAAAACCTGTGGTAAAATCTGTTAAAGTTGGACCAACGAGGCAAAGCAGGAGCTCCAGGCCTGCTTTGACTGTACTGATTGGAGTGTGTTTGATGATGCTACCGACAATTTGGACGATCTGACTGATACTGTGACATCGTACATCAGTTTCTGTGAAGATATGTGTGTCCCCACAAAGACATATCGCACGTTCAACAACAACAAGCCCTGGTTCACAGCTGAACTGAAACAGCTCCGTCAGGCCAAGGAGGAGGCCCATAAAGGTGGAGACAGTGGAGACCAGAAACCAGCTGACTAAGGAGATCAAAACGGCTAAAAGACAATACTCTGAGAAACTCTGCTCCCTTGTGTCAGTGGCTGAAACGATTAAGTTCTTGGGTTCCATCATCTCCCAAGACCTGAGGTGGGAGTCTTGAGACTGTTGAGTAAGCCCCTTTAGCAGTGCTGTCAGCACTGCATCTTCTTGGGTCTCTACAAGATTTTAGCAGTTTTTCCTGTTCTTCTTGACATATTGGATGAGCAGTATCTGTATACTGCCATTGTCAGGTCTCCCTACACAGGTGTCGGCTTCAAACTGTTTGAACACACCCGATCCAGGTAATCAGCAGTGGGTAGGGCACGCAGCGCACGGGACCTTTCTTTGGGGTTTAAGTCTGGCCCTTGGCGAGTCCCTCATGAAGAGTCATGCCCCCAAACCAGTGAAATAAATGTAATTGTCCACTAGTTGGATTCACTGCAGAGTGAACATGCTCAATTGTCTGAAAAGCTGGAATCAGCAGGGAGGGACACAACGAAAACTAGACTGAAAAGATGCTCACAGACGGCCGACCACTGGCTTGGTGGGCAACAGGCCTTCGATGTAACAGTAATGTCTCAGTGTGACAGGTCGACAAATAAAATATATACAGTATCTAACCTAAACCCTACTCTAATCTTAATCCTAGAACCTAGTCTCAGGCTCCAAACTGCTCTTTGGACTTGTGAGGACCCGCTGAAACCTCCCAACAACAGCATTTAAAGACTATTTGTCCACACGAGCACACAAACACATAGGCATGCGCGCGCACACACACACTCATTAGCCAGAGTGCAGCGTAGTAATGAGTGGATCCTGGTAGCGTGATAGAGCTGAAGTGTCTTCGGAGGCGGCGAGGTCAGCTGTATGCAGCTTCAGTGCCACCACAGTTTAATTAGAGCGTTCCATAATGGAGCCCTATCTGGAATAGGCCTTAATGAGCACCTAGTCATTCGATGTGTCCTTAATTTGTTCCACATAACTGAGGCCATGAATAATCTCAAACTGTGAATGATTATCGAAGGTCTGTGGGGGTCGGGTCGGGCATGGGGGTGAGCAGGGGATTATGGGTGAAGTGTGTTTTTCAGCTTTGTCTGGTCACCATAGAGCTGAGAGCTGAGGGGAAGAGTGTGGCTTCGAGGTGTGGACAATGCTGTTTCTGCCTGCCTCGCCGTTGACTTTACATTCCCCAAACACACACACACACAAGCATAAGGATGATGGTTACTATGGCAACTGAGCAAAAAAAGTAGAGTAGGGATGGCAGAGGGTACACACACACACACACTCATCAACACGCAAACCCTCTCTTAAGCTGAGTGATTTTGCAACCTTGCTACACATTCGTCTGCTCCCTCCCTGACATCTTTCCATCTTTTGTTCATTTCTCCCCCTTTTTTTCGCTCTGCCCTCTATTTCACACACTTTGTGCGAGTGTGTACTGTATGTGTGTCAGACAGTGTAATGTGCTGACAGCTAGATTGATAGGTAAGCGTGCTGTGTTTGTAAGGCTTTATTCCAGCAGCTAGAGGTTTGGAGGCAGCTACGTGCTCATCCATCTTCCCCCCCAGGGTTTGGATTTCCCTCCACACACACACACACACACATGCACACCCGGACCGCTTACTGTACTTTTTTGCCTGCATGCATTGATGCTCGTGTGTTCAGGCGGACACAAGCGCACTGACATTCATACAAGCAGACAAAAGCACACATCCGAGGACAAACGCGAATAAGCTGCCTCGCATTGCACATGCTTAACACATGCTTGGTCTCACTGTGCTGACTTTCATTCAGATCCCTTTGTGCCCCATTTTCATCCCCTGTTCACTATCCTGTATCCAGTTATTCTATTCACCCCCCTGCACACACACACACACACACAAAGCCTCTTCACCCCCATCCTGTTGCATTCACAGCTCTGCTTGGCTCCCTATCATTCACGCACCACTCCTTGTACATATTTGACTTGTAAATGGAGGCTCTATTTGTGTCATGCCCAAGAGGTGCTGTCAATTAGTCTAAACGGTGTGACGCATCTTGTGAAGGGAAGAGAAGAAAGAGAAAGAGGAAAGATGGCAGCGAAAGAGTGTGTCAGTGGGAGGAAGACCAAAAGTAATGTGAAATTAAGTAAACACAGAGAGAGAAGAGAAGCAGGCAAGTCGAAAGGCTTTTGTCTGGTTGAGCTCCTCAGCAGGACCCCCTGATGTTAGAACAGATCAGTGCTACTGTCATCACACAAAACTTCCAATCCGACCTACTGAGCGTCTTGGCAAGAGTGCTTCCCCGGGAAAGGCTGCTGAATGTGTGTGTGTGTGTGTGTGTGTGGGGGGGGGGGGGAGGGGGGTGCGGTATAGAGACGACTGTCCAGCATATGTTAGAGAGGCCTGCTGAACAAGCTGAGAATGTAAACTCCCAACACACCCTGTTATGAATGAGTAATTCTATGACACACAGTGGAAGGACATTATGCAAATCCAGCAGATGTTGGAGGATAAAACAGCCATACAATTTGAGAAAAGTAGATACAGATACACGCAGAGAGCCATTATGGTTTTCTAGCAGACACAGCCAAAACTGCGGAGACTTTGCTTGCTCTAACACACAGTGACATTCTGTGACACACTGTGGTCACAATGTAATGTAAACTCTTCAGTAATCATGACTCCCCTCAGCATAAAGCTGTGCTGTGCTGTAACCTGAGACATGACGGGTTTATAAAATACAATGCTGTCTTACTCTATATATGCTATAACGTGTCCAGGCAATATTTCTATTGGTACTTTAAATGAGACGCACTCCTGACCGTGGACACGCGTATGAACCGCTACGACGTGAGAGCTAGATACTAGACGCTGTTATGTAAGACATGACATGAGAAGTGAGCGAGGTAAAGATATTCAGTGATGACGTTTTTAGGAAAAAGGGAAATGATGTTAGCATTGTGACAGCATAAATGAAAGGAGTTTGAATGGGAAATGGGCCTGTACACAGCATGACCCACATGGATCAGCCACAGTAACACTACCTGGTAGTTTAAGAGTTGTAATTAAAGTCCTGATAATACATGAATGAATTAAAGATTAATTGTTTTGCATGGAATCATCACAATTCATAGAGTCCTACCATAAAATGTGAGCGTTACTATTTATATCCTTCACTTTTAGCTATTCCTGTGTAGATATTCTATTAAAAAGACGTGTTTCCGTCCATTGATTTATATATTGGACAAGAACATTTGCTTTTCTTTCAGTAACAAGGACATTTTTACGTGAACTCTTTAACTACATCCACTTTCAGCAGTAGGCATTTAAATGACAAAAGACCGTCTAGAAAGAGTTTTGTGGTTCTTTTATCAATCAGACGTACAATTACCACAGATGCACAGCTTTTCGGATGGTGAATGGTGTAAACAAATTAAATACAAACTTGAAATTGGTTATTTGCAGCCTATACTTTAGTAAACACAGCTGCAGCGGTGATCAGCCTGATCAGCAGCAGCATGCTGTCCCTGACACGTTTTCAATAAAGAGTTGTAGGTGTGTCTGTCCAGTAGAAGACTCCTCTGAAGGATGGTCTCGCTTATCCCTCCTCAGCGATCTGTCCTCGATCGCTGAAGTGCAAACAGTGCTTTGAAGCGTCATTCAAGATGGAGCTCTGGAGGGACTTATGGGTCGAGCACTGATCAGTTCAGGGAATTGGGATGTACCCATAACCTCAAACAGCCTTTATCTCAGCAGAATCCTGGCTTGTGACACTAAAACGCATGATGTTTAAGAATGCACTGATGGGAATCAATTCCCAGGCTGTGTTTTCCACACAGTGTTTTAAAGTTATGGTTTTATTCAACATTATTCGGTTTTACTCTAAATTTACCAAAGCCTGAAGAACTGAAGATGTGGAACTGTCCCAGATAAATTTGGGTCCACTGAACATCGCTGTTTAGACCAGTGTTTCTCACCAGAACATATTTGTGTTTTACACGTGAAACAAACTGTTGTGAAACATTTACAGAACAGATTTCTTTTAATTCTCTGAAGATATGTTTGTTTCAGCACCCCCCATGTTTGTTTTCTAGCAGTTTTCAGCCTCCTGCTTGCGGCTGGTTTTCTCTTTATTCTTCTTATGCTTCTCTGTTTGCCATGTTTTAAAACACATGCACAAGCTGCAGTTAAAAGAGGAGGAACTGATCAAATCATTGCTTGTCGACAGAGACACCTTTTCCATTTTCTTTAGTGGAGGCAGAACGATTGTTCAAATGCATAGTTTGGTTCAGACCTTGATTTTTTTGGTGCCACAATTTTCTTTAAGCCATTTTAGTAAATCTCCAACATTTTGTAAAACTAAACACTACTGACCTCTGAGTGCTTTAAAAACACAAATGACCTACACTCTGTACTGTACCTGAACTCCTCACCGGAGCTCACACACAGCTCACACTGGACCCTCATCATAGACACATTCTTCATGTAGAGACCACAGACAAAGCAAGTGACTAGTTCTGGGATAATACATTTAATTTGTTGGCATCAGGCAGCATCATCATCAAGCTATAGTAATTTTACATTATCAGTTTCTTTTTTCTATTTGATATTGTTCAGTTTCTTTTTTTAAGTAATATTTAAGTTAACTTTGGTTTAATTTTTTTTTTTTCATTTTAGATGAGGATGAAAATAATATTTTAACATTAAAGTACATTTAAGTATAAATGAAAGGGAGTGAATGAACGTTTGAACCATTAACCTCAGGCTACATTATGCAGAGGCATCAACACAGTGTGATAAACTGACTGAGGCTCTGAGGAGTCTATTAATTCATGTGCACAGGCCCCAAACCTGTGAATTTCAGGTCATGTGCAGCATTTAATTCTTTGACAGTTGGCATGTAACAATCTGGTTGACAAACAGTCTTAATGAAGGAACTGATACGTTCATTCGAGAGCTGATCATCCTCTCTGATCTCAGTGTGTTAGGGTCTGCTGCTGCTGCTGCTGCAACAATTTGAAATAGATATAAGGTTTAAGCCTTAATATGGGTGTATAAATAGAAATCTGTAGAAAGCCCAACGGTCCCACAGCAGTTATGAGTTATAAAGTATTCAAATAATTGATTCCGGTTATGACAATATTTAATTTGTTGCCTTGAAGCAGCATAACACTTGCACAGATACGCAGGGTGGCTGCTGAGATGATGTCACTGCTCATTTTCTAATTTGACTAGTGACGTCATATTTGTTTTGATAGCATGTTTACAGCAATAGCTTTCTGTTGGAGAGGGCAGGGAGTCCCAGATGAGCTTTTGGCTTTTCACTTTGGTCTGTTGCAGGAGGAGCAGCGAGTGTGAGGAGGTCTGTGAGTTTGGCATGGGGATATTTGAGATGTCTTATCTCTATGTGATCCCTGCATGTGTGCACATCATATTTTACAGATGGTGAATGAACGGGAAAAGCGGCCACGGGTACATCTCACACTAGGATAGAGGATGGAATGATGAAATAGGCAGGAAACACACACAAAATAGAACAGAGGAGTCTTGTTTTTCCCTTCCTCCCTTACCTTCACTAACCTCTGCTCCAGATTCACAAAGTGAGCTTTTGATTTGAGACTCTGTTTCTGTGTTGGTGCTGGTTCAATACCTGCGGAGCAAGTACTGCAAAGACTTTTTAACCAGTGTTTTTTTACCTTGATTACAGAGGAATCTTTTTTGTTATCCTTGGGGATGAGGGTAGTATAGTGCAAATCTAATGCACCAGCCAAATGTATTACAATGAACAAACTGGAATACTGTCTGTAATCTGTTTTAACTGCATGTGTTGACACACAACATGTGAATATTTATTACAGGGAAGAAATAGACCAGAATGCATTGTAGAAGCCCCATTTATTTATTTATTGAACCTTTTTCTACAGAGGACAGGCTGCTATTAAAAGCAATGCCCTGTTTCCATTTAAAATAAATGTCAGGGATGTAAGAGAAAAGGATAAACACATTAATAAAGGCAACTGAAATTAGACGATTTAAAACGTGGAGTCACAGTGGGAGCTGTCTCAAGCATGAAGAGTACGATTAGTGAGAATGTTTTTGAGGCTACAGAGAGGTATAAATGTTTGGATTTTTTTTACTGACATTGCAGAGTATTCACTGAAATTGATGCCCTCACAGCAAAGGCAGACTCTGCTGCAGAACATCAGCTCTGGATCAGGGTAACTGAGTCGCAGGAGTGTCTTATCGTGGGCCAGAGTGCCACAGCAGCCGGGGTAAGATAGAATATAAGACGACAGTTTTCCAACGGCAACTTCGTAGATAAATAAATAAGTTGGTTGGCCTTCAATATCTGAAGGCCAACCAACTTTATCATAAAGAAAGCAATTGTGAGGGTTTTAATTACCTCCAGGAAAAAACTGAAGCCAGAATGGTAAATGGAGTCTAGGTGCCTTCGAGTGGAGCCAGTAGCATGTTGATGTATGACATCACTGTAATCAAATGGGGGGAGGGGGGCTGCTTCAACAGCCGAGAGGAAAAATGTGTTTTACTCAGTTTCGGTCAGACTTTAAACACAGTTTACATATATTATATTGGTTATTGGTTATCTCTTGATACAGAGTCTGGTCTGATTTTTTCCCTGTAAACCATCAGTACTGACTAAAACATGAGTTATTCTTTACTCATCCATGCAATAGATTGCTATGCTGTGAAGAATAGTAATATTCGAACTTTCCGGAATGCTTGGTTCCAGAATGTTTGAAGATTCCAGAATGTTCGGTTCCGGTTCTAGAATGTTTCCATATTCGTTTTCCACATAAACTAAATTAAGATACTGACCTGTTACAATGAAACTAATTACTTACAGCACTGAACTGAACCATAACTGAACATTCCGGAACTGAAAATTCTAGAATGTTCTGAATGTTCAAACATTCTGAAACCGAACATTCCGGAACCTTTAAACATTCTGGATTGTTTTTTTCTCGTTCCAGACTGTTCCAGAATATCTGTGAAGGTTCTCAGTCATCCAGGTCATGGTTATCTCAAAAAAGGTTTATCCAATAGCAACTGGACTTG
>JAUMHF010000010.1:12603555-12673469 GCA_032359275.1 Microctenopoma steveboyesi | reverse complement strand
ATTGAATAAATTGCCTTAAATTACTCTAAGCTGCGGGTATGTTCATTCCAGAATAGACACAGGTTGGAACCACATGTGTTCCCCTGCTACATTAGCTTAGTAGTTTCATGTTAAGTCCTGTAGTCACCTTGGTTAGCCTTCTAGTGTATGTTCTGCTTCGATGTGTCTATTACCTGCTGCCTATTTATTGCCTCCTTTGGCGTGACCCTTTGTTAGTCTTTTCCTGTGTTCATTCATTGTTTGCTTGTTCGATCTCTCATTGAGTTTATTACTAGAAGTGATTTTTAGTTATTATCTGTTCTTAGCTCCTTCTTTGTGTATGTTTACTCGTTATATGCCTCCAATAAGAGTGGTTTTCAGTTTGCTAGTTTATTAAATTATCTTTGATTCCCTAGTTCTGTTTTTGTGTTCTTTTGGGTCCGCCCTCTCTATTCCCTCCCATTTCTGACACACCTCCTGTGTTTTATCTTGACACAGGTGTCACCCACATACCTAAACCAGTGGCTGGGATTAATCCCTGGGAACGAACTCGGGGCTCTGCTCTCTACCTCTTCCATGTAGAGATTGGCCACAATAGGGGACACGGGTCAACCCATGGTACAGCCATGTTTTTGTCTGTACCACCTATTTTCAAATATAATGACCTTTTTACGGACAAAAATGTTTGAACATTCCGCAACAGCCATGTTTGAACATTCCGGAATGTTACCACATTCGTTTTCCACATAAACTCAATTAAGATACTGACCTGTTACAATGAAACTAATTACTTACAGCATTCCGTAACGGTTATACCGTAACCAACGTTTCAGAACTGGAACCAAACATTCCGTATGAACATTCTCTAATTGAACATTCCAAATTGATCGGAATGTTTGAACATTGTGGAATGTTTGAACACTCTATAACTGAACATTCCGGAATGTTGGGAATGTTTGAACATTCTGGAACCGTAACGAACATTCCTTAACCTGAACCGAACATTCTGCAATGTTCGAACATTGCATAACTGAACATTCCAGTGGGAAAATTTTTAAAAAAAGATAAAGTGAATAACAGAAAAGATAGAGCTTTAAATCAGAGAAAAAGAATAAACAGGGAGAGCTAGTGTCTGATGTGGTGCTGGGATTCCCCCTGAAACCAAACTGATTTAGATCTAGTGTGCTGTATTTTGAAAGCTTGGCCTTTTACATGTACTGGGAAATGATTTACGATTCTAAGCTTTTTCGCACACAGGGCCAGTTGTATAAAATGCAGGGCACACAGGTTGTGAGGGTCACATCAACCTCCTGCTTTATGACGCATTTTCCAGAAGTGAAGAGGGACTGTACAAGAAGTAGTGGAGCAGTATAAAAATACAGATCCATGGACTCTGTAGAACATCATGCATATTGATAGGACACATAGGGAACAAGGAACTAGTACCAGGAAAGAACTAGACTCCACTCTTTTTACCTACCTTTACCCAACTAGAAATACAGTATCTCACTGCCATGAAACTGCTGGCATACACATGGGAACGACAGAGGGCCGTTCTTATTTCTTGATATAGAGCTGTTTGTGATCGCAAGGAGAAAGCTGAAGACAAAATAATGTAAGCAGAAGTTAGAAGAAACTAGAAGCAACTCCTCTACATGAATGATTTATTCTATGCTTAGATCAACAGGGATTACAGAGGCAAATAGTGGATTTTTCAGGTCAGTGTATTTCAGGTCTTTATTTTATATTTATTATTATATAGTACTTGGTGAAAAATAAATATAACACACTATTGGCATAATTTCGAGATTTCAGAGTTCCAGAGTTCACACGAACTCTGGGTATTTGATAGGGAAGTTCTGAGGTTGTGTTGTGTTGGCTAGGTCACCTGCTGTCTTATGATTGGATGGTTGTTTTGATCAGCACCTGACCCACCACCAGTGTCAGTGTTCTCCATTGGTAGATTGTGTATAAACTGCGGACGTGTGAAGTCCCAGTAGTGTGTTACATACTGTAGTAGCCACCTCAGGAAATAAATTGGAGTGACACGTGTGCTCTCTTGCAATGTAAGAGAAGGTTTAGTGGTTCTGATCAGAGAGAGAATGAAACAGGGCTGCAGACTAAGAATCTTACACATGCTGTGCAGGTAACTGATTTAACTTTGACACTTTCTCGTACTTGTGTTTTTGCTACATGTTTTGCTGCAGTATCAAAGGTCACTTCTTTTGCCCAGCATCCTGCCTTGTCTCTGCAGCTAGTCGCACCCACTCTTCTCCTCCCCCACCCCCCCTCCGCTCTCCACAGTCATGTTTGTGTTTTCCTCAGTAATTATTTCCATATGTTTCACATGTGTAGCGAAGACGGGCGAACGCTGCAGTTCACCACTTGGAACGATTAGGTGTGCTCTTTAATTGGGCTGTTATTAGGTGTTTCAGTGCTGTGACTTAAATGCATTAATTGCCATACATGCCCCATTAGCCCATCATAGATGTAGGGCTTGTAAACACAGGTTGTGTGTGTGCGATCTCAACAAGGTACAGACCACTTTGTTATGCTTAGTTTGCTGCGTTGTTATGAGCACACTGATGAGCAGATGAGGCAAAAATACTGCCTGTTTAAGCAGTCAGTCAGATGGCTTGTCTCCATGTTGAGAGGTCAGCTGAGACACAGGGATGCAGAGAATGTGTCTGTGTCAGCAGAACACAAGCATCGCTCCCCCTGCAGCATTTTACCGTCCTCTCGTGCAGTCAGAGTTTTATCGGCACTCGTGTTGGGTGGTGCACAAGGTGGCCAGACTGAACGTGATACGGGCATGCCGGAAAGAAGAGCAGCTGACAGACACACTGGAATTTTAGGGAGATACATGCAACAACTCAGTAACTATTGGATGGATGGCAATAAGATTTGTTTGTTTATGACCCACAGAGGTCCAGTGGTTCAGAAACTGAGGCTAAAACTGTGACATACAATGCTCACAGTCTTGTTTCCCAGCTCTTTAAGACAGATAGATATACCCCCCACCCGTCCTGGACATCCGCTGTGAGGTCTCTCATGTGTATGCAATGCGATGCCCAGCAAGTGGCTGGCTTCACTGATCTGCTGCTTTTCTGCAAACCGCTGGAATCATGGTGATGGTATTGCTGCTCATACTATCAAATGGAGGTGTGAAACTGTGATTGGCTACATGTAAATGTGCAGTCAAATACTATCAGACTAAAAATAGTGTATTCTGGACCTGGCTTAAGTGTAAGGAGTGATTTCAGACACAGTCTATGACGATAAACAATATTCATGCTATTATCAAAAAAGTGGCCTGGTAGCTCAATGGGTTAAGTGTCAGACTGGGATGCAGAAGGTTGCAGTTCGATACCCCGTCTGACTCCTAGTCCATTCCCAGGTGTGTCCCTGAGCCAGACACCCAACGCTAGCTCCTTGTAAGTCGCTTCGGATAAAAGCATCTGCCAAGCAAAGTAAAGTAAAGTTTTAGCATTCTGCTGTTAACGTTTACCTCAAAGCACACAGAGCAGATTTTGGCCTTGAATCCAAACCTGACCTGAAATAGTAACCGCTGGTATAGAATCTTTTTCCAAAAAAAATGGCATTGAACAAATGTGTTGGTACTGAAAAGAAAGCTGCAGTGAAAAAATAAATAAATGCACCAGTTTTCCTTTTCATGCCAGAGCTATGTCTAAATCACTCCCTACAGCATGCACTACATTTACCTCATCTAAATAAATTCAAATTCTCTTAGTCACATACATAGTTACACAGTGTACAACACTGTCTTACTCAAGGACACACCTTATGTGGCGGGTGGTCTGGGTGCCGCAGCTGGGAACCAAACCTGCAGCCTTCTGCATCCCAGCCTCATGCCTTAACCCACTGAGCTACCAGGCCTCCTAAACACGCAGGGTGGCATGCCGGCGCGGGGAAACGGCCGCCCGGCGTGCACTCAGCACCGCACTCTTGGCGGGTGCTCTCAAGGCTCCAGGCACCGGCTAGTTCAACTAGAGTGGATCAAAATGTGTAGGAGCCACATATGTTTTCATATTGTGGCCTTTTATTTTCATTTTAATGATCAGTTTAAGATTAAGCCAAGATACTAGTGTCTGTTAATTCATTTTCAGTCACTGTAGCTATAGCCCTAGATATAAATATTTCAATGCATTTTAAGTTCATAATTGAGATGATCAAATAGCATTTAGAGAAAGCTGTGGCTGTAGAGCAGAATCGGAGCAGAGGTTTGTGAACCTTCACGCCGTTCTGTGATGTCTCCACTTGACACTTTCTGTCTGATTATTTTCTAGGTAAATAAAAACCCTTAGTTTTAAAAAGCTTTGCTCGAGATGATTCTCTTATACGACCATAAAGCGTTCTCCACCCTAGAGGTTATAAATGAGTCTGCAACTATTCAACACTGTAGACCTCCCAAACTAACACCCCCCCCAAAAAAGTTATAGCGTTGGTTCATATAAGATGTTTACGATGGTGTAGTGAAGTGTAGTTTGTGCATTAGGTGAAAGCTCCAGAACTAACTATATCTTTGGATGAGACATCTTGTGTTGGTGGGCTGACAGTCCAGCAGCACGTACAGAATAACGAATGAACATCTGTGTATATGAAGATAAAAAAGACAACAGCTGTGAAGCAAGGTTAGTACAGGAAATAGAAGAAGCTGTTAATAGCACGACTTAGTGCACAGCAGCAGCTCAGTTTTCCGATGCCCAACAGCTCCAGAGGTGCTGTCCCGAGGCTGATCCCGACTAACCCTAACCCTAACCCTAACTAGTGATGAAATAACTCCCTGTAGTACCAGCCGTGTTTAGATAGTGCAGAACTCAAAGGCCTGAGGTGAAAGTCTGCACTGTTCGTGCCACTCAACAGGACAAATGTGCTGTCATCTAAATAATTTCTTTAGACTACATGGTGTGGCCAAAAAGCTCCAGCAGCTCCAGTTTCCAGTGAATCCAGACTACTTACTGAAAAACATAATCTCCTCTCCTCTGTGCCCGGCCTTTCAGTTCTATTGAATAAATAGTTTAATACTGATCTCTAAACTGCAGAGCTTTTATCTGTATTCCAGCTCTCATAACCAAATGTAAATTACTGTTTGTCTACAAGTGAGTGCAAATATCCCTGATTTTATTCCATTTATTAATTCATATATCGGAGTATTGTGTAAATATTCACTAAAAAAACGATACAAATTAATCTATTAAACACATTTACTGAAACCGGCTAAAGTTGGCTTCTGTCTTCATGACTGAATAAAATAGAAGTTTATAAGAGTACGTACAGTCAGTCAGTCACGGTTGTCTATTGTAGGTATGGATATGTTTCTAAAAGCACACAATATCTGATCTGACTTTGGAGATAATGAGGAAACATATTCTACCTTATTGTGTGGCATGAGATCAAAGAGATCCCCAAACATTTAAACACTCGCTATCAGTCAGCAAAGCTCTCCAAACTTCTCCTCAAATTCAACATTAGGCCCGTTTACGTGCACACTACAAGTCTAATCATTATCATTAACGGCAGTTATCTGATTATGTGAAGTCTGATAAAGACCCCTGGATTTCTCCCCAATACTCCCCATGACCTTTGTGCATGTATACGCATTAGTCTGATTTATTTCATCTGTGCATGTGTAAAAAGCGGAAGTGATGTTGGCACATTGTGTGCAGAAGACAACACCACTCCCTTTTCCCCTCATGAAGGATAAACAAAGGTCAGAAGCAGTGTGGAGCTTATGTTTCCATTGATTAGCTCCCACATTAGACCGTAGATGATGCCATGTTCCAAAAGACAAGACTGAATGTTTAAAAAATAACAGGACGTTCGAGTATTGCGTTGCTTCGTACGTACTCTGAAAGAAACCTCATAATGTTTCTGAAGTTTATCCAATTACTCCCAGTTATGGGATTAAATTAAGCATTCCTTTAAGAACTGTGCTGTGAGGCACTGATGACGTTCAGAGCTTCATAGGTCAGGGGTCACGTGACAATATTTACTCTTACCTGATACAACCAATATGCGTTGTCCTAGTCCAATCCTTTAGTTTTATCCTATGTAGCTGAATGTAGAAGCTGCTGTGAGAATACAGTTAGAGCCGTTACTACTTCAAATCTAGCACCTAGCAACGCAGCAAGATATTTTCAGCAGATGATGTAGTGTGAAGTGACCGTGTTTGCCTCCAGCCAGCATTGTGATGTAATTATGACGTAGGCTACGAAAGGCTTTATAAACACCAGTAATAAAGAGTTATTTGGCTGCTTACATATTTAAAGCTGATCAATTTCTATACAGACAGTAAAAATTAACACAGTCTGTAGGTAATAGTGTAAATCACACATAGATACTAGCTTTAACCACGGTCTCTGTACGTCAAATCAATGCTCTGGCTGTTTGATACAGGGAAAATTAGACTAAAAGACAAAGAGACCACACAACAAGGGGAGTAAGAAGTATATAACCAAGTGTATTCCCTCTGTTAATGTACACATATTTAGAGTCATCTCACTGGAACACTTTACAATAACATTTAGAAAGAACCGGAAGATACTGGGAGGAGTATGTTTGGAAGGGAGAAAGAGAAACCAGACAAACGTGGCAGAAGAGCAAATAGATGGAGCCTGTCAAATGAAACGCCTGCCATCTTGTCTCCAGCCGTACAGACAGAAATAGATATAAAACAAAGGGAAATGGATGATAAGAGCCTGCTTTCTCCACAGGGTATGGGGACATACAATCTGCCATACAGAGGAAAAAAGGAGCAGATGCAGGACAAAAAAAGTACATTGTGGATGACAGATGGAAGGAGGATAGAATAAAAGGAGAGACATGTTACTCCCCTGAAAAAAGGAGAATGTCTGATTTTATCTTCATAACCCAAATCACATTTGCTCAATTACCAAAAGAAAATACATAGAAATTTTCCCAGAATGAGTCATTTTTTTCTCCAAACAGGAATGATAGCAGGGAAAACACATTTCTCTTAGTAATGGGATGAGAGTCAAATATTTAGACATTTCACGAACCTTTTTCAGGATTTTCTTTTCTTTTCATGGTACAGTTTTCTTTTTTTTAGAGTTGAGAAAATTGGAATACTAGAGTTCTGTTGTACATCTTCCAGGGAACTGTCGTTCACCTTTTATTGGTGTGCTCTTCCTACAAAGTTTGCTTTGCCCAATGACTGTCGTCAGTCCAGCCAGGCGAGAGAGGGGCGAAAGACAGTTGCTTCTTTTCACCTGCAAAGTTCGTCTCTCTCTCTCTCTCTCTCTCTCTTTCTCTCCAGCAAGATTGACTTCAGAATTTCCCAGAAATGTCTCTCATTTCTCCAGAGAAAAGATTCAAATAAAAGGGAAAAAAAGAGCAAACCAAAGTGACTGAGTCTTGCAGCGAGGCATTGCATCAGCCAATGCGGTTCCAGAGAGGTGGGGAGGGGCGTTCAGGGAGGCGGGTGAGGGATTGTTAGGTGAAACGATTCTGATGCCAAAAAGCCTTAAGTCCACCTTCGCTGTGCATTATCAGCAAACGCTCATTTTTCCACTCCCGCGATTTAGGTCCATAGGTTTCTGCAACGTCTATACATAAATTTATAATTATATAGAACAGAGTTCTGCTTGTTTGCTGGAGTTTTTTTTCTGTTTTCGTGATTAGTAAGTGTGAAGATGTGACACAGTTTCTCTGCTGGCCACTAAGGGGAGGGGGTGTCTCATAGCCCCAGATACACGACACAGATCTGCTGGAACAAAGGATGACCAAGGGGGGGTTTTGGCCTCAAGTTTTTGGCGGCTAAACGTACAAGTTAGCATCCATTACTTTGGAGTGGTGGTATCTCACATAGTTGCTACGTTGAATGTCGTCATCGTATTTTTTGTTTTTTAAACTCCACAGAAAGAAAAAGTTTTTGTCTCTTCGTAAATGAATACTACATGCTTGAAACATGGCAGAGTTTGCGTTGCATCCGCTGCTGCGCACCGTAGACAAGGAGAGAAACGGATTACACGAGCGAACGAGAGAGAGAGAGAGAGAGAGAGAACAGAGGTGTTGGACACTTACAGAGGTGGCAGAGCTGGATTTGACACAGTGTTTCTGTAAGCTGGCAGTATATCGATTGGTACAGAGGGACGTCAAGTTGCTAATTCAAGCCTAGTTGTAAAATAGCATTGATACTGTCTAAGGTGACGGCTTACACAGACCCCGACATAAATACTGATGGTGGCACTTTCCTACAGTACTCGAGATATTAAATAAGCCGTTGTGTGCTAACCCATAAGTCACTGCATTAGGTACACGGATGTTGGCACAGTATGTGTTGAGATCTGAGGTGTAATAGCTTTCCCTTAAAGCAACAGCATGGTCCACGTTTAATAAGTCAAATCAATCAAAGGAATGCTGAAAGGTGTGAACAGAACCGCGGTCATCTTGCCAACTTATTTTCTGCCTCCGTTCGATTAGACTGGAATTGGTAACATGTATGGCCACCTGACAATACTGAGTTTACAATGAATGACCCTCTTTGTTCTATATACTGCCTCTTGTCTCCCCTCTCTCTCTTTCTCTCTCTTGTCTCTTTCCTTCTCTAAGTGTGTCTCTCTGCATCACAGCAGTACTCCCTCAGACGTAGTACTCTTTGTCTTTGTTCTTCTTGTTCTTGGTGACCGTCTTGGCAGTGCTGGGCTGTTTCTCTTTCACCAGGGCTCCATTACTCTGAGTGGCTGAGTTACTGATGTAGTTTCGGCTCTGATCCACCTGGTAGGAGCCCTCGTCACGATTGCGGTACTTGTACATGGCGTAGAGCAGGATGAGAATGCAAAGGGCGGCTGCTGCCACGATGCCCACGACCATTCCTGTTGTGCTGCTGGACTGCTGGACCTCCACTGCACCTGGGAGCCCTCTCTCAGGAGACGTGGGGTCTGGAGTGGGAACATGGGGGAAATTTGGGGGGTAGGTTATTCCTGGTACTTTGCGGAGGCCCGGGTCTGACGAGGGGTGGGCCGGCGGCAGCAGCACCTGGTCGCGGGTGTTCATTTTACCAGCAGGGATGTTGTTGCTGCTACTGCCGCCGGCACCCGGCTTGATGCGCGGGCTGAGCTGGTCGGGGTTGGCGGTGGGGGTGGAGGAGAGGGGCGGGAGGTGGGAGTTGGGTAAGCGGGAGAAATGACGGTCTCGGGTGACGCCACCCTCGGCGGCTGGGGGAGGAGGGAGGACAGTCCTGTCAGTGACCAAGGGGGAGTTTTTATAATAGTCCTCATCATCGGACTCTGTCATCTCCCCCGAGCCGTACGCCGACACCTCGATGGTCTCCTCACAGTCCTCCTGGTCCAAGGGGCATGGGGGGCGGCCGTTGGGCATGGGGAGGGACTCTTTGGTGGTTTCGAGTAGGGTGAGGAAAGGGCGGTAGGTGGTGGGGGGCGGGGGAATTACTGGGTAGCGAGTGGCGATAGATGGGGGGTCTAAGGAGTCCACTGTTATTATGGGCAACACTAATTCACCTCCTAGAACAAGAAAGAGACAACGGAGGAAAAGAGTGTTAGAGAGCACCTCGGAGAGAGACCACCTGCAGGTCAACAGAAGAAACAGTTCAAATCAATACAGCAACACCAGTATTAGAACAGCACTACAACTTAACATGAGGTTAGTTATACAAGTTTAGTCTGTTCTATTTAAAAAGTTAATATGCTGACTAACAGTGAGCTGAAGTAAAATACAAGCTGTAAGAAACTATCTGTCCTGCACCTGTTCCTGACTGTTCTGACCTAACTCCCTGTGCTGCACAGGCCTACAATTGTAATAATACAGGATAAAAATAGACTACAAATTAACACTGCACATCTTAACATCTATTGTACTACACAGCCTATCCTTCACTGCTAACTTTTTAGACTTACTACGCTAACCATCAGGTGTCTCTGCTGTGATGGGTTAAATAAGATAGCAAACCACGAGGTTCAGGTCACTTACATCAACAAATTGGCCGCATGATTTTTGCATGAAAAAAAAATTACAAAAAGAAAGCTGTGTAAGATTGTTCTCGGATAGTGTTAAACAACCCCCCACCCCGTTCTTTCGTTTACCTCCTCTCCTCTTTCTTATACTGGGTAAAAAATAATCAGAATGTAGGAAATATATATATTGTTGAATTATTCATTTTGCGTGTGTGTGTTTTTTTTTACCAAAATTCTCATGAAGAATGGTCTCAATCCCATTTTCCCCCCTTTGGGCATGGTGGGTTCTATGGCTCATTTCTAATTAGCTTAATCGCTATGCAAACCCCCAGGAGCAGCTGCAGGAAACTGATGCCCCTAATTTCTAACCCAAACTCTCAGTACGCACTACATTAGACTAAGAGATATATTAAACACTACTGCTCCCTTTTCTTACATGTCCCTGATGCCTACTTCCCTCCCAAACACCACATATAAACACATGGGACAGTCACGCTCCTCTTTAACGGCTAAAAATATCATCTTAATGAGCCAGAATTTCTCGTCAGGCTTCAGTTATATGATTGTAGCCCACTGTGAAATGAACATCCAGATTAAATGAAGATTATCAGGTGTCAAAGTGATTTGGTAAGTTACATTCACTCAGGAGCATAAGGTTAAACATAAAGTAGACATGTTAACAGAACATGGCAGAATATTAACCACAGTCGCTTTACACACTACATCACTTCAAGTCAGTCTGGCAAACGTGTAAGGGCAACAAGGAAGTGATTGAACGTGGCAGGGAGGGGCCAGATTATGGTACATCTTTCAGGGAGAGAAAGGGAAGGTAAGAGCAAAACATGACCAAAGAAATGCCAACATCACCAGCATAAAATCATGACTCTGGCTCTTTGTTCATTTGATGAGGTAAATCAGAGTGACTCAGTCAGGGAGGGGTTGGGTCAGGTCATTTGGGAATGATAGGGGAAGCTCTAAAGGGAGTTTTTTGATTATTTTAACAGATCCCCCATGACCTTTATCAAGTTCAACATCGCTAAGACAGCCCAAACCCAGAACACCTCCCCCACCCCTCAAAAAAACCTTGTCACGTTATACAACCACACATTGTTACTCAGAATAGCAAAGGCTTCGTTACAAAGGTGATGCATTGAGTTAACAAAGCCACTGCAACACATTAGCATACAACAACACACTTAAGAGAAACAAGCCTTGAAATGAAGCAAAATGTGAGAGCTGTTAGGAAAAATACGGAGTAAATCTTTTGCCCTTTGTCTAACTAGTTATTACAGTGCTAGAAAGGGTAGTTTCCATGGCAATGCTCAAGCTATATCTCTCATTTATATGATATTTCTTTCTGTGTATGAGGGCTGTGTTTCACCTTGAAGGCTGAGAGGACAGCAGGGTGTGGAGGAACATTTGGGGAACAAAGTATAACTGTTTTGAGAAGGATTTCTTAAGTGAGTTTAGAGAAAAAGAAGTCCTTCAGATTACTGAAGTCACAAAACAAAAAGGAAAGAAATATTTCTTAGGCGATACAGGACACACACGTGACTGAGGGTGACGGACAAGATGGAAGTGTCACTATCTTTACTTTGCTACGTGATGCTGTGTGTGACAGCGATGCTACGATTTCAGGCTTTATACCTGCTGCTCGATGTGCAGCCCACCCAACAGGGAGGAGGTGCTTCCAATCATTGCACGCCCCACTTACAGTACATGTGCCTGACATTGCACATGGATGGCATTGTTACTCCACTTTATATGAGCTCAGAACTCTGATCAATACCCATTCAAGAGGAAAGTAGTTATATTCAATAAGGTCTTTAAAAGTGACACTTGTTCCCACAAACCGCTCCCATCACTCTGCTGTACTCTACTAGCCGAGCCGCTGCCTGAGGGCCTTATGGCATCATCCAGTATGACTGGCAGGCGCTGGCTACTAGGGGAAAAACAGTCCTCAGCCCTCACACACACAGGAAGCAACATCTGAGCACGGTAGGCAGTTATCGCGTGAAGCATCTTTTCATTTCCTGTTGTGTGACCCACTCTTACTGCACCCACAGTTTAAACCAATCAACAGCTTCAATTGGCTGTCCCCCTTCCCTGCGACTGCACCTTGTTCACTCAGTATGCGGCTCTGATTGTTTAGTTAACACCCAGGTCACTGACTGGCTGGAAAAGTTGACTTGAGTTGGTGGGGGAAGAAGGAAAAAACATGTCACTGATATTTTCTTGCTACTGAAAGCTGCCAAGAACCACATACTGACTTCAAACCATAGGTTACCTGGGATTCGATGGATGTCTAACAAGCAGGAGGTTGTCAGCATCAAGCGAGCGCCTAGTGAGATATTTAGGTTTTTTTCATCAACGTGCTCTGTGGACTGACTCACTTTGCAGTTTGAACCAAAACCAGGCCCGACTGAAATCAGGTCCCAGGCACACAGTGCTGAAAAATGCAGCCAGCATGGGTTCAATGTGTGGGCATCTATTTCTTTACCGTTATAAGAGCATCATTTAAAGGGAGAGACACTCAGAAATATTCAGCCTGATTGATGGAGTTTGACGCCATTGATTTGAAGATCTGAGGCAGCACAACCACGGTGAGGTCGCATGATGAAATTCCGTCTTTATCTTTAACCACACGCCATCCCCCTCTATTTACTCTAAATGAGAACAGGGCAGATGGATACTGATGCATCTATGTCTGTCTCCTGACAAAAATGGTTACTGTGCCAATCACGTGGCCCCGGCTCGCATCCGTTCGGAACATTTAGACCAAAAAGGTTGTTTGAGCGTTCTATCAGTCAGCTTTGACTAAGCTACAGGAGAAAAGTCCAACAACGCCTCTGAGCATGAGACACTTTCCTCCTCTTGCTTTTAAATTAGGCCACAATAGGTACAATTATGGCCACAGAAGCTGTGCACCAGCTTCATACATGTGACTCAATAAACTGTTTGCCTGAGAGCGACAGTAAATGCAGCATTTCACAGTGAATTATTCTGACACGAGGGGGTGATGTCCCTCTCACATTGTGTCTTACTGAAGAGTCACACGTTGGCTTCAGACAAAGTCACCTCGACTCGATGACGCTGGCTGGATCACTTCTTTTGGACCAGTCTGTTTCTGCCTCACTCAGTAGAACTGTCAAACACCTCTCTGATTCTGGTCCACTTCATGCTCTCCGTGTTTTGTTCTTTATTCTCACCACAGGCTGCAATACAAGTGTATCTGCTTCAAATCTCCTCTCCACAAAAGGCCTTTACTTTGATGCATTTCTTTTTCCTATCGACTGCAAAGCAAACAGACGTCTGGAAAACGGAGTAGAAATGGAATAACTAGGTCATGTGGTTCAGACAAATTGTGAACTAGTGTTTCACCACCATGCTCCTGGGACAAACTGTGATATTTGTTTACAGTCTGATGTGTGAGTAGAAAGATCCCATGCTGAGAAGACAGTGGCGTGAAGAAGAAACAACGCTCTTCAATATAAGCTTTGGGTTAATATCACATTTTATTTATAGTCTTGGCAAAGTTGTTCATAAATAAACAATGTTTGCATCATAAATAAATATTTGACTACACTGGGTATGGAACGGTGAAGAGATTAACGCTGCAACATGCGATGTAATCTAGCATTAGGGCTAAGAGTCCATCCACTCTACTCCATCCAGCCCTGCCTGCTCTGCTACCATCTGCTACCCCCCAACACGTTAGGAATCAAATATGCCTGCACTGCTGCGAGTCATACGGATACAACTAACATGACGGGTACATACTATATCTCTAAATACTGACTGTTCTGCTAACTGGTTATCAAATTGTAAACTTCATGTATATGCACATGTTTTATATATATCTATATATCTATATTAAACTCCGATAATTATTTTATTCTCTGACATCTATGTTATTAACTGTTTTATATTACTGCATTTGTTCTTGTGTGTTATAGCTCAATCAATTTTGTTCTATTCACACATTAAAATCTTCTTTTTTTCATTAGTTGCTCATCGTTTTGTTCTATGGTTTTATGTTCAGCTCTACTGGTGATCTATGATCATGCAGTTATTATACAAACTGGACGAGCCACCTTTTTGTGTGTGCACTGTTGCTCTTGTCTAAACCCTCTAAATTATTATTTTTTTACTAATCTCTGCACTCTGAACGTCTTCGGCAGAGCAGAGGCGTGGCATCCCTGCCCTGAAATCATACCTCAGATATTTTTGGTTGTGTAGTAGCGATAATTCAGAGGATGCGGGTTCAAGCCTCTACATCACAAAACATCCAACCTGAGGAACCCGTAGCATGAACCTCAGGCTGTTTGCTAGCTGACAGAGTCAATAAGTGGGAGAAAATAGGTTCTAAGTCACACTATGACAACGGGCCTCATCGGTCTGGGCCATCCCTCATGTATCACCCAATGTCTGAGTCCTACGCCTCGACCTGAAAAGAACATTCGCAGGTTGTCTCAGTAGCGCGTTGTCTAATGAATTATTGAAGAGCTCCTCAAAGCTCTGATCTTGTCAGAGTAAAACCGATACAGCGCCTACAACATCCTGGGACTGATAAGCTGTTCGGAGGCATGCGAGGGAGAAGGAGAGCGAGCCGTGTGCCGAGGTAGAGAGATGATGGAGCTAAAATGAAAGAGACTTAATAAGCAGGGCTTATGGTTGGAGGATACATGCATGTCTTCTCTGTGTCGCTGTCACTGAAGTTTGTTTCTGTAGGTCTGTCCGTGTGTGTTCAGTCCATCCCGCTAGATGTTTCATCTTGATAATCCAGGTCCCTGTTTCCTGGCTCTTCTGACAGAGGTTCATTATCAGCACTGGGAGATCCAAAGCGAAGCTTTAATTGGGTGATGTAATTAAGGCTCAGTCAAAGTCCAGGTTTAATTAGTCTGGTGGGAAAGGCTGGAATCATTGACGCAAATTTCACTTTGCTCACTTGCTCAATTTTCGCATCCTCCTCCATCTCCCCTCTTTCTCTTCTCTCCCCGTTCTGCTTTGAGCGCAAGGGAACGTGACACAAATCTCAATGAGGGTTAGTCCTTCCAGCTCTTTCCCACCTCATCTCTTCCTCACATCCTTCTCTCTGCGCCCCATCCCTTCTGTCTGTTTTGTGTCCACCCCGAGTTTGTCAGTGAGTGCGCGGCCGCGGCGGCCCGCAGTCATCGCCTGAGCTTTTCACAACGAGGGTCATCATTTGGCTCCAGACAGCCAAGAAAGTCAGACTACATGCAGTTGTAAGAAAACAAGCCGCATGCTTTGAATTGTGTGTTGTAGCGCTACAGCTGCAGGTAAACGTCTATAAAGCAGATGGAGCTCTGCTGGCTGTATACGGAAAGGAGCTGTATTGATCTCTATGTATTCACAGAACTCATATCTTGCTTGACATAATAGAAAATCCACAACAGTGCTTAACATTTCTTCTCCTTCCTGAAGGCAGTTCAATAACACCCAGCTGCTTTCTTACATGTAATTGAAAACACTGGGAACTGGTCCTATCACACAATGACTACTAGAGGCCTGCATTTGTGGAAAGGTGAGAGGGGGGACATGTGTGGCAGACAATGTTGATTCTTCTCTCCATGTCCACCGTTTCCACCCAGGCTTATCTGAGCCAGTGGGCTCGCCTGCCTGGAACTCTTTTCAGCATCTGGAAGGTGTGATACGGAGCGCGCGTTTGTTGTCTCTCAGGAGAAACTTTACAGCCACAGAACGAGAGAGAGACAAGTGCCTGTCTGGAAAGGTGAGCACGTCTGCCACTGTATGTGTTTGTGTCGGCGTACGACAGAGAGAGAAAGTTGCATTTCCCCATGGGAGATTAAGCCTGGGCATAGCATCCACCGAAAAACTCTCATTTCTCCTTTCGATAAGAAGGGAATTGAGTCTCTATTTCGGTCTCTGCCACCTACAGAGGAAACCGCAGGAGACAGCTACACTTGAGTTTTTCAACACAGGTTCATATCAGTTTCTTCTCTCACAGACATACCGATTGCTCTAATCTTTTGCTATTTACAGTCCAACATAGACTGTTTTCATACCTCTAATCCCTGTGGAGAATATCTCTAAAGAACGAGTCTAACTGAGTGAAGCACCTTTTACAGACGGACATGGACTCTTTGTTCTTTTTTTATTAGCGCTTGCACTCTCCTCTCCTATCATGGACATTACAGAGGAGGAAGGATCCATGTTGAGATTAGTGATACTTTAGCGATGTTACGTATATTTCTTTCCGTTTTGTGAGACCATTCAGAAGGAGCTCGTGCATTTCTTCTTTGTTACCAAAGCCAGGTCTGGGGAGCAGGGCTCAAATTTACTAAGAATCTCAGAGCTAAAAATCACTCCTAACTTCTCAGAAGTCAGTGATGACATTTTGGGAGTGGGAGTAAGTGCAAATGATTGGTATTGTTAAGTTGGAGAACGTAGGAGAGCTCCAGAAGTGTCCTCAGTGGTTAGAAGTCGTCAGGAGATGGTGTTCAGGCTGAGATACGTGCTGATCGTGTGGGAGCAGACACTTCAGGACACAGAGCTTATTAAAAGGCATTTTGGACAAAAACTATTCGGAGACAAATGCATGTATTTCCTCCATCAACAGGAAGAACACGTGCAGTGACGACACATGTCAGTCACAAGCAAGAAACCATGGTGTCCACAGAAATCCAACAGACTTTAACACTGACGTCACCTGGAGCTGTCTGACGCCTCACTACAACTATAAGTAGGTAGGAGTATTTTTAGTCCTAATCTAACTTTTAGCGCGCTTCCTAGGAGTGATTGTGAGACACCTGACGCGGACGCTGACACGAGTTGCAAAAACAGTGCTTATTTACAAAAAGGTGCAAACCTCAGCTTAAGCACACTTGCAACCACACCTATAGAAAGCTGAGCATGATCTCACCCAGAGCAGTGAAACTCCTGATCCTGTTTGTTTGGTTCTGCCTAATAAGCACGTCAAAGATCACAGAGTCTTTTTGCTTTTTACCTCTGGCAGGGATTAAAATGATGACTAATGCTATCTGATCATTAATTATTACTACTTTTATAGTATTTTTAGGTAGTAATGCAGGATGTGCACATGTTAATTGTGTGTCTAAAGGCTAATGTTTGCTCATTTTTGCTACCAGTGGTGTAATGATTCTCCAAATCCACAGTTTGGTGTAGTCCTCATTTTTTGCCTCAGGTGATATTAAAGTGACTCTAGAAGAACTGTTTCTAGCATAAAGGTAGCAGAACTAATGTACTGTATACTGGCACTGTTTTAATGATCGTTTTCATTGAGGAAATTGTTGTTTTCATGCCACCCACACTAGAGTTAAATCTGTAAAGAAATATCACGGGTCTTCCAGCATAAAACACTATTAAATGTGACTGTGCGTATCTGCTTTTCCTTTCCTTTCTCTTTTCTGGGAGGTCTCACTGTAGCAGCAGCAGTAATCTGAATCACACTGTTACACTGTACATGGTTCTTGGCAGTTTTCAAATATGGCCAGCCTAATAGAGCTAGAAACCACATAGACGGAGTAAAACACACGGCCTTTAACTTCCACCTCCTGTCATGGTGTCAGAACATTGCTTGCCCTGCTGTTCACACTAACAGTGCCTCAGCTACTTGGCTTGCCAGGCTGCAGCTGTGTATTGCTCGGAACAAGCTGCGTTTCCACGTTGAAACTATCCTACCTAGTTTAAGTCGGCGCAGGAGATCGGTGCAACAGCTGGGTAAATGTCAGATACTACCACTTGGCTAAGCAATTGATGAACAACAGTGCTGCTGATGGCCTGCTGCTTTGGAAACCAATAATAAAGGGTGCATATAGGGCCAATCAGAGGTGCATACAGAGGTCTGTGCTGCCGTAAAAAGCAGAGGGAGGGACATTGTAGTAGTCTAAGTATCTCTGTTTCTAGGCGGCATTGTTTTTTAATACAAAGTATAACGAAGACAGAACTCCCTGAGTTGACTCACCATTTCCAGGCTCACACTCCTCCAAATCTTCGTCATCACTAGGACACTCAGCTGATGCTACTAAGAGGTCATCTGCATTCTGCAAGAACAAAGACAGGAAGGAGAGGAGATGGAGTCAGGACAAATTGTATTTGTGTAGAGGATAAACAGAACATCTAACAAGATTACGCGTCTCTGGCAGCCAGCGAATGCAAGCAGAGGACGTACATTAAAAAGAAATGCAGTTCAACCTTTATTAATAGTTACGTTTTATTTGTTAGTCTGCATTTATATAAAAAAATATTATATAAAAAAAAAGTTATATAACAAAAGGTGGCAAAAAACATTCTAACCAAACAGGTGCAGGCTTCCTGCATCATGTTTACTGTTTAGAAGGCAAAGGAACTATCATTTACTTTACTGCAGATACTACAACACACACACACATTCATGTGAACATTAAAAGTATTTGACTGCACAACACGGGGGTCGTAGTGTAGCAGATACAGCATCAGGGGTCCCAAGATAAAAACGTTAAACCTGACAAGGTGGTACCAGTTTTTGTCCTCACTGCTGCGTGTCCAGACACCAAAACCTCTTTGCCTCCTCTGTTTCAGCCCATGGTTGTTATTCAAGATGGGGTCATCTGATAGAAAATGGGGGCTTTTATCAGCATAATTGATGCAGGCGCCAAACTGCTACGCAGAGTGAGCTTTCCCCTCTCTTCTTATTAATTCCCGGCTTTGGTGTGATCATTTATTAATGACATTGTGTGAGTTAGACTGTGTGTTCACGTCTCTTCGCTCTGTCAAACGCTCGAGCTTCAGTTTTCCAACATCTCCATAAAACATGCTCTTATATTTGTATTCTGTCCATGCACAGCACATAATGAATCCTTTAAAACGAGCACTTTAAATTAAGCAACCTGGACATCAATAAATATGTTTGGAGCTACAAATGGAAAGGCTTCTTTAATAACCCAGTGTTTCAGGCTGTTTAAGAATCGAGCAGTTCTTTGGTACATCCGTGCATTTTCAGTGCTACCCTCTGAAAATTAAATGTTCCTCACATAACCTCAGCATGACAATATAACCACATGCTACCGTCATTTGATTTAACTTCTCCAACTTTGACAGTTACAGCACATTTACTGCAAACTGAATTACTATAATTATTAATTAAAGCCAAGCTATACTGCAGACAAGCTAAACCATTTGACCAGATATGACAGTCACAGCCATCTGAATATTATTAAACGAGCAGAATAATCAATACGTGGTTAAGTTAAAACAAGTTATCCTCTTGTTAGGTTGAAGTAAACTCACTGAACACTTCTGTGCTGGCGAGGTTAACGTCAGTTAGCAAACTGAACTCATGCACACACACAACATCAATATTTGGTGTGATATCTCGAATGAAAAATGTTTCCAGTTTGACACGGGTTAGAAATTTCCTCATCAAGGAGACGGCTTTGAAATGTCTCGCATCCATCCACAGAAATCAGAGAGAGAGATCACAAACGCCTGGGAGAGCTCTCCACCTGAGATGGCAGCAGCAAAGGTGTAGCTTGTGATCGTAGTTTTATAACACTGACACCAAATTTGGGTCAGATCGAGACAAGTGATGACTTCAACTGTTTCACTCGCTACCCACAGTAGCAAGGGGTGAAGGGGAAATCAGGCCCCCCCCATGCACATCAAAAGGTGGATCTTTTATTCTAAGCATCAAAGCACATTATTCCACTGTGATCAAAGCTAGAGCACGGCGGGTAGCTCACAGCTTTTGCAGAAATTTCAAATTGGGTTTCTGTTGGGTTGCTTTCTGCCACCCTGGCCTGTCTCCACTGTTTTGGGAATATTCATCATAGCACCATAGCTCCTGTTGGCTTTGACAAATGCAGTATTTATAGTACTATTACTGTGTTTGCTCTTGCTCACAAGAACACCATAGGATCCATAGGATGGATTAACCACCCATAAGTCTGTGTGTGTTAGATTAGATTAGATTAGATTAGATTAGATTAGTGATTAGGTATGTAAACTATGTAGGTAGGTATTTCTTCATGCAGCTGTTCTACCTGTGTGTGTATTAACATTTTTTATATTTGTTCACTTCCTACTGACAGAGGTAGTTACACTTCTAATCCAAATAAACTAAAAGTTAATGGTCAAAAACACTTTGAGGTAAACCTGGGAGTTGCACATGTGCAGCATCTCCAGCGATTAGGAGCATTTGGCTGAATATCATAATATCTCTCAATGAAGAAACATGTCACACGGTGGAGGTCTGTCTAGCAGATGTCGCCTGACCAAAGTTATCCTTTAACTGTAGGTAATCACTATCCTACTGCTCATATTGTACTTCCCCAGATTATGGCACGTTATTACTCGTCCTTTGAGCTTAAGTTTATTCCAAACTGCTTTTGCTGCCATAAATACAAAACAAACACTGTCTTGTGAACCACAGGCTTTCTCCCAGGGAGCAGAGTTTTTGGAAAAGCAAATGTAAAATCTTTCACAAAGCGTCTGGTGGCTCTCAGCTGTTCAACATTCTTAATCATTCTAGATTTTGTACCTTGTAGTTTTACTAAACTACAACTGCTCTTACTCTACCATTCAGCGTTTTCCTTCCCCTCACCTGATTCCTCCTCAATGTTTCAGGGAATGAAAACAAATCCCAGAATACCAGTAGTCACACAGGGGCCATCTGTATGAATGATCAGTGTAACCAAATATACAGCCCAATAATGCTTTTATGTTTTGTTACGCACCGCCAAATATTGCCTCGCGATCATTAAAGTGTGTAGATGACGGACTCATTGGCAGTTTCTGTTCATTCTCAAGCATGTCCCTAATGCTACTTTGGACTATCATGACGAAACACTATGTGCAGCCAGGTACATAAAAATAATAAAGAACAGGCTGTTAAAATGTGTGTACACTTGCAGAAAAATAGAGCCTTAGCAATAAAAAGCACTCTAAAGGTGGGACACTGCTATTTTATGACCCAACATAAACGTCTGTCAGCAAATACACTAAACATTAAGGGATGTAACAACAGAGAAGCAGACAACACTCAAAAGTCCTCTGCTCCCCTGAAACGGTTCCAGATAATTTATCAAACGGGGCTGTCTATGACTCTCAATTTCACATCGTCGTCTGCTGATGTAAAAGCTCGTTATATGCTAAACACGGAGGAATGCTTCCGCCAAGGCGTCTGGAGGACAGAGATATGATACTGAACTGAGTGGATGGCTACATGTGACATCTCAGAGTCAGGTTCCATTGATCTCACAATGTCCAGAGAAGATGCAGAAACACTAGACCACAGACCGCTCTTCTAAATAAGTCATGCCAATTGGACACGCTTGAGACAGTGCCGGCTGTCAAGGAGCTTTGACTAACGACGTCCAAAAATTACATGGCAGACCCAACCATGACGGAAACAAGTGCTCCGGAGCACAGTACTCAGCATGGCCACCTTCATATCTCCTGTCAGCTGGCATCAGTGCACTGACTTCTTTCTAATTGGCAGTCCTGCACGCAGTCAAAACGAGACACGCGGCACTTTCAAAGCAACGGTTTGAGATGATGATAAAGGCACAAAGACGGCTCTAAAGGCTCTAAATATATTTACCGTTGTCAGGGACGAGCACGACCGGCTTACTGACTGATCTCAGATAAGCTTCTGTGGATGTGAACGGCGCTAATGAACAGACGCGAATAAGAGAAAGGCGTTTGGAATTGGCACCTTTCTTTTGTGCTTCCTGCTACATCAAAGCTCGGTGAATAATTGAAGTTTCAAGTATGAAGTGGACACAGTGCAAAGATGATGCGAATGATGACCTGGTTCAGGCGCTCTTGTTCGGCCTGCGGCGCGTTCTCCCCCTGGAACACATGCAGCCTTGTTTATGAGAGTAGGGGCCTGGATCACCCGCTTCTTTCATCGTTTAGTATGTCAGGGAGAGTGTTTCCCCACTGTTTGCTAATTGCTGCTTACCATGATGGTGATGGCTGCGCTTATCACGTGCGGTTAATGATCAGACCGTAAATCACAGCCCTTCATATCTGTGTGAGGGAGAATCATAAATAAAACTTTATGGCACCCTCGGTTGTTGTGCTGTTGCTGCAGCAGCAGGATTTCTTTTTCATTATGTTCTTCCCCTCCTTCGGCCTTTGTTAAACTGTCTGGATGTGCTGTAATTTCCAGCATCCTACCACGTCTGGGGTTCAGTCAGCCATATCTTCTTAGAGGAAATCAAAATTGCAGTGTTGATTGGTCTAATTGGACTAGCCACACAAAGCTGCTCTGCGACTCTGTCTCAGGCTGAGGGCTGTTTGAACATCTGAACGTGGCTGAGGGCTAACAAGGGGAGGCGCACACAAAATGCCGCGCTGAGTATGTGACTGTTTGACCTTGCAGCTGAGGCGTGATTTCTTTTGAAATGCCTGTCTAGTTGTCCACGGAGGGCCATCTGGTTACTTGCGCATGCTGTTTAATCTTTCAGATATTGTTCTCAGCACTTTGAGATTTTGGAAGAAATGTAAAAAGCCAATTAAAAGTAACTGGCCACCACAAAGCACTGCACCAGAAGATCTGCCCAGCTCAATGACTCAAACGACGAGCTGCGGCTTTTTAGCTCCGCGCCATGAGTCAACACACTTGTGACTGCTCACCTGTGTGACACTGTCCCTCATGGTGGGCGAGCGCTGCTTGCGGGTGGTGGTTGTGGCCATGGTGGTGGTTGTCTCCATGATTGTAGTGGACATATCAGCCAGTGGCGTGGTGGAGGTGGTGTCAGTAGTGAGCACAGAGGGCACGTCACCCACCAGACGCAGGTTACCCTGGGTCTGGACGTTGGGGTCGCCCTCTGCTGCCAGTTTGAGCACCTGCAGACCATTGTAATACAGGCCTGAGATTTGGCCCTGGAAGTGGCGCCCCTTCTCTCCACTGCCACCAATTTTTATGAACGCCTGGCTGTTGAAGATGGTCAGCTGACGACCTGGTGTGGGAGAGAGACGAGGCGGAGGACAGAGGAATGTGGGAGAGGAGAGAGAAAGGAGGCGAAACCATGGAAAGAGGCCAGAAAAGGAGAGAAAGGGCAAAGAATATAAATCAGTCACAGTCTCTGGGTGAGCTTGCACATGAAACACAAAGTAATACACAGGCACAGTGTGAAATGGGGGAAATAGAGGGACTGTTTCAATCACATAGGATTTCCTGGGTAACACTTTGAAGAAATTGGACCCTGGTTTGCAGCTGCAGCCATTATGTAGCTGGGCACGTGCCGCTTTCCCAGAACGGTGCCCTGAATCTGGCAGTCAAATAGATTTCTGGGGCAGTTGCGGCTTGACCCTGAGACTGAAGGTTCACAGTGAAATGCATCTCATTTGCCCTGAAATGGAATATATTAGAACAATGCTGGGGCTGTGTCACTGACCTCTAGTGCACCTGCACTGCACATTGATAAAGTACCTCTGCCAGCAGAAAAAAGTGTTGCCACCACTCTGCCATCTAAAGCAGGAAAATAAGGCATTCCTCAGTGGAAGGCCATGTTTAATTTAGCAGGGGCTGTCCTCTGCAGTCATTACCATTCATCTGGATGGATAGATGGATGGATGTAGAGAGGGTCGCATCAACCATTTAACCAGGGTCCAATACTAATGTGTTACCATGGCTTCAGGAAGAAAGGGTGGAGTTGGGGCTGTCTAACAGATGTAGTTTTTTTCCATGAATTTTCTTCTGCTGATGTCGGTTCAAACCTTTTTTCTTCCCTACCACGTACATTGTTAGCGTGGCGCGCCCCACCAACACCCCCATCCACATGCCACCTGGACACACTCTGAGGAGGGTTATGTGCAGCACCGTTCGAAAGATGTGGGTTAAAAGCAGACCTGATGGGGTAGTTACTTAGAGGAGGAGGACCAGAGACACCAAAGAGCTTTTTTATGGATTAATCAATTCTTGCGAGGAAAGAGGGAGTGTGTTTGTCTGTGCGAGGAATACCACACGCGTGTGCATTTTTACAGGGACATATGGAGTCTCTGGAGATGGTGGGCTAACGACTACTGAAACAAGAAACCTCTGGTCTCAATAAGGATATTGTTTGTGTTAAATAGATAAATGTATGCAGATGTATTACCTTTTACACAGATATTAAAGACAAATGTATCCACTGCACATACGTTGAATGTCACTGTTTTCTCTGTGGGATTGCAAACCAGCACGGACAGCCCTCTAATCATCAGCATGGAGACACTGGAGATGGCTCCTGGTCCCATTTATTTTCAATTAAGAGGCCAGTGAGAGGCACTTCATCATTGTGATCATGATTTACTGTCCGTCTCCGTGGGTGCATTTGTTCTGACATACGGGTAACACTCGTGTGGGTGGATCTGGCAGACAAATAATCCCCTCTTAATGCACATGTGTGTGTGTGTGTGTGTGTGTGTGTTAGCACGTGGGTGTGAAACCACATTCTCCATGTACATCTGTAAGTCTTCTACAGTGTTGGAGATAAATTGTTTCCACTGAGATGGGCCATTACGCATGTCATCCCATTTTCAGATCATTAGGCCCATCAAGGGGCCCACAGGGGACCCAGCTCCCGTCCCTTAGCTTCATAATAATGAGACTTAATGTCTGCATATGCACTGTTGACATAATAGCTGAGTCTCACCCTATTATCTCATCACTTAGCATGTTTGGTGTGGGAGTGAAGTGAATTGATGTAATGGGGAAGACAGATTGTCAAATTGTGGACATCAGCAAAGAAAATACAGGAAAACAACCATGCTTATGTACATACATCAACACTGAAAACAGTCCAAAAACAATATGATCCCACCGCTTTCCTCAGTGTCCTTCACACCGTGCACATATGTACACACCCATATATCAGCCCAGATGGTCTCCCATTTCAAACAGCCCTGGGGAGCCTCACTCTCCACTGGAGGGGTCATAGAGAGCAGAGAGGTTGAGGATGCACGTCGTCTTCTGTGTTGCTGAATGCCACTGGTCCTCTTGGTTCATCGAACCACTCAAGTTCCTTTACAATAACCTGACTCTCCCCTGTGAGCGAGCTGCAACTCGAACTAAAAATGTGGTCTGTTCAGACAGCGCTGAGTCAAGTGTTGGTGTCACAGTTACCGTCTGAGCCGTCGTGAGGAAGCCATATTGACTTATAGACTTATGATTATGATGCAGAGTAGCAGGGATTAGTTATACCTCTGAAAGAAAAGTCAGCGTACGCGCATCAGGATATAGTGACATACTCCTAAAGTGTGTTTTGTTGCCACTGCATCACGTGACAATCTGTCTCCATTAAAAAAAAAAACCTAAGACGCGCCCCGAGTGCCGGAGAGCACTGTGACGGCCATCTGAGAGAGACGGAGAGCAAGAGGAAGAAAGGTGCCCTCTAGACTAGATGAAGGGAAATCAGTGTTTGTTTTCGTAGCTGTCTGGTCAGGATGGGACTTTAACAGGGTCTGATGAAGTTATTGTTTCAGGGTCTGCCCGGTCAAATCAAAAGTGACACACGGGTTTAGAGCCAATTTTGGCAGCATGCTTGTGTGGGGCGGAGGGGTTGAAAGAATAGGCTCTACATGACAAGCTTAATATGACAGAGCTGGATATGGCGCTCCTGCAGAGAAAGGCTGTGTGTGTGTATATAATAACTTATGAAATATGTCAGTGAAATGACCTTTCTGTGTGTGATAGTTGGCCTTTTCAAGCAGTGTGTATTTGCGCAACATTTATTTACATACGCCTTTCTCTGTGTGTGTGTGTGTGTGTGTGTGTGTGTGTGTGTGTGTGTGTGCGCACGCGCTCTGACAACAGGCAGCACAGCACACATGGTTTGCACATTGATGGGTCTACTGGGCTAATTTGGCGGGAGTGGGTGGCTGCCTCGCTTCTTTACCTGGGGGTGTAAAGGTGATAGGCACTTAGCAGGCTGAGGCTTGGGGCTGGGTGTGGCTAGGTGGGGAGATGGAGTGGGGATGGATTGTCAGTGAGGGCTGGCAGGCAGCCAGGCGCTCATTAGAAAGGCTGTACACAAAGCCTTCATTTACTGCAGTGCAGAAACCAGAGTGGTCAGGCTTCTGCAATTAGCTGCTGTGATTTATCCATCTATGCGTTTATCTGTTGCTGGGAGGAATGGAGGGAAATCTTTACAGCTTTGCAAGCCTGGAGACTGAGTCTAAATGAATTTGAATGCAGAAACAGAAAAGCAGGAAAACTGCCTGTGATTGTTCTGATGGTCTGGTCCGAGAGGTCCGTGGTTACTACAACGGTCCTTTGGGCTAAATGCTGTGTCCCTAACGACAACGCTAACATGGTAACAGCCACCACTTAAACTATTACAGTGGAGGCAAACTGTTTACAGTGAGGGTTGTCAATTCATGTACAACTTGTCCTTTCTACACCAAAGGCTCAAGAAACACTCGAGAGCTTCTGCTGCTGTAAATCCTGTCTCACATCCTACACAACACAGTGGTCGTAGTGTGGTTAGGAGCGCTGTGCTCGTTTCTGATTAAAGGAAGGCAGACATGACTACTTCTTAAAGGTAAACCAGCAATCACACCCACCTCTGGTTGAACCACCTTAGCAGCTGAAGTGTTAGTATACGTCACAGAGACGTCAGAGGTGCTCTGACTTCAATTGGCTCGTCGAATCATTGTATTAATGACCCCTGAATGTTTTTACATTTATACAGTGGCACGTTCCCTCGTTTGTTTCCAAACAAGTCTTGTCATTAGCTATTACAGAACTCTGAGTAAATCATAACTTATAACTATACATTTTTTAGTATATACAGTTTAGGTTTCAGTTTAGGAACGTGATCTCCTGGCCACAGGGCAGCTGCTGAGTTATCTACTCAGTGCCTGAGAGTGAGAGATGATAAAGAAAGAGGCAGGACAGCAACTGAGAGAATGGGGACATGAGAGATGACTGGAGCGAGGGAGGATGACGGACGAGGAGGACAGAAAAAGAGCGAGCTCGCATGAGGGTAGAATGTCAAAGAGACAGAGAAGGGGAATGAAGGGTGGGACACAGGGTGTAGATGATAGGTTTGATGAAAAGAACAAGAGGAATGATGCCGTTAAATACGGCGGCTGAGGAAGAGGACACCATACAGTAATGAGGAAGAGAAAAGTCGAGGGTGAGATGAAGAGTTAAAGAAAGAAAAGTGCATTGAAGTGTTTCTCATGTAGACGATTTCAAAGGCCTGGTGAGTCACCTCCCAACCTCATTTTCAAATGCAGGCAGTTAATCACATGGTAAAGCTGATGGTAATGACAGGCCTCCATGATATGTACCTGTGGTGGTGTGAGCCTGCAGCATCCTGCTCTATGTGTCCCTACATCCAGAAAACACGCTCATGTATAATGAACATGCTCAGCTACATGTGGTGAGAAAATGGAGTCAGTGGAAGAAAAAGAGGAGAAGCACAGCCTGTAAATTATAGCTCATGAAGAGCAGAGGTGGTGTGACAGAGGTGGAACAAGATGCGTAGCAGGTCCTGTGGTAGATGCTGTGTGTGGCTTTTTAATAATAGTACGTGCAAACCGATTGTAGCTTGTGATCTCATTTATTTATTTAAATGCTAAGAGTTGGCTGTTGTGTGTTAGGTGTTGCTTTATTTTCCCAGATTTTCTGTAGGTTTTAACTGACCTACGGTTACATGTTGGCTTCAGGTCCTACTAAACTGTCTGTTGCAGGAAATGTTAAAGGCATCAACTCCTGTGCGCTGAGGATTTTCTAATGAACCAAACTTGCAGATTGAAAAGCTTTTATCAGTTGCACACAGGTTGCATCACTCTTGTCTGATATCAGTTTCAAAATAGACAGCAGGAACCTATTTGCATTGCTTCTTCACCCATAGGTAAACTGGCCCTGAGAGCTAGAGCAGTATACAGGAATAGCAGCAAGTTGCAGTTTTGCATCGATGCACTATCCTCCTCGACTTTTTTTAAACAGACAGAAATGGCTTGTCTCCGATGAGCCGTGCTCGGTAATTACTAGCTGAGGCAAGCCAAGCTGGGGAGTAGGCTGGGCATGGGCCACGCTTGGCTTGCTAATGCACAGATTGCTTGTCGGAGGCTATGAAATAATGGCTGCATACCGGCTACAACCCCCAGAATGTAGGTGTAAGGTGGAGAGGGAGGGAGGGGGGCCCACCAGGCATAGCCCATCCCTCTGTGTAGGGAAGGTGATGGTTGAAGGAACAGAGGGGGACATTGGAGTGGGTGGATGGGGAAAGGGTGCGGTGGAGGGGGTTTGAAAAGGACTGCAGCTGGGAGACTGCAGCACGGTCATCACCATCACGCCTCCTCATCATCACGTTATCTCACCCTGGGTTCACAAACCCTTCCCGAGCCTGCAGAATGTCTCGTATCAGAATCAACAAAGAGGAGCCCCTCCCCCCGAAAATGAGACGGGAGACAGTGGAAGGAGACGTGAATATAATAGGGGTGGGGTGGGATCCTGACAAAGTCAATTACGGAGTGTTCTGAAGTTATCTCTTCTGCACAAGGCTCTCTTTGGTAATTAAGAGCGTTTTGCTTTTTTACTCCTCAGAAGTTGGGCCGGTTTGGGTAGAACGCTATGAATTAATTGTGTTTGACAATGGAGATGAGGAGCCAAATGCAGCATGAAGTTAGACTGAAAGCCTTGAGAGGCTGCGCTGAGCCCTGAGGTCCTTGACGGTGCAGAGACTGTGGCAGCGAATCATCAGGGCTCTGGAGACAGTAGATTGGAATTAATCAGATGTGCCTGTATCTCTGATCTTCTATCTGTATGTAGATCTTAAACACGTGATAGTGGGAGTAGAGACATAAAAGAAGATAGCATGGTGGTTAGCTCAGGACAATCTTCTTTCTATTTATTCACTCCAGCTGTGACTGTTCTGTTTTTAGGCCATTTCATGGTAGGAGACCATGAAATAACAGCAACGTGTCCCATCTCTTTATCTATAGAGCAGCCACTTTTCTACTCATGAGCAGCCGCGTTAAAATTCATACAATTTCCTCCAACTCCTCTCAGACATGGCCATAATAGCGAAAAGACATCAAATGAGAAAACAACACAGTAACTCAGTGGGACACAAAGCTTATCGTGGGGTTGCTGAAAGACGGGCTCAGATGGATTTGGTCTCTGTTGACAGCGGCCTGATGTGAGAGAATCTGTGAAATGAAGCTGGGATCATGAATAGCAGATCTGGAGCGCTGCCTGGCCTGGAGATGCTGATTTGGGCTCTGGCCCCACACCAAGTGGGAAGACTCGATTGCTTTCGATTAGGGAATGGGGGAGCTCACACCAGGCCGTTAAACACTAAACATTAAACCTGGTTCTCCAGCCTGCTTTTCAGGCCACAGAGACCTGGTGTCCTAGTATCGCTCGTCCCGGTGCTCATGTAGCTCATCTCAGAGCTTGATCATCACGCTGTAAGTTGGGGGATACGCTCCTCGCCAGAAGAAGATGTAAAGCTCCAACTCTTCAGGGAGATTTATTTGGTTCCTTGCTCATCTGCTAAAGGGAACAACTGAGGAAAATTGATTCTTGCTGGTTTTTTGTAATATTTATTTTCTAGTCGAGCTCCCCGATGAGATCAGGAAGCTGCAAAACATAATTATTGCTCTTAGAGAAAAAGACTACATTGAGGGGCGCGCATGCCAAGTTTTCGGTGGTGGCCTGTGGTAAAGAGGGGACTAAAAGAGAGGGAGGGCAGATAAGGAGGAAAAAACCTGGGATGACAGATCCATCACAAGGAGAGAGAAAGGCGTGAGGAAAAGGAGACGCATCTGAGTAACTTTTGGCTCCGACGGTACTGCTGAAAACTTTTGGGACTCCGATTTTTTCCCCTCCATTGGCTCCCTGTAATGGCTGCCGTTTTGGATTTAGTCAGCAGGCACAGAGTCAGCCAGAGATGCTCACTCTGATCTGCCTCACGCAGTAGGGGAGATGGGAAAAGGGCTTCAGAATGACACGCAGTGCAACAGCTATCCTCTAGGACACTGCTGGCTCCAGTGACTTCCATTATACACTGGTGTGACTAAAATACTGATTCGCGAAACTGGTTTTGTTTCTGTCCGTACATGAGCGTAGCAGTTCATAAGATTCATGTGACGGTTGGAGGACCAACAAGAGCTGCAGATAGTTTCATACCACTGATGAAACATTAGCAGCAGATGGAAAGGAGACCCACTGGGCTGATTTTTTGTGCACTCCAAAAACCCGTTAAGACACATTGAATAAAAATCATATTGGAAGATTAGAGACATAAACCCATAAAAAAACATATTGATAACAGCCTGGACCATTACAGGACACTTGTTCATTCATACAGACTGTTCATTCACCATTCACCCTGCAGAGCAAACACATTTTCCATTTCCTGAGTGGTGAAAACAATAAACGTTAAAGGGACCTTTCTTAAAGTACATTTAAATGATGCAGAGCGTCTTTAATGAATTTGGTGTTCAGTTATTTGCCTTATTTTAACCCTCTGAGTTTTGCATTACGTGATTGTGGAGACGTAGCCACTTGAAGGTTTGTTTCTTTTAGAAGTAGTAGTTAGAACTTTTTTAGCTTTGTTTGTTGTCGTTTTTGTTCCGAGTGTATTCGCCGCAACCTGTCCAAGTTCTTCCAAATACTGACATACTGACAAGTCCAATCGTGTTCAAGTGTTAAACATCATTTATAACAAGGTTATAACTGAGGGCTCTCTGAATTTAGCACCAGCAGGGCAAAGCCAGAAAAGCTGCCGGATCATTTCAGTTCACGACTAGCGGTGGAAAGTTGGAGTCACGAGAGAAACCCTCAGCGGTTAGTGTGGGTGGAGTTTGATTTGCTGTTAGGTGGTTAGATTCTGCTTAGAAGTGTCTTAGCTTTAGGTTCTAGCCACTTCCTTATCAAAGCAAAAACAGCTTTAACCCTTTGAGCTCACAAATGTCCACTAATACCCCTTGTTATCTAGTCTAACTTGTCATTGATTGTCATTTTCTTTCTCCTAAAAACCACTTTGCCTTATTAGTCAATGACGTGTGCATGACATTTCTTTAAAAAATTGAATCAAATGAACAAATAAGCAACCTCTGAAAACGCACACTAATCAAAGCCCTCACTTGAGGTTTGGAGGGGATTATTTGTTTATTTCATCTTCCTACTCTCTCCCAGTGCTCTCATCTAAATGATTGGATGCAGACTCATTTCAAACTATAGACGAAAGAGAATAATACATTCAGTTTCAAGCTCATTCTAGTTTCATAGCATGCACAAATCATTTCATAAGTGGGTAAGTCATTTTTTATTGATCCAGTTGTTCATCCAACTTTCATCTCCCAAGCATTTTTAATTCTGATTTGTGTCCTAACTACCCTCGGCAGAAGAAGTGCATTCCCCAGCGTACCAGAGGGGAGCAGAGAAGTCAGTTTATAGGAGCTGGAAATAAATGCAAGCATAGTTTTGTATCCATGAAATAAAAATGCAAGCTCTTCGATTATCTTGTCTGTTGTATGAATACTTCATTTTGCTTTCAGAGAAAAATGAATTTATTCTCATGAGTGGTGTTATTAATTTCATATGAGCCCCTACAGCTAACTGGCTAACGCATAAACGTCGTGTGGATGACTATACAATCTTCGACCTTAGAAAAGAAATGCAGACCTCACCGTGAAGTCTTGATCTGTTACATCTTCATTCTGCTAACTGGTGCTGTGGATGCATCGTTGTTGGTTTTAAAGTAAAACTGCGTGTCTGCAACGCAAACTATTTACGATAGTTGAATAGACTTCTTCATTATTTTTATGACTATTTTGCTCCTTTTTTTTTAGAATCAACCACCTTCAGCAGCACAAACAGATGGGACAAGACAAAGACAAAGAGGTTGGGACATTCGGCACTCAAAGGGTTAAAGAACTGTCACTTTGGTGAGACCACATTCAGCACTTACAAGCACTTGCTATGCACAACATTGGGCGGGAAATGGCGCCCAAATGCTGCAATGAATGTAGGCTGATTACTAAACAAACACTTCAATAGTCCCTTTAACTTTTAGTGACTTTCAGAAGGGATTTTTTTTCTTGAACGTCCAGTAATAGTCATGTGTTTTTGTTTTCATGACTGACTTCAGTGCAACATCACATTCAGCCAACAAAAGACACAGGAAAGAAGCAAACTGAATCAATGTGCTATTTATAGAAATGTGTATACATGTGGTCAGGTTACTGGAGGTTATGTCGGGTTATTTAGAGGTTAATTCTCTGAAGAGATGCAGCATCACTTCAAGGTGCATTGGATACGGTCCCCTGGATATCTGCATGATAATTCTACAGAATGGGATTTGTATTCATTTCTTCTTTATCATTAAGCAGTGAACAGCGTCATGTAGGCGCGTGTGAAGAATACGCAACATAGCTTCTGAGAATATTGGGTAATCCACAGTGGATTACGGGGGACCAACAGTTGGGTTAAACAGCCAGATCACATCACCCTTGTGGCACTGCACCTTCTCCAGAGTGGTAGTTAAAAGTAGGTTAGGCGGTTAGATCATTAGTGGAGTTAAAGGGATTTTATTACCTTTGTCGAGTAGCCACTCGTCAACTACCCGACCAAGTCGGTATGGGATTCTTTGTCTAGCAATAGCCAGGCGCTCATTATCAAAGTTCCCTTTAAGAAATTTGGAGAAGACAAATTAAAAGAGGTTACAAAAAATCTGGAAGTTAAAAGGTTAGAGGTTAGAAGGGCAACATGGCAAATGTTTAGCAAGTTATATTCTTTAAATCAGCTTTAGTTAGGACAGGAAGAACTTGATGTTTTTGGGCTGGTTTATTTGGTTAGACAAGTTAACAGCATTCTGGTTACCTTGAGTTTAAATGTCTGTTTTTAAATGTACTGCCAAGTTAAACAGATTTATGAATTATTTAGATAGTGTGATTACATTTGTTATGTTAACTTATGACAGCTATACGCAAAATAAATGCATACTCTCATAGTAAGTCAAGTTGGAATCACAAACAGAATGACTAGAATTACAGAGAAGAAAAAGACATCATCGCAGTCTCAGCAATAAACCATTGTTTTTTTTCACATGAGATAATAACACAGCACTGAAACACATTTCATGGTTGTTTCAAGGAAGATATTTTAGTTCCCGTTGCACACCAAGATTCACTGATTAGCAAATCACCACCTCCCAAATCCGACAACAGGATGGCATTCTGCCCGTGGAGCATCACTTCCCTTTGAATCTGGCTCTTCTTCTTTAACGAAAGCGAGAAAGGATTTAGTGAAACTGTCAGCACTCTGTTTTTCTCCGTTTTTTCCCTTATGCATTAATTGAGCACTTCTCAGTGGCACTTGGCAATTAGCATCACTTCATCAGCGTGTCAAAGAAGTTTCATCGCAGCTGTGCAAACTTATTATCACGCACTTCACTTCAATCAACCTCAGGGTCATGCTGTGTACATCTCCAACCCTGTCAATAGAGAATTAGGGGAGTCGAGGGCTGATGGTGGCCTGACTGGGGGTTTGATTAAGTCTAAAGTGGTGGCAATGTCAGAGGCCTAAGTAGGGGTTGCGGTCTATGTCAAATGGTAATCTTTGCAGATTGTAGGCTAAAGACCAATGCTAACACAGTGACCCCTACCTCCCACCAAAAAAGGGAGGTTGGGGAATCCCTAGGTGTTCTTGTGGGGGTTCATAGAAAGCAATGAGCATGTTGTGATATATTGGCTTCGAATCAAAAAGGAATCCGTTACTTCATACTGGGTGATACAAGTCAAATCTAAGGGTGCTCATTTCACATAGCCTATGCTGAAGTGAACCTAATTACTCGCCACCACAGCAGGCACCACACAATAATGAGCCATATACACCAACGTGGTAAACGCGGTAAAGCAGCTGTTTCTGTGATGAACTGTAGATGTGCTTTAGCCCTAAATAACCATTACTATATTACTATATACTGTACTATCTGAAAACACAACCTCACTAAATTAGAGGTTGTTAGGTCTGAACAGCAAACCAGTGAAGAATATCCTGCATGTTAACCACTACACTTTGATTCTGCTCCCCCCCACCACTCTGTGCTGGTGCAGTGATCTAAAATAGACCTCTCAGTTCTGCAGTACCTACTTCCACTCCCCAGGGGTCTCTCTACCCACGCCTGCCTGCGCAATAATGGCTCACACAGGCTGAGGTGTGTGTGCATACTGTATATGTACACACACACACACACACACACACACACACAGTTGTTTGTGCACAGGGAGAAGATAATGAGAAGTGAGCAGTGGAAGAGAGAAGGCGAGGATGAATGATAGATGGAAGGACAAGCAGGATGAACATGTAAGTGTAGGTCCAATGTTACATATGACTCACTATCATTTATATGCTGCACCTGTAACTGCACTGACTCACAAAGAGGCAGACAGAATATGAAGCTGGCTGTTTTCATCTTTCTATAACCCATAATTGGAAGTAATGATGTTTTTATTACCAGAAATATTGCATCAATTAATCCCACGGGGGGTCTGAACATTATTCCGTGTAATAACACAGCAGTTTTTAGTGACTTGGAACTGCAGAAGCATGTTTTATTGGCGGTGACTGCTGAGCATTTTTAGCAACGTACTGTACTTTTCCCATCGGTAATGGCACCAAAGTGTTCTAAATTCAGAGAAAAGTGTATTGCAGCATTTCAGTGTGACCAATTACATGCATGTGTTCACGCTGCCCTTAAGATTAGCTTGGTACTACTCTGCGTCTGGAAAGGCGGCACAGCAATTACGGCGCAGCGCACACACAGCCCCATTTTAGAGGTGGCATGGGCACTATGCAGCAATCACCGAGTTGGAGGAGGAGAGACGGATGCTGGCAGTAGCACGGAGACAGAGCGAGAGAGCGAGAGAGAGAGAGAGAGGCAAACATGGTAAATAAAGGGTGTGGTGTTGTGCTGAAGCGATGGTGGAGAAAAGGCGATCAGAATAAGAAGAGAGTGAAAGGAAAGTAGTGGGAGGAAGAAGTCCTCAGTGAGATGAATCAATACTGTGCGTGTATGTTCTCCTACTGCTGCATCTGCTCTCACGTCCACAAATCCTGACTAAATCCCCTCCCTCTTCCAACTTTCCTGTCTGAATCACACTTCAAGCAAGTTAAACGTGTGAGGAATCCATTTTTCTCATCTGTATAATAGTTGATAACAACCAGTAAGTGGAGAGACGGAGCCGTCCCTCTAGTGGCCAATGTTACATTCAGCAGGATACTCCTCCTCCTCCTCCTCCTTCTCCTCCTCTTCATTCCTTTCTTGCCGCTCTTTCCTTAATCCCTTTTCCTTGTCCTGCTCACTTATTCATTCATTATTGCTTACTCCTTCCCCTCCAGCCACGGTTCTTTCTGTGCTTGTCTGTTCCTGATTCCCAAACAATCATTCATCCACACTTCGTTCTGTCCTTCCTCTTACCCTCGCGCCAAAGTCCATTTAGTTTCTCTCCTAATTCCTTCTATGCCCTATTCTCTCCTTGCACTTCACCAACCTCTCCCCATTTCTTCCATTTCTAGTCTTAACTCCATCCTTCCTTTTCCATCCTCCATTATGTCCCATTTCTGACTTCCTTCTTCCACAACGTTCCCTGTCATTCACCCATAACTCTTCCTTCTTTGACTTCCTTCATATCCATCCCTCTGTTTACTCTCACTGCATTTTATCTGAACATCCTTCTTTACTGCCTGGTTCAGTAGTAGGAGATTAAATATGGTAAGCAGTGACACGAGGATTGCCATCCATTACAGTAGACTCGGTGTGTAGTAGATAAGGTACTAACTTCCAAGAGGGAACATGTGTACAGTACATTCATGTGTGTTTATTCTTTCCTTGGCAAACAGGAGAGAGTGACAACATCCTCACTGACAACCAGAAAATAACAGCAGACGCGACTGACGCTTTTGTGTTTGCATTGAAACAAAAAGATGGACGATCAAAACAAATGACTGAGTTTTGTTTGAGCAAATATCCGTGTAGACATGCAGAAAAAAGTGATGCCTTAAAGTTTTGTTGGACCGGTTTGGATATCTACACAGCAGTGTCAGAAAATCTAAATTCCTCCGCGTCCTGCTTGTTTGTTTGCATCTGTTTGCACTCGCATCCTTAGAGAAATAAGTCATTCTGAGTTACCCAGTGAAACTTTTCCCTCCTCGCCCCTCTCCCCACCAGCTGAAGCCTGCTCTGCATGAGAATGGGGGGATAGATTAAACAGCTGGGCCCCCTCTCTTCTCCCTCACCGTCATTATCGCACTCGCTCCACTCCCAAGACTATTGCCTTTACTTGATATGGAAGACAACGAAACAATGCTATCAAACCTGGTGCTCAAGGAAATGTGATATACAAGAGAAAAATAAACTAGTAAATCAAACAGTGGCTCGGAGCTGTGCAGGAATAGGCTGTTTCTTTAATGGCCAACTTACAGCAGTCAGTTTACAGAAAGACTAACACGGTACCTGCACATGTAAAATTCATTTCCATATAGACAAGTTATGGACAAGGCTGCATACTCATGTCTGCCATGTAAACCAACCTGAGCCAAACAGCGTGGAGGAGTATGACCCCTGCATGTCCCTCCAACAGTACGAATGCCCTCTGTGGCATGATCTGATATGAGTTGTTGTTGCACACCGGAACATGAGAGCGTTGGTCATCTGGCTGACATGTGGAACCTCTATAGATCATATTGGGTTAATGATCTGTTACAGCAGTGATTATGATTATTCACACTGCAGTACTTGTGGACAAATGAGCAAAAGGCTAGTGTATTTATCTAATTATGGTTGCACATTTTTTTAAATGAAATGGAAACTCGGGGATGAGCCACAGTTTAGCAGATGGTCTGTAAGTAAACATTAGAGGCTGGTTCACATATATCTACAGTAGACGTGTATGTTTGCCCAGCCAATATGCCTGCGGCTCTGGACTCACTGAGGCTCAGACCGTCCACCTTGGAACACTCTCCTCTCAGGAATTTAGAAACCTAGATGTCTCTCCCTCTCTTGCATCCTGTGCATGACGCCTGGAGCATGAGCTGGTTTCACCATGATGGGACCCCCGTCCTGGGCAGCTTTCACAGCTGCTGTGCTGGGGGCAGGACAAGGTCACGCTGATTGACTGGCAACTCGAGGAGACACAAAGCAAGGTGGAGGGCAGCCAAAATACCTGTGCTGGAAAAGGGGAATGTCTGTTTCCATGTGTATCAGGGAGTGTTGGACTCTACTCGTCTGATAATCCAGCATATGAATCACACACGGTTATGTCACCTTTCATGTCAGAGGATATGTGTGCATCTGTGTGGAGACACAAGGAGCCAACTGTGTATCCTGTAGCTCTGCAGGCAGCCAGATGCCCTTGTACAGGACACCCACATTGGAAATCCATCCACAAGAATGGAGATTACATTGGAGACGATTGGCCACCGGCCATCCTGCTCTCCCTCCCTCTCACAGAGACTTCTCTCTGTCAAGCTAGCCTCATTCTATTTTTCATTAGGTAACTTTAGATGGATCACTCCCATATCCACTGGGCGTTTTTTTAGAGCAGAGCGGGAGACGCGCTATCCCATGTACTGTAGCCCTGTGCTAGCAAAAGCATCTCTGCAAGATAAAAAAAAGTGGTTGTATCTGCCGGTGCAGTGACAGAAATATTGCAAGCCTGCTTCTAAAACATATATCTCACTAATTTAGTAAAAATGCACATTAATAAAACAGTAATACAACTTAAATGTCATTTGGGAAATTCTCAAAACCAGTTACATTCACTTATTTTAAGCAAGAATCTCAACAACCAGTGGCTTAAAAAGAAAACGGGTGGTTTTCCCCTCACTGAACTCCTATAAAGCACGAAATGTGAACCACATGGGGAAACCAAGCTATTTACCTTCCCTCCACACATCTTTGTTATGCATAAATACGGCCCACCTCTGCATTTCAAAGTGATGGTATCTCACTGTTTTAACCGCCCTCTCATCTTTCATCTGTGCAGCAGTTATCAATCCAGCGGCTCGTTTTCATTCCTTCCCCTCTCTTCCCGTTTCGACAGGATCCTCACCACCTTTCATCTTGGCCACGGTGGATTTGTGCGAAGGAGGCTGCCAGAGTGAGCCCCCCACTCATGTGGAAATCAAAGTTGTCACTTTTCTAATTACCCAAAGCAATCTCTTTCCTCTGCTGCACTGCACTAGTTAGCTGTGTCTCTCTCTCTCTCTCTCTCTACTATTTCACTGGTGCTCTCTCTCTCCATCATCCCATAGCCACAGGCCAATAATTGGAGATACCTTCCAACTGTGCAAGATCCAATCAGAAGCAGGCACAGAGCACCAAAAGCCCAATAAGAGCCTGCAGAATGAGGGAAAACTGTCATCAGTGACAAGTGACTAAGCTGACAGAATGTAATGATGAGTTTAATAAAAATTCAAGGTGTCATGTCAGATCAATGACCCAACATGGTTCAGCTGTACAATATACCGATTATCCAAATTTAAATAATCATTTAGTGATATTTTACAGGGTTGCTTAGTGCTTCTGAAACATGATTGCCCTGCAGTCTGCTACTGCTAACACACCTCTATACAGAAACTGTCCTGTTTGCCCAGCCAATCAGGCGAGTGGGGTTTCCAGATCATTTGTTTCAGGGAACTATTAATGAGTGGACAGCTCCTGGAACTTTTGTGACAGGTGGGAGGTCGGCAACAGGTTGGCGTCAGTTTGTGTTTGTTGTTCTTAGTTTCGTGTTTGGTTTCAGATCCATTACACCTCTGCCTGTCATTAAACCTGAGTGTATTTATTACACTCACACAGATTCATGGGAAATGTGTTCTGTGTTTTATTTAGCAAATCAAAACTTAAAAGAACCCTGTAGCATCAGTGGAGTGAAAAAAACGAAATCCCTTCCTCACAAAAGAGTAGTGAAATCCTTTGTAGTCATGTAAGTAACAAGTAAACAACAGGTCACAACACCGGGGCTTAAATAAATCATCTTCATGAAGGTTTCAATGTATAAAGCTGATTCAGTGATTATTTCATCCACTCAAGAAACATTTCTGCTTTTTGTTGCAGTTTGTAGAATCTTCAAAAAGTCTCCTGCACGTATTTCACTGAGGCAACTTGGCTAATTAATTAGAAATAGGAAATTAATCAATAATGAAAACAACTACTGGCTTAAGTTCAACGTAATGTTTTTAAACTGCAGCACTGTTGAAGAAATTCGTTTTAGTTCCAGTAACGAATAGATTGGAAACTGAGGGTGACTTTACCTACTTTCTATGCTAGCTCTAAGCAAATGCTTGACGTGATCATATTCAGTATCCAGGACGATGATAATATGTTTGTGTTCAATGTTTACAGAGGTAGTAGAGAAAACAGGCTGACACCATATGTCTGCATCAAAAATGTTTTACATATTAACTGACAATACTCAAGTAAAGTACTGGTAGGGTTTATTGTAGTACCTGCCTGCGTAGTTATTTTCCCCAGCTACCTGGGTGGGGACGGCAGGCTGTATAATGGCTCAGCAGTGAGCTGCACAGTAGCGTTTCTCAGTGCTCTAACAACGCGTGCTGTAATTACCTCAAGCACCCTTAATGACAGGAAATACTTGAGGCCAGCAGATGAATGGACTGACAGGAGCTTACAGTTTATGGAGGAGTTTTTCCTAAACAATGCGATAGTAAAGATGGACACGATCCCACAATCCATCACCTTCAGCTCAGTGGACAATCAAAGTCACACAGGTCTGCTTCCACAGTCAGCCTGAGCCAGGGAAGTGTAATCTCGTCCATGTTCAGCTAAAGTTCATGCGCCTCAAGCCGTTTGTCTGTGTTGTCTTGTTTAGAGTGCACTCCTCCTTCGCCCTAATCCTGTTGCGTCCTACCTTCAACATTTAACTGGCAGTGCTGAGTGCTGAGTGCCTTCATGCGGCTTTTCCTTAAGGGTAACAGAGAAGTGGATCTCCTGGGCTGCCTCCGTGGCCCCTCCCTCACATTGTCTATCTGCCTCGCTTATTCACGCTTGGGTTTCTTTCTCTCGGCGTGTGGAGGTTGCAAAGACAAAGATGGATATTTAGAAACAGTGGGGACATAAAAACGATGAGAAGAAATGGGAGGTGGAAGGAAAGAGCGCAGCCAAGAGAGTTTGTTGACCCCTTTTCTTAGACCATTTATCCGAGGAGTAAGAACACCTTAACAGCTCAGTCACAATAGCTGGCACTGACCTTGCTGGAACAAAGAGAGACTCTTCTTCCCTTTTCCCTCCCTCTAATGGCCAGAATTCATGTTGGATGCATCCTTTACTGCTGTAGAGAACACAGAAGGGTTGGCAGGAGATTTCCCTTTGAACTTTACCCTGTCTCTTCCTTATCCTGATTTCTGATGTGTATTAGGTTCTGTGTTGCTCTTCTCAGAAGCACTAAAAGTAGCAGGCTGCTCGGAAATTATTCTGGGCTCATGTACATAGCTGCATTGTTTGTAAATGTGCCCACGTGTGCTGTATCTTACTGTACAGGCTATATGTAATTTCCCAGCTGTGATGCAATCCAATTTGTAAGGCGCCTATTATTCACTAACATGCAAAGCCTCATCCATCACTGCGGTGACAGCAGCTAGCTTCCAGCGGGCATCTCTCTATTTTTTTCCCTCGCTCTCCCTCTCCCTCTCCTCCCGCTTCAGTCCTTCAGTCATTTTTTTCAGCAGTGTATCTCCAGCACTTTACTGTAGAGTAATATTGCTTTCTCTCCCCTGGATATCCCCTGCCGTCAGCCCCTCTATCCACGCATTAGCATCCTCCGTGCCCCGCCCAATCCTCCTCCTTATTCTACTCAGCTTTAGTCCAGTCAAAAAGAAAAGCACAATGACAGCTTTACAGTGGAAAACGCGATGCACTGTGCACCCTCACTGGTCATAATGATACTGTTATGAGACAGAATATGATAATCACAGCCAATACGCTGCAATGGTGACAATGAAACTATAGATATAACATGCATTATGATTATCTGAAGCACAAAGGGCATGGCACACGGCACACCAAAAGCCAAGCGTGTTTAAAACCCCCAGGAAGTGGATGGAGTTCTCCTTCTTAGCGTAATGCCATAATTGACTGTGGTGAATTACTATAATCACAGAAGGAGTTAATGTGATTTGTGAGGAGCGAAGATGGTGAGATGCAGAGGACGCATCCGACCGAGCAGAGAGAGAGAGAGAGACAACACCTCCATACTGGACACCCTAAGGTGCACAAAAACATGAAGCTGTAGAAGCTTGTGGACACAAAACACATGCACAGCACATGCACAACGCTGCACCACAAAAGACATGTTTCTCCCAATATCGCCCGCTGCCTATGCTGCTGCTGGCTCCTTAGAAGAGTGGGCCTAATACTGTCCTACCTTTTAATGTCACTGCCACATATATATATATAAATACAAATAAAAACTCACTTTCTCTTATAAATGACAAGTTAAATTCACTTGCAATAAAATAAATGATCTAATTCAACACACTCTGGTCTTCAATCATCAACCTACTGTTACTGAACAGCAGCTAATTTCACCACAAATGACAATTAAAAGTTATCACCTTGTGCTATTGGCCATACCAGAAATAATGCTGTGTCATGTCACTGATGCACTGCTATGTTAATCAATGCGTCCACACAGGGCTCTATTGCTTGTGTGACTTGAGCTAGACACTTGTAAGAACGATCCAAAACGTCTTTTCAAACTGTTATTCCTCATGATTTACATGTTTCATTCATACAGGCAAAAATGTATGTGATTGAATAAGGTGGAACACACTGAAACCAACACATCCCCTCCACACCCATCATCCCCAACTTGCTGCTAAGCTGTTGTAGATATCAAGTGGCTTCCAAACACCAAAAAGTCCTCACAGGATCCAGGAAATCTGATATCTTCTCTGTTCTTGCTTTACGTTAGGAAAAATAAGCTCCACCTATAAGAAGTGAGCTGTCTGTCACTGAACCTTGGATTTGAGAAATGTTCACTGAGCTTTATTTACACATGATGTGTGTCACTGAAGCTACCAACATTTTCCATAATTACATTCTTTTTAGGAAAAGCTTCTTTGAATGACGGTTACCTAAAGAAAAAGCTCTGACCTGATAACAGACAACAAAACAGAAGCCTTCCAGCTTTCAGTTCTGACTCAGTGGTGGTGGTGATGGTGTTTACACCATCCTAAAATAAAAACTCTTTCAGGTAGCGGTGCATATTGGCAAAAAGCTGCGAACTAAACAATTAGCTACACCAGGTCTGCTACCTTTCTCATAACAGATGACCAGTAAATAAAGGGAATAAGGTGTGAAATACTACAATTATGCTCCGTATGGCACTGCTGCTAACATCTGCCTGTTTCTCTGTAGCCAGGTTGAGGTGCTCGGTATGATACAGGGATGCTTTTATTGAGCCAGTCTGCCATTTTGGGAACGTGGCAGGTGGGGTGGGCCAGTTGCTGCAAGACCCACCGGGGACACCTGACACACTGGATTAGCTGGGCGCGTGCTGCTCTGACACTTTTTGTCTGCTCTCCTTCCGTCAAAGGCATGTGTGCGCACACACACAAACAAATGCAAAGGAAAATCAAAAAAAGCGTGGCACTATTTCACACACATGGGAACTGCTGCACATCAAATCAGACACATACAGGAACATCCAAGACACACACACACACACATGCAGACACTGCCCGAGGACTACAAACATCACTTCGTGGGACATCAGGAGACGTGTTGCTTCGCTGTTCCGTGTGCCTGACCCGTGACCACCATGTTTGCCGTCAACATCCTGTCTCTCCAAATCATCACCTCACAATGGCCTTCTGTTTATGAGCCTGCTGCTGGCAGGCCCAGGCCCTAATGGAGGAGCTGAATGCAAACACTTCAGTCTGGCAAATGTTGAAAAATTTGGACTGAAGCCCTAATTACAGAGTGCAGAAATAAGAGTGTGTTTCAGGAAACGATACACAAAGATAACCTGTCACTGTCTGTGTTGTGCAAAATGACAGGTTTACGTTCTCCCTTTCATCTCTACCGTCCTTGTCCTTTCTCAGGGAACATTTACATTTCATAGTCAGAGTCTAGAGAGGAGAACTCGCATGTAATTCTTGCTTAGAAAAACTCAAAACTCCAATGAGATTCCAATGAGACTGCCTGATGTGGGTCACAACAGTCCCTCAGGGGAAATTGTTCTTCCTTGGTTTGAGAGAAATCTAACAATTCTGGCATCTGCAAACTTTTTTCTTTTAATTCTGGCTTTGTGGACGTGTTAAGATTTATTCAGTATTCCACTGGGACGAGATGTTAAATTTATTGCATAATATAAACATCAAGAAAATGACGAAGGTCCCAATATGTTGCGAGTATCGAGTATTTTGTCTCGTTTAGAGAATCAGACGATGTCTAAATTGCCAATCTAGGTCACAGGAAGTTGTTTCAGCAGGGGAGCCCCCCCCCCCTTTCTTTTATTCTCTCTACAAATTCCATCTTCACCCCCTCTCTTTACACACCTTCTGTCTCAGCTAGAGACTTTCTCCTACAAAGTCCTCCACCCTCTTGTGCCTCAGCCTCATCCGAGGTTTTGCTTTACTAATCTGCTACATCTCTGTCTCCCCAGCACGCCGCCCCGCCATACGATGATGACTGAAACCATCAAAGTGGGTGCCCAAAAATAGTTTGCGTGTATCTAGCTCACATAAATGAATCAAAGCCATATTAGAGTACACACCAACCTCCATCACTGGCTTCCTTCCGTCCCCATAACCTCCTAAAACCTTAGTGCGGCTTCAGCCCCCGCTAACACTTATAACCCAAAACTCCTTAAGTTAACTAACAAACAACAGTTTAATTGTTGATCAGAGGAAAAGGAAAGAAATGTTTGACAGGGACGTCAACAGAGCAGCATGGAGGTGGGACGGGGAGAGGAATAAAAGGAATACAATATGGGCTGTGCATCAATGTTCCTTGATGAAACAAAACAAAAGTGGATGATGACACTCACTTGCCAATGTAAACAGGCTGCTCTGCTTATTTTCTAAGTGGTTGGAGCTATTGTTAGTTGAAGGCTCCTGTTTGAAGCATGTGCTGTAGTGAAAAGGGCTGCATTTCCATCATAATAATAACTGAAAAGAGTGAACTGTCGCGGGGTGCTTCCTCTTCTGGCTGTGATGCATGCCCCTCCGCCCGGCATCTCTTCGCTGATGGATGAGCAACAGAATACGCTTCTCTCAATGCCAAAACAAAGCCTCCAAACATGGGATCACTGCTGTGACAGAGAATCACACCGTTCCGTTGCTCTATATGTCAACTAGAGTAAATATCATGGACACATTAGCAGCACTCTCCCTGCTGTTTGTAACAATGACCGTACACAGACGGCGCTTTGAGACAATGGGAACGGAGTGCACTGATTTCTGTGGGGAAGGAGATTTGCGAGTCGGACATCATCAATACGGAAAAACTGTTTTCAGACATTTGAAAAGCTCCCGTTTTAATATTCAGGTTATTATTCATTCTCGTGATAATTGCTAGCCAACACTGGCAGAAGGCAGAGACCGCCTCGGCCTGGTGTTTACCACATGCAAACTTGCAACAGGAACCCAATATGTCTTCCTTTGAACAACCATGAACAAAGAGGAAACACAATGGAGAGAGAAATTAAGCCAGAGCTTCTCTACAACCAAAAATAGCCTTATAATTCAGGCCAAAATAAAAATCTGTGATTACGGTTCAACACTGAGCGGGAGAACTATCACGCTCCCAGCAGTGAGTGACTCATCGAGTGTTTGCCCTCGTTTAGAGTCTGTATGCGGAATGATTTTGCGTCTGTGTTTATCTTGGAGCCGGGGCATGACTTAGAAACACCTCCACATAGTCTCCCAGCTCGAGGTGTCCTCTCTGTGTATCTTGCCCAGAAACCCATGCTCAGCAGCCGTACCTGACTGGCATGCTCACATCGTGCTGGCCTCCATTCAACACCGGCGATCACGGTGCCAGCAGCTACGGTGGCAGACTAACTGCAGAGTGCTGGATGCTCTTAGATGGGAGATCGCTCGCCTGAGGAGGGTTGCTCGGCTCTTCCTGCCTTTTAGACCAGAACCTGACTTAATCACCTAGAATAATGCAGGCCCGCTCTAAATATGAATGTCACGATAAATAAACCAGAGCCCTCACAGAATGTTCTATAGAAAACCCTTTCAGAGGCACACAGGACGCTGAATTACTGATCATGCTTTGTCCAAAGCTGCTTCTATCGCTCTCCACTGTGTTTCACGGTTTATCCCACCATTCACAGAAAAAAGGCTGTTCCCTCCCTCCCCCCGCCTGTTCCTACCTGAGGGGAAACGTTCAATGACAGGCTGGTTGTCCACCTGTAGCGTGGCGTTGCCGCCACTGCGCGTGAATCGCACCACATGATATTTGCCATCGCTCACCATCACCGCACTCTCCTCGATGGTTATGTCGTCTGTTCCCACGTTGAAGATCACGCCGATCTTTCCTCGTTCCTATGAAGGGAGGACAAAAGAGAACATTGTGAGAAATATGTACATGAGAGATGAGATGTAAGTGTGTCAGGTAGTGTTTTTTATTGTAATAAAAATCCAAGGTACCACACTACACATTACACTGAAGCAACGTTGCTCATGATCTATCAGATGAGACGACACTGACAGACACACAAGCAAACATCCTGCTAAGAGAAATGAAAGGAACTCTCTAATCATACCATAGCATCAAGTCAGTTAAACTATGGTGATACTGATGTGGTCAGTTAAGAAGCAGAGGGGCTTGTTAATCAGGGTCAGTGTCACCAAAGGAGAAACAATGACACGATGACAATACCAGGAATGATTTTACAGGTGCAGGCCCCAGACATGTTTTTCCTCCTCATCTTTCTTCAGATCTGTAGTTTTGCATTTGACTACATATGATCAGTGTTACCACTGGTAGCATGAGGTGACACCTGGACCTACAGAGGTTCACAGTCACATAAATATGTGCCAGAAGGTTTGCTGTGTCCTGCAAGAGCACAGAGGAGATTCCAGGAGACAGACAGGTACTCGAGGAGAGCTGGACAGGACTTTAAGGTCCCTAAACTATCAGCAGGACCAGTATCTGCTCCTTTGTGCAAAGGAGCAACAGGATGAGTACTGCCAGAGCATGTCCACAGATGAGAGCAGGTTCACTCTGAGCTCATGTGGCAGATACTAAAGGTTCTGGAGAACTGGCCACGGTGAACGTTATGCTGCGTGAACATTGTTCAGCATGATCTGTTGGTGGTGGGTCAGTGTTGGTCTGGGGAGGCAGATCCATGGAGGCACACACAGACCTGTACATAGTAGAAGACCACACCCTGACTGTCGTTAGGTATCAGGATGAAACCCTTCACAGGGTCCACAAGCTCAGTCATAGACTGGTCAGGATCTGGTAAAAGACACCCCGGGACACCATCCGTCATCTCCTAAGGAGCATGCCCAGACGTTGTCAGGCAAGGATACAAGCCCGTGGGGGCCATACAAACTACTGAGAACCATTTAGAGTTGCTGCAATGACATTACAGCAAGTTGGACCAACCTGCTGGATCAGTTTTTCAGTTCAACCTTTGTATTAAGTCGTCTGTAAAGTACAACTGACTATAACTATAACACAACTTGTTCCTAACACATAACCCATTCTACATCAGTATTAATATCCAGCATGATTTTTTATTCAAGAGATCTGATGTCTTTTCCAAGTGTTCTTTCATTTTTTTGAGCAGTGTAGAAAAATAAAGTTGAATAAGTTGAACTCGTTGTTTCACAGCTTCACAGGCAAAGACCTACATGTACTTTGCCTGAGTCAACAAAAAGGCCCCCACTGCCTGTAGGCCTGAGCACCAGATCACACACACATCTGCCTGGTGAAGAACAGAGTGCTTGTTGAGGATTCAGGCACCTTTAGTATTCATCAACCCGGTGACTCCCTCCCCTCTCCCATCTATTAGTGTTGACAGCCGCCCACTGCTTCGAGTTTATTACAGTCAACCGCCTACTCTACTCTCATCTCCCGCCACCTCTCTCCTCTCCCTCTGTGGTTCCTGTCCTCAGTCCCAGGAAAGGTCAAAGTCATTTACAGAGTTACAGTCTGCCAGAGAGTCATAGACCAAGGGTGAGACGGAGAGAGCGGAGAACAGACAGAGTACATACCAGACAGCACCATTACAGACAAAATTGTCTGTCTGGCAGTAAATCGTCTGTTGCGGGTTTGTTCTGCACAGCCACACGAGTCCCAGCAGTTACTGCCCCGCTGCCTGCACTTTTTTAACATTTCCTGCTTGTCATTATGGGTCAAGCTCATTTGCAGACAGGGTTACGTTTGAATGCTGCTATCGGGCCACTGCAGGAACCATTTTACGGACTCCACCGTCTCATTAGCAATGTGCATTTCTTGTGCCACCTTCCATATGCTGAGATTTTCAGAGGTGAACTCGCGGGTTTTGCTTGCAGCGGTTTTCCATAATTCACAGCTGATTAAGCATTTAAAAAAGGAAAATAAAACAGCGTAGCATTAACAGAACTTAGAAATGCAAGTTAATTGAGTAAATAAGAGCAAAGGTTGTACTGTAAGTTAATGAGCAGTATAATCACAGAGACATTTATGTGCAGCCTAGCAACTCTATAAAGTAGGTGCAGTGTTCAGCCAAGGCCACAGGACGGCCATGCATTGATGACAGCAGTGATTAGGATATTAATTGAGCATGCTCAAACGGCAGTGCGAGCTGAAGTACCAGTGATTAATGCTGCAGAGGGAGCTATGAACAGTCAGAATAAATAAAAAGAGTCAGCGCGGGAGCACAACAGGAAGCGTACACATCTGAGCGCTCTGCGGAGATCAGAACAAAGTTAGAACCAGGGCGAGTTTCACAGAGTGGAGCTTGATGGACTGCTCAACAGATGATCTCATTCTACAACGAGACTCCAATCTCATCTCAAATGGCAAAGTGCTTCCAGCTTCTTAGGCACTTAATCAATTCGTTCATGTTATGGACTGACCCTTGTATTCTCTCTGCCCGCTCTCCCCATGCACGCTCAAATCCAATATTGATCCTAAGACAGAAATATGAATACTGCCAGAGAGCATGCAAATGAAAATTTAATCAAAGCTTTGACTATTGATACCTTTGAGATACCGCTTGAAGGAAAAACAAAATTGAGAGGTTGAGTGAAATGCTTCTGGATCAAATGGATCATCTCTATTACAGCCCACGCACTAGGAAGCTTAGGATAATCAACACCTTTGCTTGGAGAATTAATTCAATTGGCCAGTGAAAAGCAGAATGAATCCATGCTATTATGACTGGAAAGCAGAAAGGAGAGTGAATTTGAGTGATATTTACAGAGAGATTAGCATTTGTGTTCCGCAACATTAGGGTTCTTCCTGGTGTTGGGGAATGTATTGAGCCCATTACAGTGGGCAGCCGCTGGGAGCCGGTGCTTTTTTAAAAATGATTTTAGTGCAGCGGTAATGACATTTTAATGGCCATTTCCCTTAAGCGAACATATCTCTGGAAACAGAAGGGGGGTAAAACTCTTTGAATGACTGGGAGCAGTCAAGCCTGTAACGCTGAAACGAAGGGACTGGTAGGTAACTGACAATAAGCCCTGGCTGCTCTTTAAACGTCACAGCTTCTAAACTACTGCTTAGCAGCCCTTAATCTGCAGCAGCTGTCGGCTAACGCCTGGAGTATGAATGTTACGCCGTTGCTCTTTTATCCAGAGGTGAACTCATCTTACTTCTCTTTCTGTGGGCAATCAGTAGTGCAGGTAGGGGGTCCACGTTAGCTTCAGGGTGAGAGCTCTGCTTCATGATACATTTTCAATTATAAGTCTGATTCACACCTCAAGAGTCTGAGGAAGACGGCATCTCTCTGAGATCCTGGGGCTCAATTAACCAACTGAAGGCGGCAGAAATACCTGCCGACTGGATTGCCTTTACGTTCGGTTGCTTTCATTTTCACAGAGGAAAGAGCTAATCTTGTGAGAGAAGACATCTAGTTAATATTCAAGAAGAAATATCATAAACACGACTCGTGCACAAACTTGCTGTCCTTGCCAAATCCCCGAGATCTGAGCACAAGGAAAAAAGTGTTTTTTAGCAGAGCAGAAATTGCTGATGAGCTCGTCACACAACAGTACATTGATGGCAAAGTTTAGCTGCCATAAAAAAAAAAAACTTTGCGTAATCCTCTCATTAGAGTCCCCCATTCCTCTTTGTCAAAGACAAAGACAATTGGCTTTGCAATTCTATGCAGCAGCCACAAATGAGAAAGAGCAGTGCTGGGACACAAAGAGCATTTCCGTCTGAAATATTTCAATGACCTTGCTGCGTGCGACACCACATCGAGGTAAACGCTGCCGGCGAGAACTGAATGCGAATGAGGCAGCGCCACCACTTTGTGTGTGTGTGTGTGTGTGTGTATCAGGGTTATCAGGCAGCCTCAGCGAGCTCCTGCTGATCACGCCAAGCAGAGAAGGAGACGGGAAAAGAGGGGGAGGAGCAAGGGGCAGAGAAAAACACAGAGTGATAAAGGGACAGAGGGAACCTTGATGATCCTCCAGGGCCTCAAGGTGCTGTTAGATCAAAGCTTCGTTTGAAGATGTCAAGATCTGGTATTCTCTCTGCTGAATTCACTGCTAGTCAATTAAATATGAAATAAAAAAACACACACAAAGGGAGAAGTTAAATGCGTTTTCTGAAGATTTTGTTCCTCGGTTTCACTTCTTTACAAACTTAATCAGGATTTGCTTCTTCTGCAGCAACCCCTACAGCTCCAGTCTCAGTCTTTCTGCGCGCCCCTGACAGGCAGAAACAACAGAGATGCAACTGCAGGATGGGCTGAAGGGTTTCAGCGATTTCAGCCAGTTGTTTAAAGCACTCAAGGCGTTTTGCCATATCAACATGCCTTAAGAGCTGTGGCGAAACGATGGCTGACCAGCTGAGGAATTTGCTGATGCTGATCATTTGCTTTGACAGATTTCATATTAATAGTCCCGTGAGGTGGTGGGAGTGCAAACTAATCATCATTTACGCCGTAATGATCTATCACAGCCTGCATCTGCTTGGGCCTAACTTACAAACCATTTAAGTATGTGGAGCTGCATTATTTATTAGCATATGAATCAGCCGCCGGAGCAGCGTGGACAGAGAGATGGATTAATAGATTTTACTCCATCCCTAACAAAAAGCACACATATGAAGACACTTCCACCTAGAATAGGGTGACTTAATCTTTCATTGCAAGCATTTCAACGTCTAAACCATCTCTCTCTGCACTAATGTTGCATTTTGTGTCATTACACGTTAATAGGACTGATGAACATCTTCTCCAGGAGGCTTCTGCCCCTCAGTTTGATCTACATCGAAGGTATCTCCGTATCTGCCTTTTGAGGGTAATTTGAGCTGTATATGGGCAATCAGCTTGTCAACATGTATGCCTAATGCCCGCAAGTGGAGATCGACTGTGGCATCTGCTACGAGAAAAACACTATAGCAGGCCTAATCTTCCACTCTGAAACTGCAGCATTATGTAAGAGGAAATGGGCTGTTGCGTAACATGTAGACTCCTCACCGGCTAAATCAGCCCACTGTCCACCAACCCCCCCGTCCCCCCGACATCCTCAGAGTCTCTGACAGAAAGAGGAAAAGACTAAAGGGCTAACACCATTAGGGATCAGGAATTCTGTTATCTCGTGCTCAGTTTTCATGTCTTCCCCTCTTATCGTTCACCTCAAATGACACAGAGCTGCCTGTGTGTCGCATCAATTTGGGTGGCAGAGGACAACGAGGAAGGCATTTTGCTGAGAGGATATTCTCGGTTTTTACTCCACCTTCTTTGTTTCTGCTCCATTCAGCTTAATTTTATGTTCCTCGGGATCTCAGAGTGACCTCGAGGGAGTTGCCCCCCCATCGCCTCATCTTAATGGCACGTTATCTCATCGTACTTCTCTCCTCATCAAATCTTTTCCTTCAGCAAAAAAAAGGTCGCGTCTATTTGTTCTTTACTGCCACGAAAATGACAAGAGTGCACTCGTCAGATCAGATCTCAAAAAAATGAATCTATGCCTCAGATCAGGTCAAGCAACCCACAGCCCCGCTGGTTTTCTTCCTGCTAGAGACGACCTGTGCGTGGATCAGGTAAGCTGGAAGTGCAGGGATGGTTGGAGCACCAGGGTTGTCTACCCTCGACTTAGACAGATGTTTGGTGTTTGTGTCTGATACTGAATCTCCCATCTGAGCATGACTCATACTGGGCTTGCCCGTTTGTCCCAGAGTACACATAACCAAGGACAGTGAGCCAAAACACTGCAACGTTCATGCTAAAAAGGAAAAGAGGGAAAAATAAATCGGCCAAAACATCATCCAGCATAATCCTAATTATGTGGTGAGCTAGCACTCTCAGTTTACACCGTGTCAGCCTCCAATCTCAAGCCCTGGAAAAACAACACACACACACACACTTCTGTGCGATTCCATCATGTCCACCCCTTAGACGGTTGATGGATGGTGCGCCCTTCATCACAGTGACTATCAGACCTGTAGGTCTGAATCCAAGCTGACCCACTCACTCTCGCTACAAACACACACACATGCAACGAGCATGCGAGCGGCCTTGACAAACACACACACTTTACGTTTTTCCACTGGGTTGGATGGAAATGATTGTATGTAAAACATTTATGTGTGTTGTAGTGTATCTTGTGAGCAGCTTTATTAAAGTTTGATCAAACACCAAGTGAAACCTCTGAATTAACCAGAATTTACTAAGACAACAAAAACAACTGTAGTTCTCCTCCGTCCCCGTGTCTCTCTTGTCTTACATGCATTTCAGTCACAGGGCTGTCTTCTCTGTAGTTAGGTCTTTATACAACCCAATTCAGAAGGTAAGTCCTGATACTCATGTATTACATATGTAGTCATCGTCATCATGTCAAGATAATGAACAAGTACAAATTACAAACTAAACCATTTTATATCCTGCGCTCGCTTTTGCTTTGAAAAAAATATTTTCTAGAATTTGGGTAAGTGTTGTCAAACAACTTGAAATAAATGCAAGAACGGATTTAGCACTGTGACTTCTACATGGCCGCACTAAAGAAATACAGTGACACTAGATCATCTCCAATCTCACTTTGTCTACCACAGAGTGAGATCCATCATGTCTGCTGTTAACGGCCTTATCATTGTAAAAAAGCATAAATCTGAGTCGTGATATGAAGACAGTATGTCACCTTAGTACTAAAATAGAATCGTCATTTACATCTCTGGATCTCTGCCTGCCGAGACACGTGCTGAGGCACGTTCCATTTATCAGGACGCCCAAGTGATTCCTGAACTTTTAAAAGAGCAAAAATGTTTAATGTCAAGGGCTGCTTCACGTCGCTAACCAGAGCCAGGTGGAGGATGGAGGAGATAAAGCAGGCAGACGATGAAGGTGCAGGAATAATGGATAGGGTGGCGACACAATGATCTGACGAAAGAAACAGTAACGAGAAGGGGAGGTAAACAGACGAAGCAGTGGTAAGGAGGGGAAATAAGGGATTTGGAGCCACAGAGCTAGAACTGTGGGCGTATTCCTTGAGGCGAAGCCAGAAAAGGATCCGTGTTACTGTCGTGGTAGATATCAATGCCCATCCGCCCACTCTTCATCCCCATACCCAAAGCCCTGGTAGGCCCCGGCATTGGTAGATATTGTCAGTTCGGGTGACTTAATACGGGGAAAAGAGGCTTAAGAGACCAATAAAGTTTCCCATCCACGTCCTTTTATCCTTTTTGTCTCTTTTTTGTATTCAATTATCCTTTGACTTTTCCAGCTCCACTTAATCCTTCATCAATTCACTAAACACTGAGATATGGCAATAATCCCTGCATCTGCCACCAAAGTTAATTATACTGACTACCTTCCCAGGGACAAAGAGGCTGACATGACATTTTATCAGTGTTTCCAAAGTATTCGTAACTCAGTGTTTCTGAATGTTCCTTTGTTTTGACGCGACTGTCGGTTCTCTCTCTCTTGCTAGCTTGGTCCCAGACCTCTGGTTATCTGCCAGTATCCTATTTTCCTGGCAATTTAAATAGCAGTTGCTAAAAACAGTGAAACTGAAATGGCAGACTCTTTCAGGCATCAGGTGTTTTCTGCCTGTTATAACAATAGGAGCCTCAAAATCAATTTGTGACTTTCTTCAACAAGGAATAGCTATCGCCTCACCGTCACATATTCTCTGTTGTCATTTCTCTCACTTTGGCTTTTACCTTTTCTTCGCTTCTTCTCAATGTTCTCATCTGTCAGCCCTCGTCACCAGCTTTTTCACTCCCCGGAGGCTTATTACTGTGTTGATTGGAGTTGCTAACATGGGTTTGGTAGAAGCCAATTGATCCATGCGCTCGTGTGAGCGATCTGAGACAAAGAGTTGTGTATCGGAGTCCTTGAATATTCTGCTTAATCTGTCTTTTGTGTAGTAGCTTTGTACAATAATAATCCTTTCTGACATTGTATGGGTTAATTTCGAGGCACAGTGTTAAATTCATGTATCATTTGATGCTGGAACAAATCCGAAAAGTAAATCATCATCACTGTGCTATTTATTCTAATTAAGACTTTAACCTTGGTTTAAAAAGGGTTATGTTGTTGCCATACAAACAGAACAGGACAGTGGTAGCTAACTTTATAAAGTTACCACACATAAACACAACAAAAAGAGTTGGATGCAGACGCACAAGAAATGGAGGATTTGTGAACTGTGAAGTGTTGGAGCTGCATTACCCACCCGACCAATGTGCATACTCGCAAACAAAGTGAAACGTGAGGCCTGGTCTGAGAAAAGTAGACCTTAAACAGCAGACCTGCCCACCAGCTAAGGAACACATTAGCCGCGTAGGAGAACAAGAGCCGTCCCCAGACACTGCCTCAGAAACATCTTCCTTCTGTACTCCATTTGGATCTATAACTCTGTGAAAGCGTGGTGGGAGGTGGACACTACCTAAGCCTGTTTGGGGGAGTTTTGGGTGAAACAACAGGACCGAGACAGACAGACAGACAGACAGAAAGCAGAGGAGACACTGACTCCTCCGCTGTCGCTTTTCATCTGCGGTTTGCACACACAATTTGTCATGCCTGAGTATGCTCTGCAAGGAAACGCTGGAATGGGCGTCTCTCTTTTTGATGTTTTTACAGCTGACTGTGTGACTTTGTGTGTAGTTATGGACACGACATGTGCATTAATGTTTGTTTTGGAGAGTGTGCGTCTGAAGGAGTCCGTTCCTCTTTTGAGAAGAAGTGAGGCAGGCAGCTGGCTGAAATTGAAGGGAATGACTGTGACCTTTGGACAACATCAAGAGCAAAGGGTTTTCTGTCTCTATTGTTTTCTCCACATTCTGTCCTCGCAGCCTGATTTTCTCTCCCTACTTTATCTCTTTCTTCCCTCAGCACTGCAGAACAGCGCTGCAAAGAAAAAAACAAGAGCATGAATCTGTGTGCCTTTTATTTGTTTCCCTCTCTTTTCTCCTTTGTGGTTCCAAACCACCTTCAATCGAACACAGCAATGGCGCATAATGTACAGCGCGTGTGATTTGGACAGACTTAAATAGCACACTTGTCCTGTCCCAATATAGAAAAGCTGTGTCATTCTGTGCTTCTAACAAAAGACCTGAAGTCGACAGGCACAGTAAAATGCAAAACTATGACAATAAGCCAGTCGGAAACACAAACCCTGTTTACATTTTCAGCACTCAGGTTGCCCTCTTTATACCTCACACTTCCTCTTACTCTAACCATTCTTTTCCTATCGTTTGGTCTCTCTCGTCTCTCCTGCCTGTGTGTTGCTTCTCTCCATCCCCGTTGTCCTGATAACTTCCATCCATCCTCCACCTTCCCCTCTCTCCCGTTCTCTTTTTGCCTTTGAGTCTCTGTGGGCAGGGAGTGAGGTTGAAGCCCAGTAGAGAAGAACGGCTGCTGAGCCCACGGGCTAATATTTGCCCTGCGCTAAACTGAGCAAACATGGATAAAGCGAACACAATCTCTTTCTCTGTCCCTGGCTGTCTGCCTTGTTGTCCTTTCATTCCCTTCCTGCCTCTCCCGTGCTGATGTAGAGAGGACTGTCGGTTAACTAATGCACATGCTGTGCACATGTTGTTTTCAGGCAAACCGCTGGGTGTGGGATAAATCTGATACCATAATCCCTTTGTGGTGTATGTCTTTCTACATCAGCATGTGTGTGTGTGGCTTATTAGCTACACCTGTTCAATCAAATCCAACTTGCCTGCAATAAACCTTTCATTTGTAAAGCGCATAATGTTCATTTCCTGGTAACATATGTTACAGATGTTGTGAGAGTTTTCATCCCAATGTAGTGGGAACTGTCCTCATAATGGAGAAATGGGCAGCTCACAGTTTTTCACCCAATACCAGCATTCATTGTCCATGTAGGAAATGATGTAATGTGCTCGTGGCAAATGGAAAAGTAATAAAAGAAAGGTGAGTCATAACGAGATACGTTTCACATATATACCTAAAATTATAATTAATGTTACAGGTTTATTGACCATAACAATCCTGTTAACTTAACCGCTCACCTAAACGCAGCCTCACTCAATTTGAGCTTACAGTAAGATTTATCATGACAGAGCCGTCATGAAAACTTGTAGAAAGTGAAATATGGTTTGTTTCAACTGGGTTGGGAGCTGCACCAAGTGATGTAGTTTAAGTATGCCAGCTCTCTCCACGGGGTAAAATGAGGCAGGAGGCAGGCAGATGGGTGCTGCGTCAGCAGTAATGCAGATATTGTGGCAACATTTTCAAATGTATCTAATATCAATTGTCTTGTCTGTTTTTTTATCTGCATACATAAAAATAAATCTACTTCTTGTCAGAAAATATTAGCTAAAAATATGTGTGGGAGCAAGAACATGTTAAAGTAAGCAGGCCCAGCTATTACAGCTGTGTGAGCAGCACTGTACAGTAGAGATTGTTCTGTTCATGGCTGCTAAATGACAGCACTATCCAAACGAACTAATCTCCCCACTTCTACGTGTGTCTCTGTTTGGTTTGGATATCTAGTTCTAGTTCTCTGTTTGAGAAGGTGCGGCAGGGGTTAGGCATTAGGAAAGCATTACACGTACAAAGTCACCTCCTCTTAGTGCCTAATATCTATATGAGAGTCAGAGACAAATCATAGGGGGGAGCTAAGTTCAACATGTTGAACTTTTTTTTTCTTGCATGGAAGAAAGAACTAAAAACTGTTTTAAAACCCATCGTTATAAAAATCACAATATTTAAAGTGCGATTTTAAGTTCGACCTATCAACAGTTTCGTACTATGTGATTTTTACAACATGAGACACCACTTAAGAACAAGTGGAATTTCTTCACTTCACTGCCTCTTCTAACATAATCATAATATACTACACGCTCGGATTACTCTTTTGGATGAACAATTTATGCAATGTTAATGATGCTTAGTGAATAAATTTACAGTGACTGTATAATGTGGTGTTTGTTATTTCCACTGCATTCAAAATATTACTCAGATCATTAAAGACATGAGGTTAAAATTAGAACTATAAATATAAGAAGACAAATTAGATATAGTTAAAGAATCAGTCTTGTCAGATCTGGGAAATTTGGTTTGCAGAATTAGATGGAAATCAACTATGCAGCAAGTCAACTGCTTTATGAAGTCAATTACTCTGATTTCTCAAAAGCTTGCTCAAAGGGAAAAGATAATTTGACAATGGCATTAAAGAGATACTATTTCCAGATGATCTTATACAAGCTGAAATCATTATTATTAATCACACTGCAGAGGACGATGATGATGACGTTTAAGTGCTAACTCCTGGATCAAAATAAATAGCTTGCTCATATCTATTCATGAATGTTCATGAATAATAACATCAAAAATATAGTGAATAATAAGGTCTCAGACATCCTTCTCGTGATTCTCCTAAAATACTTCAGTTCATACTGGATGGGAGTCTCTCTTTGAGTATCTTAACAGTAGCAAATATGGCATCTCAGCTTCTTAGCGTAGCTCCTACATTCTGTTGGTGACTGTCTACATGTAAGAAAAGCTATACTACCCTTTATACTTAACGCTGTGCAAGTAATTAGTCATCACCCCAATACAATGTCACAACAGAGAAATATATAACTACCCAATAAAACATTAATCCAAATGAAGGTCAAGAGAATAAAGGATAAAAGGAGAGATTCTCAAGAGCAGCTAATATCAGGTTCAAAAACACTTTCCTGCTATTCACACAGCTCGATAATTAGCAAGACCCTTGAGATAATAGTCATGAGCAAAATATGTAGATAGCTCATGACTAAATACCAATAACTAACTACTTTAACTTGAAATTGTTGCCCTTTGAACACAGGTACACACAAAACAGTGTGAATTCACCAACCGGCGTGGCGTCGCCAGCAGTCGTTCCTGCTCAACGTCCAGCTCATTACACAACACAACACAAAGTTGGAAAATGATATATGATATCCATCTTACTTTGTAGCTGTTTTCTTGATTTTTCACAATAAGACCCTTATTGTGAAAGTCAGACTCCTATTGTGAAAGTTGACTTTGAGGTGGGAGGCGTTTGATCAACAATCAAAAATATATGCAACTCAACTTCAACAACATTTATTGATTTTTAAGAAAAAGGCTCTTATTGTGAAAATCAGACCCCTTTTATAAAGGTTTAAACTCAGGGTGGTGTGTGTGTGTGTGTTTGAGTGTGTCTGTGTGTGTTCGTGTGTCTCTGTCAGAAAGAATTTGACTAGAAGAAGCTGACCAAGAGGAATAGGCACAAAGTTGACAAGAGACAAAGATAGACAAAGACAAAGTTTGTGTGTCTCTCTGTGTCTGTCTGCGTAAGTGTCTTCATGAATGTGTGTGTCTGTCTGAGTGTGTGTGTGTATCTATTTGTGTGTCTGTATATGTGTGTCTGTGTATCTGTGTTTGTGTGTGTGTCTGTGTGTGCGTCTGTCTGTCTGTCTGTCTGTCTGTCCGATTGGGGGGTTTCTGTATGTCTTTGTGTGTCTCTGTGTCTCTGTGTATCTGTTTGTGTCTGTGTGTGTTTGTGTGTGTGTGTGTATGTGTGTGCGTATGTCTTTCTGTCCGATTAGGGGACTTCTCTGTGTGTTTGTGTGTCTGTGTGTGTGCGGGGGTTTGTCTCAAGAAAGAATGTGAGAGTAAGAACCTGACAAAGAGGAATAGACACAAAGAAAAAGTTGACACGAGACAAAGCTGAGCAAAGACAAAGTTGACTAAGATGACGAGCTGATAATGCATTGCCTCCTATTCATTTTATTGGCAGGCACCTAATTAGCACACAAACACGTTGCAAATCATTAAGGTGGGGTTTTCAAAGACACAGGTAAACACAACAAAACACAGATCTAATGCTGTTTGTGTGTGACTGCCGGTGCTTTAAGAAAACAAAGGATTTCACTTACAAAGTTGCTCATAAAGCACTGGGCCTGGTTTGTTTACCAGGCAGCATCTCAGTCTTCAAAGACCTCGGTTTGAACTAAATTAAAAAAATGTTTTTTTTCCCCATATCTTCCTGAGACATGCTGTATAGGAGCAGTTACCAGGGTTTGTTTTATTAGGCCTACACGAGATCCAAAGTGAAGTGGGCACAGATAAATACTGACACTGACAACTTGTTCACAACTTCCAGCTCATTGACAAATTCGTTATCATACGATAACGTATGCGCAGTGACTGGTGATCCACCTTTTTGTTAATGTCAGCAAAGGTTACAAAAAAGGCCAAAACACAACGTGTTAGTTTGTCCCTCGATGTTTTCAAGTTCTGTGTCTCTGGACCCCGTGCCCACTCACTCCTACTTGATATGTCAAGATTCAAAGGTTAAACTTCACTTCTTCAAGCTGCTGAGTCCTGCAGTTTTTACATATACTATTAAACTGCTCAAAAAAAATAAAGGAACAGCGTCGTTGCATGCTCCTTATGAGATGACGGATGTTATCCTGCGGTGTCTCCTACCAGACCACTGAAGGGTCTAAGAATGGGTCTGAGGATGACCCACCTGTACAAAGCCTTTCTTATAATTTTCCATTGTATTTGTGCTACAAAGTGTTTCATTAATATAAACTGTGTGTGGGTGGGTAACTTACCAGGTGGGACTTATGCCCGTGTCTGCTCACAAGAGCCACACTGTCTCGCCGGTGCAGAACGCTGTCGGCATTGTTCATCAACCGCGATGAAAAGGCCAGAAAATGACTGGACATTACAACACAACTACTCCTAACACACACGTACACATTCTGACTACACACCTACACTCAAGTCTAGAAAGCAGGAAAGATTGAATAGTGCGAAGCCAGTGCCAGCATCATTCTGATTGTGCTGTCAGCCAGCAGCAACAATTTTCTCTGTGTCAGTCTCTGGCATGCATTTACCAGCACTCTCCATATACAACACAAACCTACTCTCCGTTACAAATAAAGCGCACAGAGACGCTGGTCTACGCACAGGTACACAAACCACATATACCAGTTTAAGTACCACTGTCTTTTCTTCTGATATAACTTGTGGCCTCCTTTAACCCGACCACTTCCCCGCTGCCGCTCTTCATGCATCCAATCGGCTGCTCTCTGCCAGACTCTGTTTTGTAAAATTGTGTAAAACCATGAAAAGAAAACAGACATTTTGTTTCCCCTCTTCCCTACCCTCAAAACCCAATAACAGTTCAAATGTTAACCCTCTGTCTTTTATGAAACTCTGCAGCTTTAACCTCGGAGGGTTAAAGGCGGGAGGCCTGGTGAGCGGGAAATGTTTGTTTGCATAAACCCCACAAACTGTGTGGACAACTTGTGCAAATGTCTCCACATGTAATAAATCCAGCATTGAATATTCAGTGTTAACATGCCGCTTCACTCCAAGCTTGTTTGCCCTGCTCGTGGCCAGCTCCTGATTTCGGCGCCAGTGGGCAAGCCCACCGTGGTCAGGTCACTGGGAAGGATGCCAGTGTTAACTGTGAGCACATATGCCCATCTGACCTGCACGGACATGGAGGAGTCTGGATGAATGATGAAAGCATAAAGGTCACATTCCTCTGGTCTGTGATATTTCCAGGAACCAGAACCAGCCGTCCGCGCTCACGAACACATGATGATAAACATACACCAACGTATGTGCAGGGACTGAACTGTGCAAACCTAACACCCAAGACGGACTGATTAAAATGAGTTAGTGCAGGAAAAGTGCACCCACACACGGAGCTGCCCTCCTGCACTCACGGCCCGTGCTTGTGTGCCACACACACACACACACACACACACACACACAGTGAGGATTTACGAGGCTGTGTTGCCGCTTATTTACAGGTAGTGCTTTGCTCTGTTTACTGTCCATAACTGCAGACTGTTGGCCTTGTTTAGCAGTGCTAGGGCAGAATCACTCACTGTACTCTGAAAAGTGTGCATGCCTGTGTGTGTTTGTGTGCTGCACCCACCCGCTCTGCAGCAACAAAAGCCACCTCCCAATAAATCCAAGATGATTTAACATGAGCCCCTATTTACTCTCACCCCCTCACGCGCGTCGCCTATTTCAACACACATCTCCGGAGCACAAAATATGAATTCCACGCCGCTGTGCTGGTTCAAAGGCTGGGGAAAAAACGGAATAAAAAACGAAATCACATATCAAATATCAATTGAAGGGCACCCCAACGGATGCCACTTCTCTCATTACTGCTTTGAGAAGCGTGGGAGCGCATACGAAAGCCTCCTCACTTCATACTCAGACAGAGCCCACTCTTAGACGCTCGTCGCCTTTTCTCTCTCAAAACCCTAACCAGACATCTCATCAGCCAATCAAGCAGACAAACCTTCAGACTACACACCTCATCACTCCCTCCGAATAAATGTCTCCACTGGCGGCAGAGGGATGATGGATGGATGGAGTGAGGAGCGGGGGGATAAAATGAGCAAATCAGACAAGGATGCCATGCTAAAGGCAAAAGGACAATGAAAGTAAGAAGAACTGCTTGAGAAAATGTTCATTCAGTCCACTTAGCAATAGGAAGTCCACGAATATCTGCTGTTCACTGCTACACCTCTCCATGTCCCTGTCTCCTGCCATGTCTTACGAAAAGAAAGGGCATTTTAAGGTAAGGTGGCACAGCAGTGTTTTGCCCTTGAATCAGGCACACATGTAAGCTAGCTGAGAGCTCAAACTAGACGTGCTGCATATATGCATGGCAGCAATAATGATGGTAGTAATGACCTTCTTGATCCATTTGTGGAAGCTGCACGTGAGGATGTATGGGTACTGTATAAGACTGTGGGGCCCCTCAACGGAGAAACTGGGAGTCGAACCACTAACTGCGGGGGATCATAGATGACTACTCTACCAACTGAGCCACAAGAACACGTTCATAGCAAAGTTACGGTTCAGGCACAGTGCTGATGCAGAAAATAGCAAAGAGAGCTATGTCGCTCAAACAGTTTTTGACCCCGTTTCAGCAAGCTCGACAGTGCCGCAGTTCAAAATGTCTCAAAATCTAAGAAACTGAAAAGCTGTGCTGCCAAACAGGATTACTCTTACCACTGTACCAGTTACTGTCATTGTTAATGTGATTTATAAAATATTCTAAAATATGTGTGTCATGTTTCACAATGTTTCAAACCATCCATGTGACTCACATGGAGTTTTCTCATTTTTGAGCTGGAGCAGAAAAGGATGCATGAGCTGAAAGAGCAAAAGCAAACAGAAAAAGGTTCGGCTTGGGTTTTCTACCCAGTTTTCTTCGTGTCACTGAGTGCACTGTGACATGTAATACATGTGAGCATACATGTGTAAAATTTTACAAGAGATTTGTATGGAAGCTCATCAACATGCAGTCACACACGCAAACAGAAAACACAAATGCAGTGACAGGCTATACCGAGTGGTGCAGAAGTGTGGGCTGTGTATTAAACGCAGTGGAAATCCAAACATGCAAACATTACTACGGCATGTCACATCGGGCCCTGGGCTCAGGCGCTTTCACGCTCTCTACTGACAACCAGAACTAATTTAATCAGAGTAAGTAAGAATATCTAATGTTCTTCAATACAGCGTCGGCTATATGGTAAAACCAAATGCCATTGTTGGGTGGGGTGGTAATGTGGTGGCCACTGAATGTAGTACAGTCATATACAGTGGCTTCAGAAAGCATTGAGGTCTACTCACTTTTGCTAACTTTATTCTTTCAAAGACTTAATTTTCTCACTGCTTAATCTCAAAAAATTCTCCCATCTTATCTTGACATGCTGTGTGAATTGTCGACCTTAGATACACAGGTACACAGGTGGACTCAGATCAAGATTTTTTTACATTTCAAGGAAAGCTGCCATTGTAGCACTGTCGCAAAGGGTCTGAACACCTTGACCGATGGGCAAAACTGACAGTTTTAACAATTTAAAAGTACATTTGTAACACAGTTAAGTGAGGGATTGGATGTGTATTAAAACGCTCTTGTTGAGATGTGATCAATGCCAGCAATGATGCATCACACTACGAAGTACTCGATTGAGCCAACTGAGTCTCTATGACAACTGACAGGCCTTAAGAAGATGAGCGATAGTTCTTAAAATTACACCAAAAGAACATGCAGCTACACTATGAGTCCCAGGGGAAGGATCTGTAAATGACAAGCGGAGTGTGGAAGCAACAAAGAGGTAGAGCCTGACGGAACAGTTGATCAAGTAGAACAACATGTGTTACGATTGAAACTACAAAAGATGCCTTAACCTAAAAAAAATCTGTTTTTGTTTGCTCCTACTGTCACCACTTTGGATAATATCCCAGTGAGACGTGCCCTCGTGGACAGTGAGCTATCTACAGCACCGCATTATGCATGAACGCCGGTGTGTAAGTGAACTGATGAGATAAAGACAGACAAAGGTGGGAATAGACATGAGCTGACAACTGCGCCAGCATGCATCATTGCCTATCTTACACACAGACCTCACAACACCTTAACCTCCGCTTGAGCCTCGTGCAGCTGACACCTGCTGCACCAGCATCCCCTGATACAAACCACCTGCTGCCGGCTCACACGCACACACACACTGAGGGGCTGAGACAGGGACACACACGCACCTATGCTGTTTGTCCTGCAGTACGCGTGAGGACCGCCTGTTGACTGTTTTTATTTTATTAAAAACAAATCTCTACCTAATGCTTGACAGGAAATTACAGAAACTGGCATATTAATGGGAGCATGTTATTATAATTTGTTTACCCCTTAATCCTAAAACCAGCCTTCTGAGGCCTTTTTTTAGTATTTTCAATTACTTCTACTTTGCTGTTTTTTAATCAATGTTTAACTAGTGTCAACCAAACCCTTTCTGCAAATGTTTCACATTAAAAGGCTTACAGGCCAAGAAAGGGAAGCTCTTAACCACCAGGATGCTTTTAACGTGAGCTAGCTGTACAGGATGCATTTCATTAGCAGTAGCTGGACAAAGACTGAAAAAGTGCAAAGTAGAAGCAGCAACAAATCATGAATGAAGGAGAACAGGGTGCTGTTTGTTATATATCTGAATATCTCAGAAACCGAGGTAATAAAATATCACCTTCTCTGTCTCTCTACCTTTGTCAAGAATACAAGACCACAAATGCCACACACATGCATGCAGACACTTGCACATACATGCCCTACTTGAAGTAGCCTACATATTCAGTCGAAGGTGAAGGCAAAGAGGAAAGCTTCCACAAAGAGTACAACAAGGTTATTTTGAGAGCCGGCGCGATAAACAGAGCCCAAAGCACATAAAAAGAAAGCGGAGAAGGATGCAAAGAGACAAGGAGGCAGTGAGTGGAACGTCATGACCGCACTCTGCTCCCTGTCGCGCAGCCACGGAACAACACACTTTTCCTCTGCTTGTTAACGGCGGTGGCTTTGGCAGATACGTGTGTCTCTTTCCCATTAATCCATTTCTTAATTACAGAGCAGAAGGAAAATGCAGAACTGCTTCTGCCCAGATTTCTCCTAATGAGCCTCCTCCCTTCCTTTCTCCAGCCTCCTGTCTTCTCACTTCTTCCCCTGTCTGGTCTCTGTTTCACTCTGCACCTGTGTCTGTCTCACTGGTGTTGTTTCATGCAAGTGCCAACTAAACTCTGGGCAAACTTTCCAACACACTGCTAAACTGAAAATGCTAATTATGTGCATTTGTTATCAGTTTGCTGGATATAAATAAACTCAAATAGAATATTTATGTATTTTCATCTGTAGGCAGAGTGGGTTTGGGCTTTTGCCCATATTTGATCTCACAACGGTCACAACCAAAACAATAGTTGTACATGGAAGTGACAGCATGTATGACATTTATTTTGGCTGCCTATTACATGCGAATGCCTTTGGTTCTCTCACATCATCAAAAAACTACCTTGCTATTCAAATGAAACACGTTTTTTACCTTTGTGCTGCTGAAGCCATTCATTGAAACGCTCCACTTTCTGCTCTCATTTCATAATGGCTAAATATAAATTTGCACAAATCCTACCCAGCTGGTAATCTCTCCTGCATCTCTTTAGACTCGTCATTGTTTGTATCTGTCTTGAACCCTGTCCTCTTCACTTTCTCTCTCTTGGTTACTCCCTTGGCCTCTCTTCCTCTCTTTGCACTACAAACATTAAATAATAACTCGTACTTTGCCTGCCTTTGTGCACACATAGCAATCTTGCACAGCTAATAGCACGTCTCATAGCAGACAATGCATATTGAACTAGGGAGCACACTGTATGTTTATGTAAGAGTTGAACTCTTTCAGTGTGTGTCTGTTGCTTTTATTCAACACACTAAACAGACATCCTTTCTGGCTGCTCCAACGTGCAGTGCATAATTCATTCGGTCTAATAAACACAGATATTAACTGTTGGCAATGAGTGTGTACGGACGCGTACAGCTGCGAGCTCCTTGATCACGGAGATAGCACATAATGGAGATTGATTACTGCAGCAGTGATCAAGGCAGCTGATCTGATGGGTTAGTGTGTGTCTATCAGGACATGGTTGGAAATGTTTAATTTGGGAGTTGTTTACATGTCAGAGGCTCACAGCTCTTGGCTCAGTGTATATGTTTAATAGCTGGCTGTTCTGCTCTGCTTCGTAAGGCTCTGACATTTAGAAATGTGGCAGCAAGAAAAAAAAACAGTGATTGCTGTGTTGAATCAATCTGAATCGGAGATGAAGCGATCCGCATATACAAACATAAACGGACAGAGACACAAGGCGCGTGCTCTCAGTGGCAGCTTGAGGAGTGATGAGACTTGGGGAAACTACAGGTGAAAGCACACGCTCACCCACAGTTTTGTGAAATGATGACAAGTGGGAGATAAAAGTCCTACTTCCAGATAACCCAGATGCCTCAGATCAGGCGTCACACTGTAAGGGTTGACAGTGCCTGTGGGAGCGTGCACGCACACATTTGGCCTCGTTGTTTGTGTGTCACAGGCAACATCAAATACAGAGACGGCACAATATCAGAGGTTTGTGTTTTTAAATGCATCAGTGTCGTGTTTGTGTGCTTGTCTACTGTGATGTGTGTATGAGCGTGTCACATTAAAGGCTTTCTCCCCTTATCTTTCTACGAGGATTAGAGTGCATAAGCTAAACCTCAGGGCTCTGATTTCCTATATCACAGACTATCAACAATTGCTGGACAGCAGCATAGATTTCTCTATTAAAGACCTCTCACAGCCAAAAGACAGCAATCTGGCAAAGGTAATAGGCCATAGATAGCTCACTGATTTAAAGCTGCTAAAGTGGGGTTAAAGCGCTCGTGCAAGAAAAAGAGAAACAAATAGTTCATGATATATTCATCACCAACTCAGTGCTGTCATAAAAAGGGTCACAATTCTTTCTTTCCCCCACTGTTTTATTATTGTGTCACTTTATTTATTGCCAGCAGGCATTTCTGAAGCTGCATTCACAAACTCATAACTGCATTTATATATACGTCTGCTGGCGGTAGTAAAATAAAATAAAACACGCAACAGAGGAGGAGACTAATTGTGACACCTTTGGCTTGCCGTATCATGTTGAACAACCTATTCAGTACAGCATCAGTACCCATTCAGTAAAAATGAAGAAATGCCCCGAACAAAATGCTTTACTTTGCTTGGCAGACGCTTTTATCCAGAGCGACTTACAAGGAGCCAGCTCTGGGTGTCTGGCTCAAGGACACACCTGGTAGGAGATGGACTAGGAGTCAGACGGGGTGTCGAACCTGTGACCTGCTGCATCCCAGTCTGACGCTTCCCCCATTGAGTTTACCCCTTTATTCTCTGAAACCTGTAGCTTGTTACCATTTATCTACATGTTTGCATTAGTATGTACTGTTTTACAAAAAGGAAAGTTTGTCTTAATTACATCATGAGTCGTGACTCACTAGCACACAATTTGTCCATAAAAACATCTACCAGATTTCGAAGGCGGCATCTAATGTGAAGTGGTTCAGACGACATGGGAAAACTGGGAAAATCAATATCTCAGAAAACAATAAGAGTGGGATGTTCATGAACTTTTTTAATAAAGGCCAAAACTACCAGAAGTAAAAGAAAAACAACACTAGTGAGCCATTATTCAGTGAGACGGGAATGCTGGAGGGCTGGAACAAGTAGTGTTCATTGGAGGGTGAGCTGTGATCCCAGCGTACCTCCTACCACAGGGACCAAAGTCATATCAACATTACCACGATTCACACAGTTCTTCCTGAACCTAATATTGCCTTCCAGCCAGACCCAGGGCTTTGAGTGCCCAAGGCAGAGAGACAACACTTTTTTTGGCTCGGGTGCAGATAACCTTTTGCTGTAGCGCACACCTTCAGCATGACGCTTTTCCTGGACAGTGAATGTTTCATAACACATAGAGAACAGAAAAAAGAAAGGTGAGAAGGAAGAGACAAGGAAGCGAGGTGAAAAATGCTGGCTTTAAATCCCCTGAGGGAGAAGATGTTTTTGTGAAGTTCTCTTGGCCATAAGCTGAAACTGACAAAATAGATAAATCTACTCCCGCCCATGCCGTCCGTCTGGTTGAGCTCCTGCCCGATGAATATTTTAGTATAGCTGTATGCGTGTTGGCTTGCTGCACGCTAAACAACTTTGAAACAGTCTCGTTCTAGTCTGTTGTTTGTGTGATCTTTTCTATATATGACGAATAAACGGTGACGCGATTCCAACCCGCATGACAAAAACATCCCAGCTTGAGATAAGTTACATGTAAGTGCTTGTCTTAGGTTAGAGGCCCCGGGTAAAATGTTTATGTTGTCGCTAAACTGGAAATAAAGATTGGTCCTCTGAGTTTAAAACCACTCTCGTTCTGTTTACGACATGCTACTACAACTGTGGCCTAACAAAGGAACTAACTATGGGTCTTTACAAGCTGCTCTCAAAGCCGATTTATTAACGGAGGACCATCTAGTTTTGCATCCGTGCTCCAGTCTTACACCAGGACAAGTCAGTGTATCGTGGTACTGCTTGTAGAAATGGACTGAGTGACTTGGATTGAGCATTAAACCTGGTGTGATGGAAGAAACATTGCAGTCTATGGATATTTTGGTGAATTTGAATGAAAGTATTTATACCTGCTCCCAATATTACACAAAACATTTACTAAATCCTCCACTGACGGTTTCAAATCTATTAGCCGATCATTCCTACAGTCACAGTCACTCTGAATAGGCTGCAGCCACACTGCAGCAGGTAGGCACTCAGGAACTGAACCTAAAATAAGTGTGTCCTGCCTGCAGATAGAACAGAATGCTTTTGATGCCACTCTTCCAGCAGTGGCATCAAATATTTCAGCTCAGGCTGAGTAGACATTAATGGGAAGTTGAATGTTTTTTTTTTTTTCACAGTCTGTATTATGATTCTCCTGGGAAGCGCAGGTCTGGTGATAAATGAACAGCCACCTGGGAAATATTGGAGCCATTTTGGCTCCATTATTGTCAATAAAAAGGAGGTCAGCGTGCCTTCCCTGCATCTTGCTACCCCCTCCCTGCTCCACATGTCATTAAAAGGCCTCCGTGAATGGAGTAGAGAAACATCATTAGCTGGGAGATGAAAGAGAGGCCATAGTGTCCTGAGAGGAATGCAATGATGTGTCACTTAGAATGACGCTCATAAGAAACCGTCTGGATTTGTGTTTGAATGAGAGCTTTGTGTTTGCATTGCGCGTGTGTGACGTACTAAACGATGTTTGAGGAGGATTTTGCCAGGAGTTATTAGTTTTCCTTGTCAGTAATTTGAGTGAGTTGCCTGTTCTCAGCAGCGGAGAACAGGTGTGCTCCTACATCACTGGAGCAGTACATTTCCACACCTCCCTGTGTGCTCACATACACACGTTGGTGTTAAACCGCCATTCAGCCTGTACGTCTCTGTTTACAAGCCTCAGTGCTGAGGTTTTTCTCCATCACCTATATGTCAGCAGTGGTGAATTGTTTCTCCGCCCATGCTCCATCACTCTGCCATGGCTAGAGATTGGAGTCCTGACCCAACGTCTTGAGGATGATCTGTATCTCACGCTGGCACCTGACAGTCAATAATGAAAGCATATGAAGTCTCCATCCCTGCCTCCTGCCTTTCTTCTCTGTCGTTTACATCCTCCACTTCTGGATTGCCGTAGCACGACACCTGTCCATCCTTCTCCCTGACCCTTATCTGCATCCTCACCAATGGAATGGCCCATGTCATTTGAGGTGCGGTGCTATCAAAGTGCGTAGTCAGTCAGTGTGAGTGTGCTATCAGCACCGCGGCGTGCTGCAAACGCTGATGCTTCACTGTGCGTTAGGGGAGCAGGCTACTGGAAAGCTGCCCGGATGCAGTGCATGCATGTAGGTATATAATAAATCAGGCTTCAGAGACAGTCGTGTCTTGCATTATGCGCATGGAGCCTTTTAGAATAACAACACAAGCCAATGCTGGCTGATGACAAGAATCCTCACTGGGAAGAATACTGTACATGTAGTAAATGAGACAAGCTAGAGTTGGCAAAAGACAGATCACCTGGCAAGTCTGTTACACAAGCTGCACCTGTCTGCAAAGGAAAATGACTGCTCCGTTTTGTTATTTCGTTCTATAAATAAACGTTTCTCCTTCTGGGCACAATTTCCAATATCAAAGAATGTAAATGTAATGTTAAAGCCGCAGTAAGTAACAGCAGGCCTCCATTATATTCTGGGTTTAAAAGTTATCACTGAAAAATGTAAGCTTGGATGCTATGTTGATGCTTTTATTTATTCAGCTGTCAGCTTTGCCTGGATAATTAAATCATTAAGTCTTCCTTCTGAATAACAAACCCATTTCCTCTGTTGTATAATTATTAGAATATGCAAATTGTGAAATATGGAGATTGTACATTGTGAAATGTTCTATTGTCAGTTTCTTTTTTACACACTGACCAATTATTAGCTAATTGGTGCCCACTAGAACTATGCCATTGATTTAGTTTTTTTTAAAAAAGCTTAATTTATGATGTTAAGTCCAACAGGCTCCGTTAGCATAGGGAGACTCCAGCACACACACTAGCCAGCCTGGCTGGTGCTAGTCAAACACAGTCACAGATACTTGCTCTCTGAGTGGGCAGCAGTGCCACCTGAGATCTAGGAGGTGGCTGGTTTGAATCGGTTTGAGACGAGTTTACTTATTTTGCCCTTGGCTGCATGATTTTCTGTTGTAGAAATAAACAGAAAATCTCGGTTTTATTTTTATTGTTTGTCCCAAAGTCTAGAGTTAAATTGCCTGTGTGAATGTATGTATGAATGATTTTGGTTTGGTTGTCAATCCCTTTATTTTTGTTATTAGTCTCAACTGGACCAGTGAAGCAGAACAGGAATTACAGGCCTGTTTTGACTGCACTTATTGGAGTGTTTTTGAAGCTGCTGCCACCAACCTGGACGAGCTCACAGATTCTGTAACATCCTACATCAGTTTCTGT
>JAUMHF010000010.1:12583109-12603455 GCA_032359275.1 Microctenopoma steveboyesi | reverse complement strand
TGTTTTTTATCTCGTCATTTGTTTTTTGTTGTTCTGGAAGCTCTGTCACTAAAACAAATTCCTTGTACGTGCAAGCACACTTGTCAATAAAACTCTTTCTGATTCTGATTCTTTCTGATTCTGAACACTTCTTGCTGAACTATACAACATTTTAAATATGCTTTAGGTTTTGTATGGCACAGGAAGTGAGTGGGAGTGAATAAAGAGGCCAGAAGAAATGTGACCGCGTCTCTTTGGCTACATCTTAAAACACCTCTGTGACAGCTCTGGTCCCTCTTATGTTTTGCTTATGTAATGAGCCCCCTCCACCACTACAGCTGAAATGCAATTATCATTTGGCTGACACCAAAATGCGCTTTTTCGCCCATGGCCACTCACAATGCTATTTAGAATTTCTCAACTTTGGGCGAGGGAACGGGGGAAAAATGCTTTCTTTCTTTCTTTCTCTCTCCTGTCGTCCTACTTTTTGGGAGTGAGCAGGAATGGAACAGGGAAAGAGTCACACGAGAGAGGAGGTGGATGAAGAGGAGGAGGGGTGGAGAGAGAGGATGGAGTAGAAGGAGGGGAGGGATGATAGAAAAAGAGGAGAGAGGGAGAGTTTCTGGGAGGATGCGATAATGAGGACAGTTAATTCAGAAACAGGGTGTGAGAGGCAGAGATTAGCCCGCTAGCAGGGCGATGCAGTCCACAGATTTTCTGCTCTGAATGGCTGTCAGCGAGGGCTGAGGGGCTGGGATGGGCCACTGAGCCGAGAGAGGGAGAGCGACAGTTTTTAATTAAGCAAGTGTTTGGGTAAATATGCATTTCCAGGTCAACTTGTGCTGCATGGGAGGCAGACATGGAGAACGAATGGAGGAGGAAAGCTGAGAAAGCTCTCCGTGACAGCAGTGAAACGCCGGGAAGGATGACAGCTTGTCTTTTATTTCAACACTCACAGGCTTTCATTTCACTCAAATACTGATATTTACCTGTATTCTTCCACCTATTTTGAAAATACTGACCTCTCTCCTTCTCCTCGTCTAACGTGTTTCTAAGTGTTGCTATTCATGTGATATAGAACCAATGGATGAAAGTTCACCACAGGAAACCAAGTGAGCTGCACCAGCTGTAAAAACCTGTGACACTTGGGCAATCTTTTATTTACTAAGATGGGGAATGTGCTGTGGAAGACGCAATAGTTGCTAAGAAACATGCAGAGCAGGGCTTATTATTGATGTGGAGAGTGTTTCTGATTGTGAGCTCTGAAATTCATCATTCGTCTGCTTTTATCTCTTTTTACACTAAACCCCATGACCTTCACCGGTGCTGAAGGGCAAACATCTCACACACTACTCTACATCCTCCACTTCATCTCCTTATCTCCAGCACAATCCCCCTCCGCTCATCTCTGCTTATTGTCCCGGGCCTGTGCCTAAATGCAGCTCTTTCATCTTTGTTTTTATCTGTCAGATCAGTGAGGCGCTAGTCCCACTCCACATAACTCCTCAAAATATAAAGTTAGAAAGTCTCCCAAATCTGGGCAGATCAATGGATAAGGGTTGGCAGGCCTAGCTAATGGAATGCAGCTCGTGCCCTAGATTAGGATGTTTTCTTTTTCGCTTGGCTGTCCTCATACCACCATAAAGCCATAATAAATGGTGATGGTGGAACGGGAGGGAGACAGAGGCGAACCACAGGCTGGAAGCTTAGATAGCCATGCAGATGGGCAGACTAACAAGCAGAGAGATGGAGTACAAAAGACAGGAGACTGGAAGTGGGATTTTACAGCTGCTACGTACACTGTAATTCTAATAATAACAGGTAAATCACACAATACACAGTAGAAGAAGCAATAAAGCAAGCATCTCACATAAAGCAAGAAGTATAAATTATTAGTCTTCTAACTTTGGCCATTACGCTTTAAGCTAACACATAAAAAGCTGCTGAAGGTTTAAACCTGGATTTCAACAGTGTGTGACCAGATTATGTGTTATTGCCAACAGTAAACAAGGGTAAAAATACAATATAAAGTAGTGAGAAATGAATGATTGAACTGCTCAGCTCCCGCTAATATAGTGTGCGGGCAAACCTACAGAGAGAAAGACAGACGAGTAATCACCTGCAACGCAAATGGACAGCACAACCCAAAGGTAGCTTCCTCTCAGAGCACCGATGGGACAACGAAGGCGGGCGAGTCTGAGAAAGAAACCAAGGATCTCCATGGTGTAAGACTCCGCCGCTGAGCCCACACAGAAAGAGAGCAGGGCAACCGAAACTCCAATGGGCTTTTTGTGATTACGTTTTTGCTAAATGGGATTAGTGGCGATGGTATACGGTTGGACGCACTCAGCCACAGAAAGGCCCAGTGGAAGGAGGTGGGGAAATGCTCATAAAAGATGGATATCTTTCTTTCACTCCATCTCTCTCACTTTATCTTGCCGCTAATAGCATTTTCAGGCATCGCTCAAACAATGAGTGCACCACCTCCTCTTCTGTAGCACGGCTCTGAAGGTAATATTTGCACGCCTTAGTGAGACAGAGGTCTGTCCGTGTTCAAACGAGCTCGGCACTCACCGAGAGAGGCCTTTGCTACTGCTGGGAGGACAAGATAACGCAGCTTCTTTAAAGATGAACACAGGCTGCTTGGAGATCTAACAATGTGCGGTACGTTTTATCAAATTCAAAGCGTTCCACGCTTTAGGTAGGAGATGCACAGATCTTGAGAAGTTTACACGGGCAGGAAAAGTGGTGGCATGAGGTTTTGGCAGGGTGGCCCCCCCTTCACCACTATGGATCCGCCCCTGATCTTAGACTTTTCTCACTGAAAACTTGACTCACTCACTCTGATGTAGGATAGGAAATGAAAAGCATTGCAGCAACGCCTCAGTGCACAACACTGACGGAAACCAAAAGACAGTTTGATTGTTCTATATACAGTATTTGAACAGTGATGTGCAGGAAATAACAGTGAGTAAAACAGTAAAAGAAAGATACTGGAGCATTTTCCTTGAGGGGGCACGCTGCAGCACAGTCTCGACATGAATTACTGCCAAAACACGCCACTAAGTCAGAGTTAGCAGCGCTGTGAAAGTCAGAACCTTCTTTGGAAGGAACACCACATGCAATTGGTCAGAAACACGGTTTTCAGTCACACTGACATGAAATTATGGTACTTTGTTATGAAATTCTAAAAATTTCTGCCTCTAATATTTCACAGGGTGTCAAGTGATTTGTGGTGGCAGTGAAAGGCCTCCAACATCAGGACCATATTGTTATCAAATCAAAAGGGTGCGGAAAGTAGGTAACATCGAGTCTGATATTTTAGGGAATATTGTGAGATATCTAATACTGCCGTGTCAGCTCGTGATGTCTGCTGACATCTAAAAGCTACTTTAAAACCATTCAGTGCTGTAAAAAACAATGTAGAATAGCATACAGAGTGATTAAGACATTCTGTATATTGAATGCTGGCTCCATGGCTGCTCTAAAGCTAGTATCGATCCACACATTTCAGTCTGGGTGAACAGTTCCAGGATGAAAACAACTCAATCAGAATAGACACCTTTGGATAAGAAAAGCCCGTCATAGTTTCCACCCTGCAGCCCCCCCCCCACACCCACTCACAATACACAAGTAAGATGCAGTAATTCAAAATGAATCCCTGTGCTGCTAGCTGCACACGGTAGTGTGGTGGCAGAAAAACTGGAGTAATTATCCGCAGTATTTTCCTATCGATAATATGAAACCCTGGAGATATAATAATCCTCAACACTGTTATAAATAAAGAGTGAAATCTGTTATGAAACAGGAAAACTACAGCTGCTCCGTTGAGGTGATACACTCAGCTCATAGTCAGCACAGCTGTCGACCCTGACTGGTGAAAATGAAATCATTTTTCACAGCCTACGTAGTGCACATGGCAGAGAGAAATGGTGGATAAATGACTGAACTGCCTAATTTACAAAGTAAATCCAACCAAATAAAGCCATTTGATTTAGTTACCCTCTTTGTTTTCGCAGCATCATTTTGTCACTGATGCTGACGGGAGCCTAAATATTTTACCATTGCTGTTTCGAGTTAATAATATTTTCACACTAAGTAGTTTCAACTTATGTCGATTAGTCACAAAAAACTAAATCAAACCAAGGCCATGGGTGAAAATAGAATCAGGGACAAAAGCATATTTGTATGCATTTTTTTTATATAGGGACGTATCTAATTAGCTCCTTGTTGATAGATACCCCTCTTTGTGCATTGAGCTCCTGCTAAACTCTACACAACCCTTCTGGCTATTGCCTATGAATATGTTCTGACCCAGGGATCTAGCCGTCACAATTTGCCCAATTTGCTTTGAACAAATCTATTGAAAACGGACTGTTCACCTTCTGTCCAACACATTTCAGCCAGATGCGACTGTCATGTGATGGTCAGCGTCCTTCACTTTATCTGAATGGCGTAGCCGGTTGCTGTGTGCAAGTTGTTTGGTGCAGATTTGACTTGGGTGTAGCTGAAAACTGCGTGTGTTGTCAAAAAGTGTGATCCAATCTGAAATAAGATTATTTAAAGAACTTAAGAGAAGACCCCTCTATTTCTTTGAAATAAACCAGCCATAAAACCAAATAACTTTAACATTATATTATGTCATTCAGCGACCGAAGCAAAATATGGATATTCAGGGACAGAGGCAAAGATTTGATATATTAATTTGCACAACACAAAGACCATTTAGCTAAATATGCATATGCAACATCTGGTGATTTTTAGTAGAGTAATGACCAAAGGCTTATATCTGTGTCTTATATGTGGAGAACCTGGCAACCACAGAGCTGAACCCTCCTGGCTGAATGTGCGTCAACTCTCATGCACCATTTTACACCAGGGAATGAGAACAGCCCTCCCCTGCCCTCACCTCATCTCTGTGGTCATCATCGTCTTTCAAAGCACGTCGGCAATTCCGTTTGATACGCAGGTAGTTCAGAGAGAAAGACAGCAGACGGGAACACCCCCAGTCTGTCCTGGTGCCTTTGTTCCTCAGGGACTGTTGCTGTGTCCGTCGTAAGAAAGGGGCAGAGTCCTCAGAATCTTCATTTACATTTAAGGCACTTAAGCAAAAGCTCTTACGCAGAGTGGCTTCCACTGACTGAGCAGTTTGGAGAAATTGTACCTGTCATGTTGGTGAAATTAGACAGACTTTGAATGTCCCTGGACCTACATTGCACCCATTTTACTTTGTTTATAGGAAAAGTCATCAGCAAATTCAGGGCAAGAGATAAGAAATCTGTGACGGGTAAAGTGTTCCTTTCAGTTTCTCTTGTGCATTGTTGATCAACTACAGAGTCCCTTTTATGCCTCGTTTGTCTAACAACTGAAACATGCAACATCACTAACCTCCACGGAACAGATAAATCAACAGTTTGTCTTCTGGTTCCTTTATAATTTAGCATTGTGACTTTTAAACAAATTATTGCAAAGGAGCACACATACTGACTTATCCTGCCTGAACCTCAATCATCCGACGGGAAAAACAGACACATGTCTGTTGGAGTCTGAAGCACAATAAATGATGCTGACGTTATCCGTTATTTTTAAAGAATCGTTTTGCAAGCTACCAGAATCTGACAGTCTCAGCTTCGGGCTATGGTTTTTTCCATCTTCCTCAGCTTGTGTTTGTCATATTCATTTCATATTTATCTTCACTGACCAGAAATCAAAGTAACACATACCTCCAGATAGGGAAAACTGAAATATTCGCTTACAAGGGCTCATTCGTTTGCTGAGTGAATCTAAATGGCATTGATACATAGTACGATCATCACCCTTGGGGCGCCATTTACATTTAAGCTCCAAGTTGGAAAGGTTACCTATTCACAACTGAATGAATCTTCGTCGTCTCTCCCCCTCCTTCCTCCGGACACACCATTCTGGATTCATCTAAATCCAAAACTATCAATCAAAGTAATTAAAAAGACATCACTGAAATGTCAATGTGCTGTAATAAAGCTTATTAATGGCACCCACATTTCGTGCCGAAGCGTCAAATAATGGAGGGCCAGATGTTTGCCTTGAGAGGGAGACAAGTGCTTAAAAGATGTGCGATTACTAATTGTAAGGACCTAGAGGATAGCTTTTTCTTTGGCAGTGGCTAAAATTTAGTATACTAAATAAAATTAAATACTGTCACTAAAATGCATTAGCATTGTGCTCATGTAATTTCCAGAGCTGAATTATTGCTTTTTGTGGTGCAGACAGAAGTCCTTATTGAAATAGAGTAGAGGATAGAGAGAGGAGAACTAAATTCAGGGTCCTCCTGTTCTATCACAGTGTCCTTCAAAAGACATGCTGAGCCTCAAAAATCAGACTAGCAATCTGATAGAGTCCCGTCTCCCACAGGACAAATGGAAAGGACAGGGTGCTGAAAATAAAGCAGAACAAGAAAGGAGAAGTTTAAAAAGTGAGACGGTGGTGGGTAAAAAAAGGATATCACTCACATCGTCCTCACTTAGAAAAATGTAGGTATAGTCAGGTCGGTGGGTCAGACTCACTCGTTTATTGGACCAACATGATGTGAATCACCGTGAGACCAGGTGCTAGCATTAGGTGGCTTTTTTGTGGCGCGTGCTAGTCTGCGGCGATACACTTTGCATTCTGTAAGCTTTGCATAAAATGTATTTACACATTGCTGGTGCACCGGGAAGAAGAACCCCAGGCCCACTTGAGTTGTTTTGCTCTACATGGTTTTCCAAGATAATTCCTCAGCCGATGAGTTCATAGCGACGTGCGGTTGCCTCCAGGCTGCGTGCTGTCACTAGCAAGGCATAAAAACACAAAACACGTCTTGCTGCAGCCTAAACCTACCTTCTTAATTAATAGGCTAACGTGATCTTTACTCTTAACTTTCTACTCCCCTGCAGGGAATCCCATGGTGTAGAAAGAGTGTTTACTCATCAGACAACAGGAATTTCAACGTGCAAGTAAATGAAGTTGAAGCCAAAGTCAGTTATTCGGCCCACACATTGAGGCCAGACAACTCCTGTTCAGTCAAACTAATCCAAAAGAGTGTTTCATTCATTTTTTTGTGACCTAAAAACACATTCTGTCATGTCTACCTAATTAGCAAATATGAATTGGAATCATAATAAACCATATTATGGTTGATTCTGCCACGTTTTCTTCTTCTATAGCTAACTGACCAGTTCACGTCATCTATTACACACACCTGTTGTCCACACACACACACAGAGAAATGCACACGGCAACAACAGGGTGCTGCAACCCTAATTACCGGGCCGGTAAATACAACTATCCTACAGCTTGTGCTGAAAAAGGCCAGAGCCAGATGCTTCCATTTTGGCTGGGAGTGAGGACGCAACAAAAGCCTGGCAGACTGCGCCAAGCAGCCTGATGAGAAAATAAGCGCCAGGAAGTGAGGGTGGAAGGGTGGAGGGATGCAGGGGTGGGCGGTGGGGGTGGTAACAGGAGTCCTCATGGAAACAGTTGAGCAGATGATGTCTCAGTGGCAGAGCACACAATCACTAGAATGGACTCGACAGATTCAGAGCGCACAGATAAAGGTTAGAAAAGAGTTGAATGTAGCAGAGAGGAGCAGGACAGAATATGGGTTAAAAATATATTTACGATGAAGCAACATGTCAGATTATGCAAAAAGAAATCATTAGCCAGGATTTCTACACAATGCCATTTATTGGCCTGTGTGTGTGTGTGTGTGTGTGTGTGTGTGTGTAGATCTGCACAGCTCTGGCATCAGGTCCAGTTGACTCGCTTCTCTGCTATAGTCATGATAATCTCATAGGATTAGCAAACACCTTTTTTAGTTTCTGATACCAACACTGAAGATAGCTGTTGGTGTCAATCCTTCACGCCCCAGTAGTGGCACTCTGTAAGCACTGTGGAGATGATGGTGGATTTGTGTCTGAGCAAACACAAATGAGCTGTTGCAGTGGTGGAAACCCAGTTTTGTAGACTTTATGCACAAAAAGTACTTCCTGGAACGGCTTTGTTACAACACAAACTGTCTCACAGCGTCACCTGTGACTTTCCATCAGTGCTATTAGCATCAAATATTGACGTGAACGCATCTTATGCAAAGCCTTTACTTCAAAAGCATCAGCATCTGGTGCCCTGTGAATGAGAACGGGTTGGGACGAGGCACAAACATGGTGTATACACAAAAAAATCTCAACACCAACCTGTTTGTAAGAGAGGTAATCAAACTCAATACGATGATATTGGTCAATTACCCACTGAGTCAAACGCTGGAAACTTTATCTCTTTGGCAAACACCTGTCTGAATGAAAGCCGGTAACAGAAAATGATGAGCCCAGTGCTCAGCTAGATAGTAAAGCTGCCATTTTCAGAGTACTGCAGTTCAGACAGGTATTGTTGCACGGTTAATAAAAAACTACGGCGTCATATAAACCCACAGACAGTTCTACAACAGACAGTGATTACTTAATCCATAGAGTGAGCGTTTGGGAAATTCAATGAGATGTCTATAAGCAGCATTGCCGGGCAGTTGGATGTGCACTGGAAGTGTTCTTGGAAGCAATAAAGAATCATCCGTCATCTCGAACATACTTAAAGTCTCCTGTATTGCTTTAGCTCCTCGCCTGCAACACGTGTAGATGTCAGACACGAGCAGGACTAGAGAGGCCCACCCACACACACACACACACACACACACACATGAGCACATGCTCAAGGCACAGTCCTCCCGACAGATCTGATTAAAGCATGTGTTCTATCTGAGGTGGCAGCGGTGAAGTCGCAGCCCAGGGCTCATTTATTTAAGAGGGGGAATAATGAATTCTTTGTGGCATCTCATCTTCCAATCACAATTAATCTGGCTTTCCGCAGGTATCTGCACAGCGATCCATGGAGCCTCACACATTTAGATGCCTTACCCCTGGCAGATTTACAGCCTGTCATACTATGGATGCTAATTGTGCAGGAGTTTTACTGTCTCCCTCAAGTCTCCTCCAGCTGCTAAAGCACAGGAAACTTAACATGCATGTCGTCCATCAGACATAGTGTCAGCACAGCGCACAGCTAGGGTTATTTTACAAAGCAGCCTTTCATCACTAACCCAATTTTGCTTTCACCTCAGTGCCTCTCGTTGTTTTGGTTTTGGTGGGTTAGCATATGGACAGCCTGCTCTTATGTTAGAACCTTTGGAGGGCCACAGATTTTTCTTTTACAGCATACGCGACACACGCAAACACACACTCACCTAAACCAATTTGTGCCACAGTCAGACTCGGAAGTCATTTACCCACCATTGAGAACGGCTAAAAAAGAGAGGCAGAGGATTAACTGCAGGCCAATTACAGAGTTGGCTAAACCCTGTCTAACTGGAACAAATACATGGCAGCGTCCACACTTTTCCAACACATTAAATTGAAAGGGAGGTGAAAAAAAGCAACCGATATAAAATAACAATAAAAGAGGAGGCCAGACAAAGGAAAGGCACGAAGGACAGAGGGAGTTTGAGACATACAATAAAGTGATGCTTCAGATTACAGGTCACATCTTACAGTGTTATTTTACTGTGCGTGATCTATGTGCTTAGGGAGAACTGCTCCTTTATATGTACTTTAAACAACAGGGGTGTTGTGCATAAGGCACTTGAAACACTTTAATTGGTTCACTCTTCTACAATTTATGATCAATTAAAAAAAGTCTTCAAATAACACAATGTTCAAAGTCTGGGAATAGAATAAGTGGGATTTGTTGCATATCTGGGGAAGAGGTAAGATGTTAAAAGGTGAAACGGATAAAAAGTGGTAGAAGAGTGAAAAGCACCTGAAGAGAAAATGATACAAACAGACAGATCCAGATGTGGAGAGACAACATGTCGGTGTAAGTGACTCAGGGCAGGTTGTATCCTCCGTGAATTTGATAAAGAGTGAAAGGCTACGAGTCACCGCGGCCTCAGCCGACACTAACCCACGCAGAGTGACACAGACAGGGTGAGAAGAAGCCGTGGCCAAGGCCTTGCTGGAGGACACTCCGGGTCGTGATGTGTTACACACCCGAATGACAGAAAGGTCAACGTCAGCCTCTCGGCGGGAGATGCTGATACGGGCTGCACGGGGATTTCTCTGACTGTCTGCTTATGTCTGCAACACACGCCATATTCCAGCCATCAGACACTGTACAAATCAAGCCTCTCTCAAACACAGGTAATGTCCTCGCGCTGACAGTCTAGTCGGCTCATACTCGGAGGCAAGCAGGAAAGCAACGAACCATAGAACCAGAGCCCTCCGTTTGCATGTTAAAGCACCTACGTGTCACTGGGTGGCACACGGCAGCCTGGCTCTCGGTGGAGAACACATTCAGGATGTGCCGCTTTATCAGATGTCGCTGTGATAGTACACGATTCCCTTCAGATTCAAAGTCAACCCTCCTGATATTTTCCTCCCTCTCTCGTTCTGGTTTCAAAATGGCTGCTGTGAGAATGAAATGATTTAATTGTGAACTAACGTCATTGAAAAACGTGGGGGGGGGGGTCTCAGCATCAACCTCGATTCACGTCAGAGACATAAAGCATCATAGCAGCATTTTAAAACAGTGCTGTAAGACACTGGGAGGAAGTTTACAGTTTAATTAAAGCCTGCTTTAACTTTTGTGTTTGATGAGGGAATTGGTGCTTTCTCCCCATCACTAATCCACCGGGAGCGGCAGACGAGCGCCACGTCTCCAAACAGGACGGGTGCGAGGAGACACTGGCATATGTTGTTAATATCCTGGTAGAATAAAAGCTGCTCTAACAAGCATCATGGCTGCATACGTTCCTTGGTTAGAGTGCACGGGAATGCACCTCGAGGATGCCATAATGAAGTGTTCAGATACTGCAGCTGGTGTTTTTTAGTGATGTATTCTCTGCACGCCGCTGTTTGGAAAATTAAAATAGATGCTTTGTGCACATTGTAAATGCATTATAGAGTGAGTCTCCTGACGTTATTTGCTTTACTTGCAAACTTATTCCTAATAGTGTACATATTGCGGGAATAGTTTCTAAACCTCTAAGAGACAACTGGGAATGATCAGACGAGCTTGAAACACGCAAACACACACACACACACACACACACACACACACACACAGGTGTTTTCTCTAAGTGTCTGTTACTATCTCACCATCTGTCTCGCTCCACGATGACGTGAACCTGTGCAGGTTTAGTTGAATACTAAGCCCATGCGAGAACGAGCGAGCTGTTCGGCGAGGTGTCGGCCTGTGGACGTGACCACGCCCCCCTGTCAGAATACGCTGGCCCATATAACTGGCAGATTAGGGTGACCTTACTTCTCTTTATCTCTGCAGACAGACATTAGACTTTCTAATGTGGCTCGAGACTGAGCGAGGGGGGGATCTCATTTTTATAAATGCTCAGATAAATGACCCAGCAGGCTGTGGCTCCAGCTTTACTATTTCTTTTTCATTCTCATGATTCCGAGGGGATAATTAAGAGTCGGGGACATGGAGGCGCTGGGAGTCGAGGGGTGGGCGGGCGCTGCAGCGCTCCCCTCCTCTCAACTCCACAAGCAGGCATTCATTTGCTTAACAGGCGATTCAGGCTACATTAGAGTGTCACCTGTATCCGTACTATGTGTTACAGACTTATAGATCAGTGTGGTCATGTGATCAAGAGGCTGTCTTCATCTTCTATACCTACACATGGAGTATGCAGCATTGTAGGATGGACAGTGACACAAGGACATGAGCTCCTGCACTACTGGCTGACTGTCACACTGCATTTCAACTACCTTCACCTGCTCCCGCTGTGGTCACAAAATGCTCCTTCAGTTTGACCTTTTGCTATGAATACTCAATTTCTCCCATCTCTGCAGGAGCAGTAACGCATGACTGCGTGAACCAGGTTCACCCGCTCAGCCTGCTCAACAAATATCAGCCTGTGTGTCCTCATGACCTCCGTCATATTATTCTCCAGGCATGAGGATCTTCAAACTGAAAGCAATCTTCCACTAAATCCCTGATATATATATATATATATAGATACCTATGCTTTACTAATCATCAAGCCAATTACTGGGAAAAAAACTCTTTCCTAATATCTGTTCCACCTCACTGAACATGGGCAGGCTGTGTGTGTGTGTGTGTGTGTGTGTGTCGTGCTCATGTTATATGCATGCGTATGTACTACCAGCTCTCTGAGGCCAAGGGTACTCGTTGCTCATTATGTGATGTCCACTCGGTTTGGAAAAGTATTTTATCTTTGCAACTAGGTGGTCTGATTATTCTAGTTTCACACACTGTTGGCTTACAGGAAATCAAATCTACCGTTTGCTACAACAGTGAATAAATCCAGTAAATGCTCTTCACTTTCACAATCTGTAGATTGCTCCGTACGTGCTCTGTTTGCCGATCATTTCAGGTGACGTCTGCTGCACACCTCACAGCCAAGCATGACACACAGAGAGGTGCCGAGGTATTTCTTTCTTTTTACCGGCGTCAGGATGTACAGCAACAGAACCCAGATATTTGCCACACTTCTCATTTAACACTCGCAGCCCCCTCTGACAATCCCCTCTCAAACCCAGGACGCTCCAGAGTTAGACATTAAACACTGGTAGTGCCGTACCAGCCGCTTGGCCAACTCCCTAAATCAGATGTGCCAGATGTGCCACTAATTGTCACGGCGTGCGTGGCATCTCAACGCCCTGCTGTGACAGCCTCCGGCACAGGGAGCTTCATGGAGCGCGTGTGTGTACGTGTTTGTTGGGTGGATGTGAACACCTTCCCCCCTGCTTCCCTTCTAATCCTTCCAACCCTGCCTCTGTGGGTTTCTGCCCCACAGATAGGCGTGATAGAAGCCTGCTACCATAGTAATTGAGACTTTGTGTCCTATGAAGGCCAGTGAAAGTGCAGCAGGACCGCACACAGCTGCAAACCTGGTGGTGGTGGTGAGGGGGGGGGCACTATAGCTGAGAGGCACGGCTCCAAACCATCTGACCCAGAGAAGGCTCAGTGATGTGGGCCTTGTTAGAGCAGCAGGTGGGGGCCTCTAGTATAGCTCCTGGGTGTCCTCTTCTCTGTGTAACTGGTATCACAGTCAGTGCTCAGATCACCCCTCCCAGGTGGGTTGCTGTGCGTGTGTGTGACTGAGTCTTGATTCGAGGCTCCCGTTGTTTACGCATCTCATTTTCTCTCTGATGATAATACATCTGCTGCTTTTGGAAACAGACCACTGTACGCCGCTACATCTGTTGATTAGCTCGCTGATTGCTTCTGACCAAGTGGATCCAGTGAAAGGCGTTATGGATGCTCAATACATCTGCCGTATGACTGCCCGTGTAAACAGCTCTGAGATGCTGTAGGGGATTGCTGTTAATCCATCAGGGAAATGGTCTCCTCGGCCTTGACTATTGCCTCTTTCTAATCATTGGGACTGCCGGCTCTGATAACTACGCCCTATCTGTCATATATGTATGGATCGCGCCCTGCTTGACTGAACAAAGATTGCATGGAAATGTAAACTGTAGAGCAGGTGGAATAAGCAAGATGGGGGGAAATAAAGTGTCATTCGTCAGCACACATGACAGCGGCGTACTTCCTCATCCATTTATCACGCTACAGTAGCGGGAATGCCGATCATACAGAATCTAATGTGCTTTTGAATGTTACACCCATCACGTGCATTGTGCATGAGTCAGCAGTGAGAAACTGACATCCAACCTGGTCACCGTGGAAGGGGCTCAGGCTCAGTAGAGAAGCTGGGGGAAGCTAATTTTCAACTGTGTATTAATCAAACAGGCATGTGGGTTCAGCTAATTGCTCTGGGAAGACATCCAACTAGCAGGCCTTTTTTTTTTCCTCGAGCTGGCCCGCCGCTTTGCTCGGGAGACGAACAGCTTGACAGCTACTACCCGAAAGTTAGCTGAGTGGGAAGGATCCACATGTCCAGAGTGAACAGGATAATAGACTCTTTGTCTTGTGACTTCTTGTGCACCCTAATGAGCGTGTGGCACCCCCAAATATCCTTCACCAACCTTCAGGAAAATGTCTGATTCTCTGCTGCTGTGGATACATTGGCTAATCTGCCCACGTCTCTAAATGTTTCACATCATAGTCGGTGCTGAAATAATGTCAGCACATTTTCTTGTTCTGAGCACTACAGTGTGTGGAAACACTGCTTCCTACCCTCATTATAGTCAAACTGGTGAATTCCCCCCTTCTCCTGCACCAGCTTTTCCTCAGCCTTTTGCTACATCAGCTTCGAATTTAAGAATACTTATTCAGCATATCATTCTGAAGCCTCGCTCTGTGTAAGTACAAGCACTGACTCAGCAAAGATGGCACTAAGGAGAAAATCCAAGATATAATAAGAGACTTAGTTGACAGGAAGATAGAAAATGATCTCAAACACTAGATGCAGCCATTAATTAGTTAAGGAGCTGCAAACACGTTTAATGATTTTAATCTTCACATATGAAAGATAAAAAATTTACAGGACGGTGTGGTTATAAACCCAATGACTAAAGACTGTCAGCTGATTCCGGCATCTGATCCGGAAGACCCTGAGAAACTACTCCCAGCGGCGGCAGCCACTGAATGAATGATGAACTTCCTTCTCCTCCTAAATTGCGCAAGAAATAAAACGATGACACCAATCCTTCAATCACTTATTAGAGGTTTCTCCCTTGTGGCTTTACTTCCCCTAAATACTTGGGAGTGTGTAAAACTGCTTCTGCTCAGCGGCAGCTTGTTGTTTTGCTGTGTTTAGGAATTCTTTCTCTTTCTTTTTTCCACACAAATGTGTCAAAAAAAGGATCTTCTCCAACTTCAGCACTTAATTCAAACATCTTAAGGTAAAAAAAAGGCCCATTTTTGGTTTTCTGGACCTCTTTACAGCTTTGGTTGCTTGTGTGCATCCCTCAAACTGACCCCTTCCTATAGGAGAAAGGCTGAAATGAATCAAAGGGGGCGGGAGCTGGGCTATTTTTACTCCTCGCCCAGCTCTGATCAAGCTGAGAGCCAATTCTAAAACAAAAGAGGATAGTTGATAAAGAGCTGCAAAATGTGTGCATATTCATCAAAATAAATGAGATTTTAATGACAGCGTTACTACGACTATAGCATGCGGCTCGGATCAGTTATAAGTCATCTTTAAGCTGGAATCATTTATGTGCTACCAACAGATTGTGTATACTCAAAGCTGTCTCTTATCTTCACCGTGCCTTCAACATAGCTCAAAATCAGATTTACCAAAGCAATGCAGCAGCTGCAACAAGCAAATCCTATTTGCACCTCATCAGCTGAGTGATGACAAGTGAAAGATTCAGCAGCGTAGGGACCATAGGATGGTCTCTGCGACAGGTCTGCACAGACCTCGCACATCGGTTATTGTAAGATTGACATCCGGATTTCATCTCTTAGGGAAAGAGTGAGGAAGACAGGACGGTCGACTTCTCTTGCTGCTCAGCAGCTAAGACCTCAGTCACCCATATCAGCGGGGATGGATTACTGGTGAAACCACTTCTCGACCCAGAGAGAAGAAAAACTTGCCAGAAGAGAAGAGGGTGATAAGCTGAATGTGAGGGATAAGAGGACATTTTAATTTTTGCTTGGAAAGAACTAAATCCATTGCAATTACTTTTTTAAGTGTGGGTTTATATTTTTATTGTAAAAATGACACATGGGTTGAATATTTTATTTTGTAGGACAACAAAATACCTGAAAGTCATTCTAATGAGGGTTTAATCAAGAAGCAGACCACCAGACAGGCTGTAAACACAAATTCAGATTCACCAATTTCCCCTTTTCGCTTTGACGTAATATATTCACCGTGGTTGTACATACTGCTCATGACATTTGTGGACAACTCAATCAAACATCCTTTATTTGTGTTTAGAAATGGTCGACGTTGCTTTAAAATGTGTGGCCACACAAACCAGATATATCTTTGTAAAACCAATCTCAACATCATCAGCAGAGTTGTCTCTTGTAAAACTAGGACAAGAGCAAAGCTGATTCTAGAAACAGTGTCTCCTTGTGTAGATTTGCCACCCACGACACCAGAAGCGCAACTGAACTAGGCGGTCAATTAGACAAATTATTTTACCCCCCCCCAAAATGATTTTATAACATAATGTTGTCTTAGCCGATAGAAATGACGACAGAGAGCTACCAAATATGACCACAGTTGTCCATCAAATCCTCACTTCCCCCCCATCACTGTCGCTCTTCAGCTGATTTTTATTTCATCTCAAAGATATGAAAATGAATGGACAACAGACCAGCTGCTCAAGTGTACCGTGTGTGTGTGTAGAAGTGGACTAATAGTACTTGGCCTTTGCACACTGACCACCAACGAGCTCACCCAGTGCGTGTAACCACACTTGTTGTACACTGACTTTATCAGCAGAGCAACCCTTTGTGACCTCAAGGTGCAAAAAAGACCCGAGTCAGTATATAGAAAAGCATCCCGGTGCCATGTTCCTGGCACAGGCGAGTGTCTCTCCTCTCCCCCAGAGGAATGATGTGTGGAATTTAACTCACTGCTGAACACCGGCTGTGACATTTATTAAGAGCTCTTTTATTCCTCAAAAGGAATTACAGTTAAAAAAAAATGTTCTTCTTATCTTTGCTCCACACCGCTCGCCACTCTCACTTCTGACCAAATTTATGCTGACGGCTCCACATTTATTCTTAATGGCGTTCATTTTCAGAACAACAAAAGCTCTGAATAATGAAGTAGTTTGTGGTCTGTCAAAAGAAGAATGGTGGCTGGACTGGAGAGTGGGGGCTGAGAAAGGATGCATTCATCATTTCTGCCTTGAGTATATCACCGAGGGCTTGGGGACACAGACATGTGCGCTCTGCATGGATGAGCAGATGTAAACATCTTTTTTTTGCCTCTCACAGCCTCTGAGATATTCTCTTGTCGTCCATCTATCTCTCCGTGACTCTGTTACTTTACCTTCTCTCCGTTTCAGCCCGTGTGTTAGTTTCTCCACATACCGTTCGTTCCCGTTCTACTTTCAGTCTTCCCTTTGTGCTCGACCGTGTTCAGGGTAGAAACGTCCTCCCTAGCTCACCATCATTAGACGATAGTGGTGGAAAAAGTTGAAAGCAGGTTTTTACAATCAAGCTGGAAGAGTCTGACTTTGTTGACTTGTCCTCACACCTGCATGACATTTACAGTGTTTGGGCAATGAGCTATAGATTATTTCTCTACAGGAAAGTGGGACAAAAGTGATGTAGGATGCTCATTTGGTGGTCGATTGAGATATTAGGGATTTACTCAAGTGTTTTTACAATCAATAGAAGAACCTAAGCTTTATTAAAACACTACAGAAAGTCAATTGACAAACTTTTGCAGAAAGGGCAAGAAATGAATTATGGATGTTGGGATAAAGCGAAGAGGAAAGGAGACATGAGGGTCAGCCAAAGTCCAAAATGTATCAGATAAAATGCTCTGAAAATGCACAGCCAGGCACCGCGGGAGGGTGCTAAATATCAAAATATACTTTTTGAGTTTGCATATGAGCACTGCAGGAAAATGGTGTTTGTTTAAGGGCCATCTATCCACACTGGAATTGATGCACATGTCTGGATTGTGATATAATCACGGAGGAGAAAAGTTTTAATGACACCACAGAGAATAGAGCAGACACCTGTGCGATCAAACAGAAAACAAGTGTATTAGTCACAGAGAATCGTTGATAACAGCAGCAGCAGCATGGGTGCAAATAGAGACATCATTTCTAATGAGTAATGTCGGGTTGCGATAGATGAATTCAGTGTTGCGTTAAAAAAAATAAAGTTGTGCTGGCCCGGTGCTGACTGCAGTGAGTGCGGGAGGCCTGGCTAAAGTGCATCCAGAGGGAGCTGAGGGCTGAATGTGCAGTGATGACATTTGGAGAGGACCTCACAGTGGTCCCCTCCTCGGGGCACTTCACTAAAAACAAAGTAGGCTGGATAAATGGACGCTCCAAACTTTTCTTACATGCTCTCAATTTTCTTCCAATCATTTTCTACTTACACCCCATCCCCGACTAGAGCTGTCTCTTCACTATGGGGACCAGCTATTCTATATATGTGACCCTCTTAGTGGACACCTGGATAAATGACAGCATTCCAAGATTACACAACCAGTGAGAAACACACACAGAGCATCCGCTGTTTCAAACTGCTGAAAGTCACAGCCCAAAAATACAGAGATAATAGACATGCTACCATTTGTAAATTCTTCTGTCCTGTGTCAGTTTAAGTCTAATCTCCAGGAGTCACATTAAACCCTCAGAGTTTAGCACAACAGATAACAACACAAATGACATTCTCGGTGTGAAAAACGATGAGGATAGACTGGCATTTATCATGCTGTGGGGATCGCATGGAACCACTAGCATGCAGAGTACAGAAATAAGACAAGCACATATAAATAGAAGAAATGAGATGGCAGACAGTGACAAGGAGCACTAGAAATAGCTGTGTTTTGCCTTCCTGGATTCTTTTTAAAGGTACAGTAACAAAGAAACCACTCACACAGCTCTGCTCTCGTGGACCCTAATAGCTTATCGATCCAACAAGCCCATCCACTACTTTGCTTGCACAGGATACAATGACCTATAGGCAGCTTTGTTAACTATATGATCATGTTTTTTTATGGATCAGTTATCGTTCAGTTCCATACACAGATTAAAGCCAATAAACTTTAAAAGCTGCATTCTTGGACTATTAGATGATGACCTACAAAGCATTTTTATGGCATATAAATAGAAACTTGGTTCCATGTCCACATGTCAAATGCTCATTTTGCAGGACATTGAACCCCAAAGTGCAACTAGTAAGATGTTTAGAACTGAAGAAGCTTGTGTAATGTGATGCTTCCGTTGTGTGGACGCACTTAGACTAAATCAAACGAAATCAAACCGTGGGTGCAGCTACGCAGATATTCAGCAGAAGAAGATGATAAAACAGTGTAACTTCCTGAGTGCATGGTCATCCTTGTTTAAGCAGAGCGCAGAGCAGAGCGCAGAGCTTCCCTGTATGTGCAGTGACACGTAGTTTCTAATCACAGAGTCTGAGCACGTCTGATGGAATCACAATGTGACAGATGTCACATGTTTGATGTCCCACACAGTTAGGTGAAACTCTACAGTTACATCATATACGACACTGCTCCTCTGAGCTCTGATTAAGGCCTGTTGGGCAGCTGTGAGACTCAAAAAACACACGCACACACACACAGGGACGATTCATTAATGATGTGAAAGGGAAGAATGTATCGATATACTGTCAGGCTCTGGCTGACTGAGGAGAGAGACCATGCCAAACCCACCAGGACCTGATCTCATTACTGATGGTGGCCCGTGCTCCCCTTTGCATGGCAGATGCATTCGTCAAAGCGGTTCCCTCCTCTCTCTCAATTGTTCTCCACACTTCATCCCTCTGCCCCTCCCTGCATGCTTGGCTTTTACCCTCCCGACAAGTTGGAGGAGAGCAAATTGGATAAGTGACACCCATTTCAGAAAGGAAAGGTAGAGGAGGGGAGGTTATAAACGCAGAAACAATACATTTGCAAAGTGTGTATGTGATTGTAATTGTAGAGCTCAACATACACGACCTGTTTGTGAAAATGGCAACTTCAGCTGGGACCTGAGAGTAGGTGCAACGGACAGCTAGTTAGGAGCAGCCCCGTACTGCATATGGCCATATGTTCATGCGTGCGCTCCTATGCCTTGGGTCTACGTGTGTGTCTGTGTTACTGGGGGTGGGGAGCTGAGCATAAAAGCCTCTTCCTCTTTTTGACAGTTTTATCCGCATCATCATCTGTCTTTATCTGACTCCAGCCTCTCTCAGCTCCCCGCTGCACTCTGAAAGCTCTCCATCCAACCAGTTCCACTCATCTTATCCTAGGCTGCTATCGCATGTCACAGCATGTTTGTCAGCCCATAGTTAAACATTCGCTGCTTTAAACCCTCGACAGATAACCTGTGGATGCTGACCAATGAAAAAGGCAAGATGGTGGCATAGAAGTGTGAGTAAAAGAGACCAAGAGCTAATGGAGTCAGATGCTGCACTTCATATATTAACTGTGGGGGCAGTGGCCACAAAAAAGTCGTGTGCAGACACATTAACACCGGGGTGCACTGTCTCTCTCGCTTCCCTTCTCAATCAGCGTTTGTCACATGCCAAGAGAGGGGTAAGTGTGGGGTCAAGAGGAGAATATATAGCCATGTTCCTTTACTTTACTTTACTTGGCAGACGCTTTTATCCAAAGCGACTTACAAGGAAAAGACACCAGCAGTTACCATTCAAATTCTCGTAGACGTGGAGATACTACAACAAGGATCCCTGAAAAGGCCTAACTCGTCAAGACAAAGA
>JAUMHF010000010.1:12551035-12574321 GCA_032359275.1 Microctenopoma steveboyesi | reverse complement strand
CGAGTTGTTATTTGAGTTACTGCCTTTCTATCAACTAGAACCACTCTGGTCATTCTCCTCTGACCTCTGGCATCAACAAGGCATTTTCGCCCACAGAACTGCCGTTCACTGTTTTCCCTTTTTCAGACCTTTCTTTGTAAACCCTAGAAATGGTTGTGCGTGACCATACCAGAAGCTCAGCAGTTTCTGAAATACTCAGACCAGCCCGTCTGGCACCAACAATCATGCCACGTTCTAAGTCACTTAAATTACCTCTGTTTCTGAAGCTCGGTTTGAACTGCAGCGGTTCGTCTTGACCATGTCAACGTGTCTAAATGCATTGAGTAGCCACCATGCGATTGGCTGATACGTAATTTGTGTCAACAAGCAGTTGGATAGGTGTGCCTGATAAAGTGGGTGGTGAGTGTATATGTAAATAGACTTTACCTTTTCATTTTGAAAATTGGAAAAAAAATTATTTTCATTTCATTTCTATTTGGCTGATGTATTTGTTTTGGTCCCTTATCTATGAAACCATAATTTCCAAGCTTAATAAATGGCATTTATCTGTTATTCAATTGGCATTTTTCCTTCAGAAAAACAAAACAAATGTTCAAAAACAAAGCTGTCAATTTTACTAAACTTATTCAACTAAACGTTTTAATGCCAACATTAGCACAATTATACATGGACATGCATGTAGCGCACGGCAAACTGCTCTTACCTATGAAAGCACACGCACTCATGTGTTCCCACACACACACTCGTTTTCCCCGTGCCCTACAAATCTCTCTCTAGGTGTGCTCCACTTGAAGAGGCAGGAAAGACGAAGCTGTGATGACTGCAGGGCCAACATTGGGCTGCACACACTCTTAGTCATACACAGTAAAAAGAATGGAGGCATGTGGGCTTCCTGTGTGCACACACACACACACACACACACACTTGCTCGCTCACCTAGCTACCTGAAATCATTATCTGACAGTCCGCTGATAGCCATTTGAAATCAGCTGACACCCACAACTCCTCTTCCTCTCTCTCTATTCCCATCTATCTGGCGCTCACCAGCCCTCCTCCTCCTTCCCTCCCAGCGGAGCTAAGTCCTCTGCTCAGCTCTTGTTGTTTTCTTGAGGCTGTATTATTTTAGCGCTGACTAATTATCGCAGCATGGCAAGGAGGGCTATAAAGAGGTTGTGTGCTGGGGGGGGTGTGTGTGGCTGAGGGATGAAGAAAGACAACAGGGTATACAGGCAGAGCGGAGAGAGGATGGTAAACGTGTGAATTGTGGATGATGAAGAAAAGAAAAAGTTGACAATTTCCTTTTTCTTTCCCTATGTTTATAAACGGTGCAGAATCTGAGCTTCACTAGCTGGGTGAGAGACAGCTGTGGAGGAAGATGAGAAAAGATTTCTAAGATGGCCGACAAACTAAGTGAGCGGAGCCATGTTGGAGAAAGGAGGGACCGACTGATGGTAGCTGAAGAAGAGCACATGTAAATGGATGCGTTTACACTTGTATTAGGGGAGAATGAGACACACACACACACACACAGATAGGACACAGATAGCTACATCCATGATAATAGGATAGGATTGTCTAACAAGAGGTCCTATTAAGGTTCACTAGAGGAAACGTAGAATACACATTATTGACTAACATCAGCATATCTCAGCTTCTCTTTTTTTATTTGTAAATGCAACAGTCTGCTGCTAAACTACTACTGTTCAGTTATACATGACTTTACTTTACACAGTGGTACCAAAACAAGAAGAAAACAATCTCAGTGGATATTAAAGGACTGTACTTGAGTACAGCTTTCAGTTACTTGTTTCCTTATCATTACTACACTTTTTCATCAGCTAGATTTTTGCAGATTCAGATTCTTAAAACAAAAAGTGATCCACTGAGACATGCTCATGTATTGTTACTCATTGTGGATTAAGTAGCTGTCAGAAAATAAAATGGATAAAATCAAGTTTACCTTTAATAGCTGCGCTTTTTGGTCCACGCAAATGGTAACGAACACCTTTGTATTTACTTGTAATTAAGTAATGACATTTTAATCTTTTCAGAAGGATTTGCACTGTAACATTCATATTACTATAGCTTGGGTGTGTTTAAATATGTTTGAAGTATAACTTTAGAACAGTTTGGTAAGATAGTGTAGGGATGTTATTGTGCAGAGGTGCTGTGAAATCAAACTCACTGAACAGCGCGGGCAGCAGGTTTTTCCAGTGAAGCTCACTCTTTAAACTAATCATAGAATTCCAACTATTTTGACTCGATTAGTAACGTTTACAGCTTCTTATACATTGTAATTTAATAAAGATTAATACCTCAAGGGCTGTGCAAAGAGTAGCAGTGTGAGAGAGTGTGGTGAATTGATTTAGAGTCTTATGCATAAGCTTAAAATGCATAGTTTAAGTAAATTTTGGTGCACGTACCGAGTACTTTACCTTTAGTATAGATTAATACACACAGCACCTCTATGTATTCCAATTAAAATAGATAACACATATTAAAAAAGCCACATAAATGTAATACTAACTACATGCTACACACATCGTCACTGCACACTAGATTTGTGTCTACTTGCTTGTGAACTAATTTCTATCAAACAACACCCCCCCCGCAGAGCATCTACCATATGCTTAGACTTCCCTGGTGAGTTCCCCACAGGCGCGACGCCACTGTCACAGCCACACAGTCTTCATCACACGCACATTCACTCTGCAGACATGAGTGCTACAACCACAAGAGAAGTTGAAAGTTGAAAAGATTAAAAAACCCTGGTAACTTCCTAATCCTCCATTTCTCTTGTTTCTACATCCTTCCAGTGAGGTGGTGTTGACTTTGCCTACTTTGATTTGTCCAACTGATAGTGGCCACCTGCTGCTTCGCGCACTCACTCTACATGTGTGCATTTGTGTGAGTGTGTGTGCACTCTTCTCTCTCCTAAATGAGGAGACAAAGGAGGTGTGGTGTCTCTAATTAGTAGTCTGACAGGGTGCATCCATGTGTCACTGTTTCACCCAGAGAACACCTGCTGCTTGGGTTGAGGCTAAATCTACCAAACACTGAAAGGCAGCACACACTAATAGAGATGTGGAAAAAAGGGGAAGAAAGTGTGTTTATCAAACGAGAGACGACAAGTCTGGAGGGCATTCTTCACTGGTTATCACGAAGAGAATTATCTCCTTGAAACCAGAGAACATCTGCATGCATAGAATTGGCCTTTAATTACTTGGCTACCATCACTAGAAAACAGACAGTATCTCCTTGTTGTTCAAATACTTGTAAAAGACCCATGGTGGGAAATTGCTGTCCTCTCTCATAAGCAAAGGTGAGGTAGCGTGAGATAGCACTACCATCGCTCTTAATAAGGACGTTTGGCACAGCGGGGTTTACTCTACTACCAACAGTCTATTTCCATTGGTTTTCAACATTTATCTCAACCCTGTCTCCTGAAAATGGCAGGGTTCTACACAACTATAGCTAAGTTGTTCTAGCAAGTACTAAACAGAATCATACTTACACAGTAATGTAACAGATTAATTGAATGAATTTTCTACAGTAAGCATTAAAGAACTAGAGCAAGGGGGTGGCATTGGTTGAGATCAAGGTTCAGGCAAGAGGGTTAGAGTTAGAAAACGTGATGTGAAGTGACTCCACTAAGCCCATAATCCTTCTACAATCTGAACCTAGTGCTGTACATGACTGAAATATCACTTGCCTGTGTACATTTAATTGACATGTTATGTATCAATGTATTTGCACATAGCTGTTTCTGTTAATTGTGAACATATGGTCATTATGTTAATAGGAGACATAGTTGAGTTGCAGTAATATTCACCAAAACACATTTGTGACTGCAGTTTAGAACTACACACAATTCTCAGCATTATCGTGGGAGTTTATTCTAAAATAAATCACACAGGTCATTTTGTCAGACCTTATTTTTAAAACAGCACATTTGACATATAAATCTGCATCCGTGCTCTGCTGAACCTGTGCATTTGTCTTGTATTGAAAACTGTGAGTTAAAACTAAATTAGTGCTTCCTTGGGAGTTGTCAGCAAACACAAACCTGGCTGAGTATAGATTCTTCTGACCTTCAGTCCACCATGGGCTAATCAAGCCTGCACGCCTACACTGGAATAACTATAATAATTGAAATGCTCTGCTGCCCTCGTGTTTTTCACACTCCACTCACATTGGAAAAAAAAGAGGCTAAATATTTATTGCTTTTGTCCAATTAGCTCTGGTGCCATTGATCTGACCGATCAATCCCACCTGCAGTGCTAGAGGTAAAGAGAGTGCAGTGAGATGAATCAAAACATTGCAAGATGCCTCCTGATTATTATTTCCATTCACATAAGCTGGCTGGTAATTAGGTTTAAAGAAGAACACATTTTTCTTTGTCCACAGATCTGGTGGAAAAATAATCAGAAGAGGCTCATGAATCATAGCAGTAATAAAAAACGTATTGATTTGGATTTTTCTCCACACCCTTCTGGTTGAACACTGGGATGAAAAGAGAGCATATTCAGGATTTAGTTTATCATCTGGGATGCTTTCTCTGCAAAAGACCATTGATTTGGGATAGTGCATTCTAGGCCACTACAATCTACCAGCGGGATAAACAGGTCATATCGGAGACAGCGGATGCCACGATTTTTCATTAAGGCCTGCGGTCAATGTTGCGGTGTCAAACACCAGCAGCAAAGCCTCATGGGAGCTGACAGCGTGAAAATTGCAAGACAGACTGGCGATAAAATGAAAATTCCAAAAGGCAAAAAAAAAAAAGAGCAATGGTGGTGATGAAGTCAGTTCTTGAGAGGCAATAAGCCCCAGGGTGCACCAGCACTGTATACTTGCATAAATTTCTACACACTTCTTATTGTAAACCCCAAGACAGGGTCTCAAACAATAACTCAATAACACACAGATGGTTCCTCCAACCTTCATGTATGATTGCATCAGTGGAGACAGATTCTTTGAAGCAGTTAAGGAGAGAGACAGAGCTATTGATTCCTTTTAAACGAGGAGACTAAAACCCTTTTCTTGCAACTTTTTTTTTGACACAACATATATTTCAGAGACACAAAGAGATACGTAGACCGGAAGGAAAAAAAGGGCCTAGAGAGAAAGTGGCTGAGATGAGACATTTGCCAAAAGTTTCCAGACAGCTGTTGACGTTTGAAGTTGCAGAGCTACATACACATCAGGAGAAGAACTTGGTGATGAGCACGCACACACATATTGCTGACATTTTACGGCCTTTATAGCACTTCACCTCACTTACGCGGGCAAATACGAAAACACCCTCCGAGGCCAAAACTCCCTTTTCATAGTCTAACAGCCTTGTCAACTTTGCCTTGCTCTGATAGCCGTTTGTCTGTGGCACTATATAAGAAAATGTAGAAATTGCATCTCTAAGATTGGCTGCATCCAAAAATGGAGTAGGAAGTCATGGCACTGATTATTTTTCCTCTTGTTTCTAGGCTTTCTGCTGGACTGATTTGAAAAATTTGAAAAGCATTCCTGTTATGAGAGATGAGACGCCAATTTAGTAGTTTCCAGCACTTCTAAAAGTACTGTTGGGCCAACACGTGCCTAAGTACATGGACTTGTGAAAGACAGATTTTAAGCATGCTAAGAAATTTAGAGAAGATGCCAGCGCTCTATCAGGTCTCTTTTACATCAATAAATGTGTAGTATATAGTTTTATCTGAAAAGGCTGAAAACAGCTTCAGTCATAACTGGGTCTGCAGAGTTCAGCAGTTCTAGCTTGGACAGGGACACTTTATATCCATAGCATAGACTTTGCTTTGCTTGGCAGATGCCTTTATCCAAAGCGACTTACAGGGTTAGCTAGCGCTGGGTGTCTGGCTTAGCGACACATCTGGTAGGGGATGGACTGTATGGACCAGACCTCCAGATATAACTAATTGGCCAGACCTCATACAAAAGATCTGGAGGTGAAACATGTTTCTTTGGAACTACAGTTAAAAATCTATTACGCTCTGCAGGGACATCACTTGACTACCTGGCAAAAGCTCCAGCTGTTCTTCAATCTTCAAATTGCATTTCAGTCTAGCATTTGTTTTGGGGGCAACTGATTATTAATGGCCATGTAGTATGTATAAACATGGGAGCCATTAACATTCAAGCCCACTCTTAAAAAGTGACAGAGGGTTCAGCAATTAGATTCTTAGTAATCAAGGCCATCGTCATCCCAAGAGTGCTACTCAGCGGCAAATGGACATGCTTGAGGGTGAAGGAGGCAATCTATGTGAAACTGGAATGACCACCATCAGAGGGGGTGGTGTACACCATCACTTATAACCTGCTCATGATACACTTGACAGTCTAACACTTTGACCCGTATAAGGGTCGGATGGGACAATAATCTCTTGGTCTCAAAGTGCCTCGGCAGACAGGAACTAACAACATGTACGTTGTCACAAATTATTGGACTTGGTGAGTTTCACTTACAAGGCTGAAGTAATCTCAGTATGGTAGCTGCTTGGAGATTATAACATGTGTCAGCGTCCGTCAACAGCACATTGTTAGGGAGGCTGAGAGGAGGGAGTGATAGATCTGTAAAGCTGATTGGCACTTATTTCTTTCCATCATGATAGTCATAGCAGTAAAATAATAGCTGAGCTCTCCTTTTCTGTTTGAAATTACAGGCTTCTGACAAAATGGAACTGATTTCAATGACACACTGTTATCCACTTAAAACTGCTTCTTAAAAATCATATTTTGCTCAGTGGAGTTTTAAAGATCAAATCATGGGGGGCAGATATCCTTAAAAAATGGCATGTTTTCGATGACTTGGCTCTGCGTTTAAATTTAAAGCGTTAACATTACTTAATTAAAAATAACAAGGACACTGGAGCACTTTACTTAAATTCTGATGTTAGTTGTCAGCTAAGTCAACTGCACACATCTTAGATGAAATGAATCATTCCTCAGACTGCTCAGAAATCACTTCTGTCAGCTTGACATGCCTGGTGATTGTTCCCCTCCCTAATTCTTCCAGTAGAGACTTGTTATGCTGCTGTACCTTTAACAATTTGTGAGGAATCAAATGTTTCTCCTATTTTGCTTTTGACACAGATGATTTGCCTGCAAGGTTTGTTTGAAACATTTCAAAATGCTTGTTATGTCCCTGGAGGGGATGCTACTATCAGAGAGTGATTTTTGTACAAATATCATTTCTCAGCAAGCATTTCTCAGATACTACCCTTGTCTTTCTCCAAATACCTTTAAATGAAGGGCTCCATTGGGAATAGTAAAAAAGATGTGAAGTGTTAGACAGTGAGAAGAACATAGAAAAAGATGCTTTTAGACTCTTCTTCATTATGATACGCAGAGGTTGTCTTTACAAAGGTTGCTAGGCAAGATAGTTGCCCTGAATATATATATCATCTAGAAGGCTTATTGATTAGCCCAGAATACCCTCTTCTGTCTGGCAGCCTGCTCAATAGTCTGCGGATGCTGAGGCAGTGACACCCTATAGAGCTACTTAGATGGAAAGCAGCAATATTTATTTACAAAAGCTTGTGATATAAAGGCAAAAATAAATGTATGCACCGTTACATCAAAGGCACAAGCACATGCTTATTTTACAGGACTGTGTAAGATCTAGCAAGGAACCAGTCGCTTGTCTATTATGTGATTATTCCAATGCCTTAGTGTTGATAACAACAAAAAGTATATGATATAAATATATGATATAAAATGTGTCATATAGGAGACACAGTGATATTTGTGTCTTTGTGTGAAACAAAGTTTGTAGAATTTACAGAAAGTGTGCAATAATTGTTTAAACATAATGAGGCAGATGCATAAGTTTGGGCACCACAAAAAAGAAATGAACTCAATAATTAGTAGATCCTCCTTTTGCAGAAATGACAGCCTCTAAACTCCTTCTATCACTTCCAATGAGAGTCTGAATTCTGTTTAAAGATGTTTTGGACTATTCCTCTTTACAAAACATCTCTAGTTCATCCAGGTTTAATGGCTTCAGAGGAAGGACAGCTCTCTTTAACTCACACCACAGATTTTCAATGATATTCAGGTCTGGGGAGTGAGATTCATTCCAGAACGTTGTACTTGTTCCTCTGCATGAAAGCCTTAGTAGGTTTTAAACCGTGTTTACGGTTGTTGTCTTGTTAAAAGATCCAGCCCCAGCGCAGCTTCAGCTTTGTCACTGAATCCTGGACATTAGTCTCCAGAATCAGCTGATATTGAGTGGAATCCATGCGTCCCTCAACTTTGACAAGATTCCCAGTCCCTGAACTGGCCACGCAGCCCCACAGCGTGATGGAGCCACCACCATGTTTTACTGTAGGTAGCAGGAGTTTTTCTTGCTGTGAATGCTGTGGTCCTTTTCCTCCATGCATAACACCCCTTGTTATGTATAAATAACTCAATTATAGTTTCTTCAGTCCACAGCACTTGATACCAAAATGAAGCTTGTTTGTCCAAATGTGCTTTATCATACCTCAAGCAGCGCTGTTTGTGCTGTGGGCGGAGAAAAGGCTTCCTCTGCATCACATGTTGCTACTCTTCAGATAATATTCAAAGAGGAGGGAAACTTACAATTGCCCCCCCTTAAATACTTTCTCTCATAATTGGATTCACCTGTGTATGGAGGTCAGGTGTCACTGAGCTTCCCAAGCCAATTCGACTTTCAATAATTAGTTCTAAATGTTTTGGAATCAATAAAATGACAACGTTGCCCAAATGTATGCACCTGTCTAGATTTGTTTGAACAATTATTGCACACTTTCTGTAAATCCCATAAACTTCGTTTCACTTCTCAAATATCACTGTGCGTATCTCCTTCATGATATATGTTTTTGAAATGAGCAATTCGCAAAAAACATCGATTCATAAAGGAAAATCATGAACATTGACAAAGTTGTCCAAACTTACGCACCTCACTGTATAGATAGATAGATAGATGTATGTAGTACAGGAAGTATGTGCTCACTTGCATTCTTGGCTCTAAAATACAGCAGGCAAAATACAAACCTGCTCTTGGGAACCTCAGAAAGAGTTTTTTGGCTTCATGGAGAAGTCAAACAGGCATGAGGTTCCAGTTGAGTTTCTTTCAAAATGTCAACGTGTTGTATTAATTGTGGGACTTTGGGGGCAGCATCTCTACCAAAAAAACCACACATGGCTGAACAGGAATTATATAAAAAATCGGGTAATACAGATTTCATTTACACTCAAACAAGTGAGGTTCTGACATGTTAATACCCACTAGCAATCAGAAACTGTATGCTCACACACCTCATCTCAAAACACGTGTGAACACACCAACACACATTCCTGCTGCATTAGCTCCTCTAATAGCATGCCAATCAAAAGGCGGCAGCACTAAAATGTGAATATTTCAGCTCGCGGCTCTGCTGTTTAATTATTCATCGTGTTTGGAGGGTACGCATCATTAAACTGACCCCAAACCCAACCCACTGCTCCCCCCAGAAACGCTAAGCCTGCACAAATATGGTGAACGCAGATGAAACGCTGTGTTAACAAGAGTGTTTATGTTAAAATATACTTGAACAGAAGGTGGAGTGTGTGGAAGAAAGAAGAATTAGTAGCCTGGATGAAAAATAAAAAAAAAAAGAGAATGAAGAGGTCTAAATAGACATACATGCGCTCTCTCAAACACTGTCGCAGAGTTGCACGGACAAATAACAGGCCTGCTCAGTCTAAAATCCTTATTCCCCATGCAGAGTCATGAAGCTGTGATGATTTGAAAAGGTCAGGCTGTTTTGTTGCCGTTAGATCTATGGGAATACAGGTGTGTGCCTTTGTGTGTGTCGAGGGCTACAAATGTGCAAGCAGGCGTGTGCACTTCTTGATACTGTTTAATAGCCGCAGGTCCCATTAGTGTTAACATCATCCTAATTATGCCGGAGTGGCCTTCACAGCACGTAAACAAACACGGGGAAAGGCTGGTGGTAGTCGCTCTATCCCCGAGGCTGTGACCTTATAAAATAGTGACTCAAATTGTAAAATTACACAAAGCAGAAAACTTTTTTTTACATGATCACATGCTACTTGTTGGACAGACACTCATCACACACTGATTTGTCCTAAGGAATGCTGACAGGCTTCATACTAGAGATGTTTTGAAACTGAGGACCAAGCGGTGTTTGGCTGGAAGCCGGAACTTCAACGTGAGGCTGGCAGCGTGTTTGATGTAGGAAGACCCTCACCCTACACCTGTTGGAGACATTTTGTGGTGGAGGCTTCTGTCAACACAGTGTCATGGAAACCTGATGTTTGGTGTTATAAGAGGATCACTTGCTTTTGTGGGCATGTGTTAATCACAGTAACAGTGTGTCTACGCTGGTGTTGACACATGTTTTAGAGCAGCAGACCTAAGTAGTTTTTTACTCATTTGTTAGACATGCACATTAAACATGTGCACAGTTGATGCATCCATTAAAGCACAATTAGAGTCAGCAACTAACACAAAATGCTTTTTCAACCAAATAACTTAAGAACTTGACTAAAGTGGCTCAACACAATTTCCTAAAGCCCAAAATAACTTCTTTACATTTCTAATGTTGTCCATTAGTCTAAAACCCAAACATGTTGAATGTACATAAAATAAAAGCAGCAAATCCACGCTCGATGTGATGAAACCAAAGGTCTAGTATTATTGTTTGAGAAATTGAAAGAGTAATAACTGATCATTAGCACAATCATTTTTTGTCCTCAAAAAAGGTCAGAACAGGCAAAGCTCTGCTCCCTTCCATGTTAATAATCATTCAATATTAATACAAACTCATACGGTACAGATGGAATACTTGCCTAACCACCGACTACCTGAGCCCCCCCCCAGCCTACTCTGCTCATACTGGATAAATTTAATCTCCACTAGCTTCACCTCTCCAGCCTGCTACATGCATGTAATGGCCTCCCGGGAAAAAACCATTACTTGTCAGAAATGGAGAAAGTGAGCCAACAGCGTTCACAATCAGTTCGTTCGAGCCAACGGTACCTTCCACTTTAGCAACGTGTGAATAATGTGAAATAGACCCCTGCAGAACACTTGACCAGAGGTTGAAACAACATTGTAAATGGTTCTTTAATGAAATGAGTGTTGAGTGCTGTAGGGTTCACATGACTTATTATTGTGGTGCTAGAGGTGGGGGTGGGGGTGGTCCAGGGAACAATGTGTGCAGCTTCACAAGGAATGACCTTCATCGTGGTTGAGGAGAAAAGAATGGATGTTTGATGCATGTTGATTGAAGGGTAGACAGTGAGAACAGATAGAGCGAAGGCAGCAGATAGAAGGTGAGAGAGAGCGAGAGAGAGAGAGAGAGAGGGGATCAATGAGAAGCCTCTTCCTAGGAGCAGCCGCGCAGATCCACTCCGTTTTATTCCCCAGGACTGTATTCCTCAGACTCCAGGGTACCCCACATCAAAGGCGGAGGCGGATGAAGCGGGGAGATGAAAGAACGACAGTCTGTAGTGGATGTGTGAGGTGCATGTATTAAATATTATGTGTGTGTGTGTGTGTGTGTGTGCACATGCACGTATGATGAGCAGGAACAGGTCAGTCCACACAGGATTTCGGGATCTTGCGAAGCTTTGACTGTTGTTGACACATGAAAGCTGCTGGGTGGGATTTGGTGTTACATGGAAGGGGTATCTATTTCTGCCCACACACACACACACACACAAACAATAACCATTATCTTTTCACTCAGCCATCGTGAGCTTGCATCTATGAAGAAGAAGGAAAGGGTAAGAAAAATAAGGCCGATGCTTTAAAGGCTGAAGGTGGTCCGGCTCCCCTCTGATCTCTCGAGAGTTAAAACTGCCCCACGCTGCTTTGCTGGTTATTGAGCTGAACAGCCAAATACTGAAAAATGGTTTACACACAGCACAAACAGGGAGGAGGTGAGTAGAAAAAAGTGTCTCTGAGGACACTGGGTAGTCGACTGAAATGTCATCGGCGCCTGTGTTCTGAGATGTTCAGTCAGAGTTGAAGTGGCCGCATAAAGCGGAAAGAGTCAATTGTATTCTTTTCATCTTTCCTCCCTCGTCTTACCAACCCCAGAGGGACTTTTGGACGGTGCTAAATGTCTCCGTGCGCCTGTCACCAGGCTGATATTTCACATGTGGGAGGGGAGATGCTGAATCAATTGCTGTCCGCACTTTGGCTAAGAGCCCTCCAATGAAAAGCAAATCAAGGCCAAACAATAATGTGGAAACATGTGAGAGAAATAGGAAGAGCAAAGATTTACTGTGTCTGGAACCACAACCTTTAGCCAGAGACATGTCACCCCCCCCCCAGCTAACTGCCCCACTTCTCTTAGGCTCCTCTTTATCTTTAACCTGCTTTTGTCCCTCACTCCCATCCCCTGCCTCTGCAGGTTGGCAGTCGAACAGAGCACGCTGAGGCCATTACATAACAATCCATTTCTTGGCTGGCGCTGACAGACTGCTCGGAGACCAACGTGCAGGCAGCAAATAAGGGCCTGAACAGGGGGAAAGAAGCATTCGCAGATGCTCGTGGACACCAACACAAACAAACAAACACACGCAGCCTGGCAGAGGACAGAAAACAAACGCTGGGGTTGCTGGTGGCTGCCACGTGTGTCACAGAAGCTGAGGTGCCAAACGGACTCTCAGGCAATCTGCTGGGTTTAATAATATTTATCTGAAGTCAGCGACACTTATCCCTTTGCAGTTTAATCTTGTGTGTGTTTAAACAGCCTGTGTATACACTTTCTTTTAATAGGAGCACAAGTTTGATGCTGCACCTGCATCGTGAAGTGGACGCACAAGAGCTAACAACCTAAAACTCTGATCACTTTATAGCTGACCTGCAAACACACCTTTTAAGTGGGGAATGGAAGTGTAACCAGATTCAGTTCGCTCTTAAATGACGAGGATTACTGTGTTTAATTTAAAGGACAAGGGAAGAATGAGATAAACATTTAGTTACAGGGGAATCTATTTTTCAGGAGCCATGTTTGGAGCGGTGCAGGGCTCGACCTGAAGAACAGAACATAACGTGTGTACTTTCTGTGTGATGTTCATATGGAGCCACGTGTTTGTGGTGTTGAGGTGGATCTACACCTTGTCCAGGTGAAGCTCTGACTGAAGGTGCCGGTTTTAAACCCGCGTTGCTTCTCGCTCATTACTTTGGCAGCACCGTCACATGTGTTCTAGTGCGTATGTTTCCCCTCTCAGGGATTCTGATGACTTTTCCCAGCATGCCTGGGGCAGACTAACCTTCAAACTGCGGCGTTCACATGTAATTTCCTGCACTGCCGGCCCGTAGGGGTGCTTAAACCTAAGCAGCGTCGATGAATACAAAGACACTGTATTTTCATGAGGGGAAAGAACAGTGCGGAAAGACACAGACAAGTGTTTGGCTCCAGGCTATTTCAGAGCCTGTTGAGAGTGTTTGGACAATATGTAGCAGCACGGGTGAGATGGGCTGTTCCACAGCCATCTACAATTCTTAAATGTCACGCTGGTGCTATTCTGTAAAGCAAGAATTACTTCAATGGTGAAAAAAAACAAAACTCTGCCTCTCGTGTGCAAAGACATTTCTTCTCATTCTGCGCTCATTCGAGTGCCTTTAAGTACAAAGAACCGTTCATGCTCCTCCTCTCTCTCTAAGTGGAAAAAACATGGTTAGAGAAATGAACGGGAGCCAAGATGGCTGAAAGAGTTGCTTGGAGGCAAATAAAACACAAATTTTGTTTCATCTTATATTAACAGCAGCAAGGAGATAACAGCACAGTTGCCCCCGAACACAAGCGGGAATGTGATTTAATGCAACCAGGCAGCCATTCCGGCGTCCACGTACTCCAATGACAAACCCGCCACCACAATAACTCCACAGCAACCCACAACTCATCTCCCAAGCTCCTACTCTGTGTGTACGCTGTGGCTAATGAGGGAAATTAGACAAATAAGGAGTGCAGTTCAGCCTGGATTTGAGTCAACACATCTCAGACAACAGTCAGCCAGCTTGGGGGTGGGCTCACAGTGGCAAAGAAATATATTGTTTCAGCCAGTTTTGCTGGTAAACACACAGCAAACATTTTCTCTGTAATTAGCAGAGCTTCCCTGCCAAACCCACGGACGGGAACCAGTGATTACGATGATCAAAGCAACTAGCCGGCGTCTTCAAGATGTAGGACATAGAAGCTTTCACTTCGTGTTTGTTAAGTCGGGCAGGAAACCTTCTGTACCCCTCTGTGTTTCAAAAGATCTTCAGTCTATGTTCCCTTTCTGTCTCTACAGGCCAGCGTGATAGAACAGGTGTTAGCTGTCTGAGCAAAGCAGGAAACGCTTGAAATACATGACATCCAACTGTCTAGTTAAATAAATGCATAGAGAAGAAATGGCAAACAAAAAGAATATATAATTCAGCTCTGTATCAGCGCTTTATGCCTTCAGGATCATCAAAACAGCACCTGCATCTGCACAGCGCATCGACTTCAACGGGGTTTATGATATGTGATGGGAGCGCCAACCTTGAAATAAATGATGTCTGTTTAAAGAGAAAACGCTTCTGCACAGGCATCACAGATGAACGCCCCTCTTTGCAGGACCAAGTGACGTGAAAAAAGAAACCTTTCCTAGTGACGCTACTACTTCTGTACACAGAAAAACTCCTGCACTCTAGTACTCCTCTGCTTTCCTTCCCCTTTTCCCTCCTTTCTGTCCTCATCACTTTCAGAGAGCAGATTAGAAAAGGGCTGCATGGGTGTCAGGAGGTATTAGCTTCTTGTACGAGGATACAAGGATAGACCCACGGATCTCGTCCTCGCTCTCGCTCTCTCTCTCTCTTTTCTTCTCCCATCACTCCAAGCCTGCAGTGCATTTAGCTAACCCCCCCTTACAGTGAGGCTGCACAGATGTTCATTCAAGTTCATTTATTTAGGGAGTGGGCGAAACTGTGTGGGATGTTTCTAAAAGTCACAAAGGTAGCTAGAGAGGTCAGACATACTCTGTGGCACTTAGCTGCAGCAGCTTTCATTAACCTCTAAGGAACAGAAAGGAGGTGTAGGTCTAAATGAGGATCCAGCAAGTGCTTGCGGAGAGCTCCTTATATGCTCAGTCTGAGCTCAGCACGAGATGCATGAATCATGCCGGGATGACAATAGATTTGCGTTTATTGAGAGAGCTCTTTGATTTCTCTGACTGAGATCAAAGACGAGCACAGATGTCGTGAAAATGAGAGAGTTAGTTCGGAGATTGATGAAATCGCTTTGGAAACTTTAAAGGAGGCTAATTTGAGATATTGTTCGTCTTCTGTTCTGGAGAAAAATATGAGAGACGGTCAAAATAAGCCACAGAACTGAATGAGCTTGTATAATTTTCTTTTCTTCAGGTGAATACGGGCGATATGATGACACAGGTTCTGTTTCAATATGTTGCAATGTAATGAGATTGTAAGCAAGGTGTTTTTACCGAGCGCTGTGATTTCTTAAATCTCATTTGAACAACACAGCACTCATCTCTGTGTGTTCGACACGGTGCCAGCACATATTCAGACCAAGCTGAATTTTCTTACACCACTTTTTGTAACAAGATCAAATTGTTGGCACCTGAGTTACTTGACCCCCTGAAAAACTGTTATTTTCTGGGTCCAACAGTTTCTTTTAGAAGAAAGTAATTTCACTGAAAACTGTGGATTACCCCGCGTGGAAACAAACACAATGCTGCTGAATTTTTTAAAACACAATCTTCCAACACTTTGAGGAACACAAAGCCAATTTCATTTACCACCTTTTCTTTTTAATTCTTAGAGCACGCCATCAAAAACAAAAAAAAATGTTTTTTTGTCCCCCTTTAAAAATCCATTCACAGTTTGAAAGAGTCAGTAACTCAGCAGAGAAGACAACATAAAGTAAATGTTTATTACTAACTTACATGTGGAAGAAAAATTGAAACTGATAAAATGGCATTTCATTTAAAGAGATGACGGGATACATGTCTTTGAAGGAACCCTGGTGACTGATTAAACCTGTTAGAGGCACATACCCCGTGGAGACATTGCTGAAGCAAGGAGTAAGTAAGTACATTACCTGAAAACATACATTAGGTCATATTTATAGCTCAGCCTTGGTGTAGTCTACAGGTGTATACCGCCGTCAGTGCTATAACGCTGAAACTAAATGGGTTCATGAGAAGAATGTGGGTTCCAGCAGTAGCAGGTGTATAGAAGGAGTAAAAGCGTGCAGAGACGAAACAGAAGATCTCATTCAGAGCTTTGGAGGAGGAGGAGGAGGAGGAGGAAGAGGAGGGAGGGAAAGAATGAGCTGGTGTCAACCATGACACGGGCATGTTAGTAGCAGGTGCAGATGGAGCAATGAGCTGACATTTTGTTCTCCGTTTTCTCCCACAGCTGTTGCCATTAGCAGCCAGCCAGGACAGATAGAGAGAAGGAGATGCATCGAGAGAAACCGAGAAAAAAAATGAGAGGAGAAAAAAAATAAAGAGATGAAAAAATTGGTCACCTGCACCTCTGCCTATTACTTCTATCCCCTGCCCCTTAACTGCTGCTGTTACATTCGTTCATTTTTCTCCTCGTCTCTCAGCAGACGCAGACACAGGCTGGGCTCTGCCAGCAGGCCCATCCGAGCTGTGCTGAGGAGGCATCGCCGCTTCTAATGAAATGCCCTCGCTGCGATTTCAAACATCCACCACGTCCACTGCCTTCAGCAACACCAGTGCAAAGTAGTGGTCAGGGAGAGGTTAGGACGGTGAGATTAGAAGGAGGAGAAGCATGAGATAGAGCAACAGAGAAACGAGAGGTGAAGAGGTAGCCTCAGACAAGTGCAGCCTTATTACTGGTAAAATGAAAAGATGAGAGACAGCAAGCTGTAAATAACACGGACAATGCAAAAAGACAGCGCACACCTCAGGCGTGTAATACAGAGCCAAACGCCAGTCATCAGCAGCGTTACAGATCCGAGGCTGCACACTGACTCAGAGCAGGTTCAGGAGTACACGATCTCACTTGAGGGCAAGACCTAATTGCGCTTGAAAAATTGATCAATGAAATCTTAAAACACAGCCAGCGAGAAGCGCCGCCACAGCTGGGATGATGTAATATTCCCAGTGAAAACTGACTGTAGCTCTGCCTCTATGAGAAACATCTTCTTTTGATTTTGGATTTAAATGTCACATTCACGCCCGTGGCCACACTAAAATCCCTCTTATCCAGGCGAGTTGTGTTGTGGAGTGTAACAAGCAGGAAACACTCACGAGGGTGCAAATCACCTTCAAACTGGAATTCCCACCTTTAAGGATCCTAGTGAGGTAATCAGCTGAGAACTGAGCAAAGGCCCTTTTATTAGCCAGACTGAACGTAGGAAGTTTGTTGTGGAACAACAGCTGGTTTCCAACACTAAATACAACGGTGATTAATTACAGTACATAAAATTTGTATTTGTATATTCATACACATATAAGTCAGAGTGTGTAACTGAGGCTTTTAGTGAACATACAGAAAACAGCGTAGACGTTAATGGAGGGGACGTAATCAACTCCCTCCGCTCTTCGGACGCATGGTGTTAGCAACGCTGAAAAGGGCACACACCCAAACCGTCTCATTGACTGCTGCACTTTGAATTCCTGCCATGCGTGCTGTGTGTTCCCTTCCGCCTCTCCCCCTCTTACTGATTTCCCTTCACTTCTTGTTCAGGCGGCTCGTTAGCCTCGGACAACTGCTGGGCAGTTCAGTCAGATTGCTGGTAAACTGGCGTGGTGGCTGGCAGCCAAACGGGGGGATTGAAGGCATCCCTTCCCCTGCTCTGTCGCCCCATCTCCGCCGCGTCAGGAGCTTTAAAAATGGATACTCCCCTGGCTATGTCACACATACCAGCGTGGCTGGGCTGTGCCCATCTATTTAACACTGGCTTAGAGGCATTAAATAAAGCTAACGCTCCATCTTAACCCACTCTTCTTGCACAGAGCGACCACAGAGGGGGTTAGTGCACAGGGCTATTTGATGCTGCTTCATGTTTGAGGCACAACAGAGGAGCAGCTGCTGTGACTATCCAACGGGCTAAAACAAACTGGGTTTTAGTCTTGTTAGCTCTTATTGCCATGGTTAATAACAACGCCCACCATCCCCTAACATGATAAAAATGTTTTGCAAGGCACAGCATCAGCCTATTTGCTATCTCGCCTGCAGCTTCTCGCAATAAATCTGGCGCTTTAATGTCATTTCAGAACTTTATCCCCACCACGTCAGTGAGCCGCCACGTTCAAGAAATAAACACAATCTTGGCGTTAACGTACAGGTATGCATGCGGAGCCAACCGAGGAATCAGCACACATGGAAGCAGGAGTTTACAGTGGCCCTCAGTTTTGCTCTGACCTACTTTAGATTTGGCAGGCAGGGAGAGGGAGGGATCTTTAATAAATGCATCAAGGCTCACTCTCATTTCCATGTAGTTTGATGCAACAGCCAAAAGTCCTCCTGCGGTTGCCATGACTTCTGCCACGTAACATACTATAGGAGATGTAGCTGCTAATTGAATTTAAAGCAGAGAAAGATTCTTTTCAGATAAAGTAGCCTCATTATTAGGCAAACGTCGTCTGATGAGATGCACTCGCAGTGGTTTTTACAGAGGACGTCTCTCACTAATGACAAACTTTGGCCTGACTTTGTTTGAAGCAGCAGTGTGTCTCAACTGTTCGAGTCAGCTCACAAGTGTTTAATGACATGGCTGGTCACGTTCCACATGCCTGCTTTTAAATTCAACGCTTTCATTTTGTTATACTGCAGCGTTCCCCCAACTACTCTTATAAAAGGTGTCCCCACAATATGAAACTGTTATGTTCTGGTGAAACATCCTTTGAATGAGGTGGATGTTATGATATGTGATGGGAACGTCATTGGTTTCCTCATGGAGGAATCACGAACTAAGTGATTTCATGGAATCTCTGAGGTGACGTGTTGAACAGGTTGGAAAGCCCAGTTTTCAAAGTGCGAGCTTGATTGCTCCGTGAATGAGAAGCTGACGTGAGAAAAGTGAAAATGATGACAGAGGAGTGGGCTGCTCTGCTCGACAACAAACAGGAAACGCGCAGCAAATGAATCAGAGAGTGACACGCATAAAAAACGAGAGACAAGACGGGAGAATAGTAATGACAGAGTGGAAACACAAATGTCAAACTGAGTGAGTCAGACGTTTCACTTCACAAGCACCGCGTATAGAAATAGTAATAGCTACTGTACATGATTATATATACACACATACATATATTATCTTTATATTTATAGAATAGGTAACAACTGATCAGTTGGTGTCCCTCATTAACCAAGACACTCTCTCCTGCCTCTAACACGAGTCCACACTATGTGAGTCAGTGTTAGCGGTGCACTAATCAAGCACCGCCCATTAAAATCCATCCCCTCCTTCACGGAGACGTGCTGATGACAGAACGAGAGGAGTGATGGATATTGGACTTAATAACGAGTGCACAACGGTTGCTGTGTTCACGTTACTCTGTCATCAGAGCAGGGCGGAGGGAAAACGCACGAAGGAGAAACGAGAGAAAACAAAAGAAGGCACATACATACAAAACTAAATACATCAACTAATGTTGTACGTATGAAGGTTTAAAGTAATAAACCCCCTAAAGTAGGTCAGTAACTGGTCAGCCAAAGGAAAAACATTGTCCTGTCCTGTTTTCTGTTCAATAGATAAAATGATAAAAATATACATGTGATTAGTTTAAGGCTCATCAAAGCCATTTCCACAGTGCTGGTGAATAAAGAAACTAAAGATAGAAAGATGATGGATAGATAGATACACGCCTGGTTTATAAACAGCACTCTCTAAAACTTCATCATCCCATTCTTCATAAAAGATAAAGCACATGGCTCCTCACTCCTTTTTTCGTCACTCTGAAAGAACAGAGCAGTGACAGCGGCAGCCATTTTGTGCCTGGGTTGCCCCCCCCCCCACACACACACACACACCAAGCACGAGCATGCGCACGCGCGCATACTTCCGCCCCAGGCCTAAGTGCTGAGTGAATAAGGAGAGAGTTGGGACGGGAGCCAGGACAGTGTTTTGGCAGGAGAAGACGTACAGGCCAATGCATGACAAATGAGTGTGTCATGCATACTGTTGAGCCCGGGCTGAGACCTGCCCGGCTCATCCGTTTGGTGAACACGGCACAAGTCAATTTGACTACAAAGACCCCCTCGCTGCTGCTACTGCTGCTGCTGCTGCTGCTGCTGCTGCTGCTGCTGCTGCTGCTGCTGCTGCTGCTGCTGCTGCTGCTGCTGCTGCTACAGCTACAGCTGCTACAGCTACAGCTGCTGCTGCTGCTGCTGCTGCATTACAGCGTTATTGCTCCTGTACGATGACTTGCTGGGTAAACGTCCTGAAACGGACTCTTAATGAACAGCAACGAGTCCGTGGACTAAGCTCATCAGCTCGACTCTTCTCCAGGTCACAGCACTGAATAAACAGGCCTGTGTTATTCCTCAGGAGCCGTGTTCTCCCGCTTCATCCTCACCGGCGTGTGGAAGAACCTGATCGACGTGCTGTCCACGCCGCTGACGGGCCGCATGGCGGGGAGTTCCAAGGGCCTGGCCTTCATCCTGGGAGCGGAGGGGGTTAAAGAGCAGAGCCAGAGGGAGAGAGACACCATCTGTCTGAGTTTAGACGGCCTCCGCAAAGCTGCTGCGCTCAGCTGTGCCCTGGGTGGGTCAAACGTGTGTGTGTGTGTGTGTGTGTGTGTAACGGATCCTCTGTTCTCCCTAAATGCAGCCAGAGAAGGACAAAGGTCCGAGAAGGAGCTCAGCAACAGCTCTGGAGCAGGTTGACGTCTAAGCTAGAGGCATGTGCGGTTTAAGTTCTTTTTGAGAAGGGGTAGAACCTTCTGCAGCGTCTCCAGAATCATGTGGTTTTAAAAAAGGAGCAGGAGGCGGAGACGGCACAGACGATCATACGAGGCTCTCTGTGCCAGCGGCAGTGAAAGAACGGCGAGTTCCTCACTGTCACCGGTTCTTAATGTTCAGATCAGCCTGGCAGTAATTGGGCAGGGACAGAGCGCACAAATGAGGAGGGCCAGCGTGCAGCAGCTGTCGTGAGACGGAGCCTTGTTATTATTCATATTTGAAAATGGAGCTTGTTGACCTCGTGTGACTCCTGCACATCTCTGCCAGACCTGCAGTAACTGAGGAGCCCTGCGTGCAGCGGGGGACATGCAGAAGTCAAGCTAAGTGCATGTGTGTGTGTCCGTCAGGTGTGGCCGCCAACTGTGCATCAGCTCTGCACCAGATGGCTGCAGCCTCCTGTGTGCAGGAGGAGAAGGAGGAGAAGGAGGTGGGAGAGACGGGAGATGCCATCGCACAAGGTACTGAGAGCTTCTTCACTCTGTCCTCCTCAGGGATTCAGAACACACACACACACACACACACACACACACACCGATACCATCATGCAACACGCTGGTTCTGCTGTGCTGTGAGAAACGGGCTCTCAGCGACATCTAGTGAGCGTAATGTAACACGAAGATTCAGCCGAGGATCCGCTGTGATTGTGTGTGTGTGACTTCTGATCGAACGTCTGTGCGTGTGTGTGCGTGTGTGTCCAGTGAAGCAGCGTGTTGAGCAGCGTCTGGAGCAGATGGGACGTCCTCAGGGAGTTCGTCTCCACACGGCTCACGTGTTGTGCATGGACGCCATCCTGAACGTGGGGCTGGAGATGGGCAGCCACAACCACGACTGCTGGCCACATGTCTTCAGGTACCTACACCTGGACACCTCCTGCTCTCTCGCTCTCCCACAGTTTGTTCTCATATCACTTTCCTGTCTCAGGGTGACGGAGTACATCAGCTCGCTGGAGCACACCCACTTCAGCGACGGCTCCTCGCAGCCGTCCTCTCTGACCACCATCACCCAGCAGAGCCAGCAGGCGTCCGGCATCGACTTCGGGCTGGAGCTGAGCTGCGAGCCCGGCCCCGAGGCCTCCGAGCTGGGCCTGAGCCAGCCGGTTATCCAGCCTTTGTCCATCCAGGAGCTGCTGAGAGAGGGCATCAGAGGTCGAGGTCTGGACCCGAAGAGCGGGAGCCTGATGACGGGGACCAGCGCCGCCAAGGCTGTCTGTACGCTGTCAACACAGGCTGACAGGTATCACACGGAATAAACACCCACCCGCTTCTCCAGGAGGAGTCTGATCTGTTTCGAATTTCAGAATGTTCATGAAGCTTTGGAAAAATACCTGGTTCTTAAAAATGTAAAGCGACGAACCAGGAAACAACAATAGTCCAGGTTTGGTTTGTGTGACGTGTTGGAGGATGAGGAGTGGAGAATAGCGTGTGTGCTGCAGTAAACACAACGTGTGTGTGTGTGTGTGTTCATTCCTCGGATCATCTCTTACGTAACCAGTTATCTGGGCTGCTGTTCGGAGCAAATAGAAAAAAAAGTGTTTGCACTGATCTTTGGGAGCAGATGGACTGAACACATGTACAAGCTGAAAACGGTGCCATGACATAGTAAATACGCTGTGTGTGTGTGTGTGTGTGTGTGTGTGTGTGTTGCAGGCTGTTTGAAGAAGCAGCTACCAAGCTGAACCTGGTGGGTCTGGTCGGCTTCCTGCAGCAGCTCAGGAAAGCTTCTCAGTCGCAGCTGTTTGACTCCGTCACTGAGACCGGAGACTATTCCCTGGCAATGCCAGGTACACACCGACACACAACTCACAGCCACCTCTGAGGGAAGATGGAGAAGCCGAAGCACTTTGAGATCACGCAGCTCTCAGAATATGATAAATCTCAGCAGCAGCATCACAGTGTAAAAAGTGTGCAGCTGTTTATGTTGGAGGAAAAAGTTAACACTTTATTTCTTAATGATAAAGCAGAGAAATAATCTGTTACAAACGTTCTGACCCACGGAGAGACTGATTAAACTTACAGCACATTTAGGGTTAAATCTCAGGATGGTTTAAGGATTCAATTCAATTGAAATTTATTTAGATAGCATGGTGAGAGAGAGAGGGAGAGAGAGAAAAGGAGGAAAGTCCCCAAGCATGTTGCCTAAGGGAGTCGTGTATAATGAAAATAGAATGGGTCCAAGCACAGAACCCTGTGGGACTCAGGAAGATTCATCATTAACATGAACAAACGGGGATCTACCAGTTTGGATCTGAGAGACTAACAGTGAGCCTCTCACATGAAATATAACTATGTTTACATCTGGGGTTGATTAATAAACTGGAGTTGTAGATTGCTGCAACTCCCCCGCCACGTCCTGTAATTCTAGGAATATGA
>JAUMHF010000010.1:12504059-12550935 GCA_032359275.1 Microctenopoma steveboyesi | reverse complement strand
GCTGCTGCTGCTGCTGCTGCTGCTGCTGCTGCTGCTGCTGCTGCTGCTGCTGCTGCTGCTGCTGCTGCTGCTGCTTCAGCTTCACCCCCCCACCCCCCTCCTCCCTGTTTCTGGTAAAGGAAGCAGGGAGCTGTCTTGATTTGGCTCCAAGGAGGAGAGGAGAACTGAGGCGATGAAAGGGAGGGTGGCAAGGGTGACAGGGAATTATGGCAGGAAGAGATGGAATGAGGAGCAACTTCCTGGCAGAGAAGGAAAGAGAGAGAAGGGCAGCGGGGGAAAATAAACAGCATGTGAATGGGAGTGATGAGAATTAGTGACGGGACGAAATGAGAAGCAGTTACGGCTGTAGGTGGTGGGGGAAAAAAAGAAAATGCAGTCCAAAGTTTCAATTTGTAATCTTCTACCACTTTTTTGCCACTCTGGGTATTATTATGATTTCATGTTTTAAAAATACTCCTGGATAGAGGCCACAGCTCCATCAGAACACATACAATATGCATACAGAGCAGGGCCCTCATTCTCCCCGCGACAATAAATCATCCCCTCCTGACTGTTTTATGCTCAGCGAAGCACTGGCTTTGACGACAGTTCATTTCATGCCAATTGTTCATCGCTTTTTCTTTGCCTCTTCTGCCCCCCCCGCCGCCGTTCTGTCAGCCCCTTCGTTCTCTTTTCATTTGACAAAGACAGGCTCCTGCATGCGTCTGATTAAAAAGCTTGCCCTGACAAGAGGGAAGATGCTGGCTGCTACGGGGAGTAAATCAGTGGCACCGAATGGTATGCAAGAGTGTTTAATTTTTAATTTGGCAAAACATGTCATGCACACAGAGCTGAACTAGGTGGGATGTACAAAGGCTAAAAAAATGCTGCCGTGTTCACCTGAAGTATGACAAATGCTGCATCGCCCACAGGCAAACGACATGTTTAGCGTATTGACTAGTATGAAGGGAACAAAGAAGATTACTTCTGAAAAATGGAAGCCGCTGTGCGGCGAACAAACTGTACTCCATTACAACATATGCCTACAAACACTCACATCCATACAGGATACACTATAACATAACACAACAGGGCTCAAGTGAAGATGGAAGACAGAAGATTAAATATGCAATGTAGCTTTGTCTGGTGCTGTTAACTCACTGCTGCGCCCCACAGCTGCCTGTTTTGTTGTTCAATCACTTCTTCTAAGTCAGTGTGTGTGCGTGTGTTTACTCTCAGTCTTGTCGCATCAGGCTGATGCAGCATGTTAAGCAGCACATGTCGATGTGATGGGAGCTGGTTCCAAAGCTGCACAGCAGACGACAGCGGAAAGACATCTCAAGCCATCAGCCGCAGTGACCGCTGGCTCTGATCAGCAGGTCCACCAAGGTCAACCTGTCCTCATTCTACTGCCTGAGCCACGGCGGCTCAGCGTTTGAAGGGATTGATAGCTTCACACAGCCATCACCTGTCTACATCATGAAACAGACAGACCTCCGTCGTTCGTTACAGCATGCCTCACCATCTTCTCTCAGCTCACATGTTGAGCATGATGTTTTAGGGGTCTGGGCTGAATTCAACGTTAACCTTCATTTCATGAAATGAAAAAAGCAATTACCTCAATGTATCTTTAAGACGTACGCACAAACGAGAGAGCTTCAAAACTCTCAAACAATGGGGAGTCTACATGGACCATTATTTTGTTTCTTAAAAAATGCAATTTAATGAGTTTGACTGAACTCTCAGGAGTTTATTCAACTCGTAAATTCAAATTAAAAGACAATCAGTCCGAATAACTAATGTTTAGAGGTACCTTGAAAACATAAATCTAATTTATTGCGCAATTCAGATAAAAACAAAAAGTGTTCTTTTCTTATAGAATAGATTATTGGCCAAGAAACGGTTGAGCGAGCACACAACAACACACCTCCATCACATTCATTTAAAGAAGCCAGGCGGCATCTCCTCCGTTAACCATTTATCTGACTGCCACTTAAGTTCACACTGAGCTTCAACTCCAACGTCTGCACACTGCTCACTAGTAATATCAGTCCGCAGATGGAGAGTGTGAGGGGAATGAGGGCTGGAGTCACTCTTGAGTGAACAGAAGGAGGGTTCACTGGTCTCACACACTACTAATGTCCTGAGTTTGATGTGAGCGAGGGGTTAAATTAAAATTTAAAGGTGTATGTGGAAAGAGTGAACTACATTATTAAGGGAGTACAACTGTAATACTTTAATACTCCGGAGTAGGAAGCAGGAGATCTTGTCTTTGGGTAGGGGAAATTTAGCATTTTCATGAATTGAATATTGTGTGTGAACAGTTTTTTTTTATTTTAAGGCAAATAAGTGATCTGAACTCAGGACTTTAAGTTGATAGGATGATTTATTCATTTTTTTTTTCCCTTTTCTTGATGGCTATTCAATTTTCAATTTCTCTGTCCAGGTATTTCTTAAAAACCCAATGCTATGCTACGTCGTCTTCTCCATTCAGCTCTTTAGCCTAATCTCTGCTAATGCAGGTCGTGGCGTTGGAGGAGGAGGACGCATAACAAAACACCAGTGATGCACTGCCAAATGAAATACCTGTAGTTGTAATCCCACCACATGGGAGGCTTAAGGTAGCATTCCTCCAACACACATCAGCCACATAGGAGGCGCAGGGGAGGTAATACACATGCAAATGGTACAGGTGAGGCGTCAACAGAAGAATAAAGGAGAACACTGAAGGAGAACTGCTAGTGAGTCACGTTAGCACTGTGTCTTGCGGGGAAGAACAAAAACTGAACCTCTCCACCACCTCCTCACACTTAAAGAAGAAAATTTAGGTTGGAGAAGTGCACGATTTGTTGATGTCACATTAAAGGATTCTGGGGTAATGAAGTCCTTAAAGAAAGAGTGAAGCATGCAGGGCCGCCCACAGGCTCCGTCAGCTAAAACCATTCTATCTAATTAATCAGGTTTCAGGATCGGCATCAGCCCTAAGATAAGTTAATTAAAAACACATTTTTTCTGCAGGCTGTATTAAGTCGTCTACCTCTGGAAAAAAGAGAAAGCAAGAAAGGAAAACTCGCCTCTGGCCTTTTGGAGGCACAAAGTGAAAAAGGCAACTGCTAATTTAGAGCTATTCAAGGGTAAGCGGATTGCACAGAGTGAGGCTCGAGGCTTAGTGCAGATTGCAGGGCAGTGTGTTTAATGCAAGAGAGATAGCAGGGTCATTTAAAGCACTACTGCAACCAGCAGCATCGAACCTCTGTTCACACGCTGTCCCCTGCAGAACGCTCACACTGTGACTGCCTCCGTCTCTCTGCTCCTGTCTGCATTCACTTCACATCCCTAAGTCATGCCCATGCTGTCCATTTTATCTGATCCTCGTTTCTATTCGACGGAAATGCAAATGCACAGCAAACAATACGTCTCTGAGGAGAGGGCACATTACTCAAACATTGCTGATGAAATAGATGATGCACTGCTTACTAGTAAATGTTGCTGCTCCATTTTAACAGACAGCTCATGAATGTATGAGCCTATCAAATCTTCTGACCGTGGTACAATTAGATCCGAGCGGTTTTCACTGTTTACATGAGAGCAAGAACAAAAAGCATGTGGGCTACTGAATGTCACAGGCAGTGGGGATAAATCACAGGCTGCGGTGATTTTTATATTTAAATGTAACATTGACTTACATTTGCAGAGGTCTGGAGCAACATCTCAGTCTGCACTGGTACATTTTGAGTCATATACATTAAAGAAAAAGAAGAGGAGAGAGGCTGTCCGCAGTCAGATACCGATGAAGGCCGTGAGGATTTGAGTGTGTGTTTGCAGTGTGCGTTAGGACGTAGTGAAGGACATGTCCTCCATGAGGAAACCAATGATTAAAGATGAGGGCAGAGTGTTGCTGTGTGTATTTACTGTAGAGGCCCTTTTTTTCCTGGCTGAACAAAGCAGGTATTCTCCTGGAGGTTCCTTTTAACTGTCAGTCAAGCTGACAACACCACCAGCAGCTGATCAAAACAGCGAACACCTGAATCTCCCCGTCACCTCTTTTTATGTCTATGTAATATGCGTGGTCATTCGGGGAGTGGCACAGAGAAGCCGGATCTGATGATTGATGTGTTTAAAGTGCAAATGCAGCACTGCTTGGTTTAAAGAGAGGTTTTTGAGGCGTGGCAGGCGTACATGCATACGATTTTATACTTCAAACACCACTTTTAGCGACTGAGACATTAATCATTGTGTCAGTGACTTTCCAAATCAACCACTAAATGATTGGCTCCATCGACTCCACGATGTTTCTTGATCTGCGTGTATGGCTTTTTCTTTGCACGCCAGTTTCAATTTTCCTTTTTGAGAAGAGGGACCAACTGTTTTGACTAGAACCCTTTCAGAGGTGTTTCTGAAGAAATGCACTGATTTGGACTATAGATTCTTAATCTTCCCAACGTTCTGGGAGTTGGGCTTTTTCTTTGGGATACTGGTCTGTGTAGGTAACCTGGAGTTCTTTTGTAATCAGGGTATGTAGCACACACTGTAATAAGTGCTGTTTTTTATCTCAGTAATTACAACAGAAACTTGAAAAAGTTGTTGAATGGAGCTTGCTTGACAGTGAGTCGACCATTTTTACTTCACATGTACCACTGTTCTGTAACACCAGTGATGATGAGTGCTTCTAAGAGAGAAACAACACGGCACTTTCCTTATTTTCCTTAGGCTGGTTTAACTAAAGTTGCCAAATATAAAAAAACAAGTTGTGCTGACTGGGAGGTCAGTAGTGTACATATTATTACGGTGTCCAAGGACACTTTTTTTCTTCAGTAAATAATATGTTGCATTTTATATCATTGTCAAATTCAGCACCTGATAAATACTTGCCATAGTAATCTAGAGTGAAGCGCTGATATTGCAGTGCGGTACGCTTGCACTCACACTGATCATATTGTTGTCACCAACGAGCTAAGGAGGCATCCTCAAGAATGTGTGTAAATGATTCCAATTACAAAGAGCACTCTATCTGACCTCATGAATTTAAACAGGCTCATGTATTCCAAATACAGCCGTTTGACAAGATCAAATGAGAAAATTAAATTGGAACACATGAGCCCCTGTAAGGCAGCGCAAACGCCATCTTGCTCTCTTTTCCCGCCTTATGAGGTGTGAGCTGAATAACAGCGCGAGATGTGCCTGCTCTGATAGGTCTTCTGTGTGGAGCAGGCGCAAGAAAAGACAGAAAAGATTGTTCTCATTATTACGGAAGAGACAAAAGAAGACGGAGGGGAATAATGAAAAGATAGAAGCCAGTAAAATAAAGCCAGAAAGACAGATGAGCAATTTGCCTTTGTGCTGGTGAGAAAGACGAGGGTGGCGGCAGAATGCATATGGAAATTGAGGGAGAGGGCTAGACAAAATAAAGCGAGCGAGCGAGCGAGCGAGGAGCGTCACATGCTGTCTCTAATGCAGTCTGCTGTGAGCTCTAATGAGCAACCCAATAATACTGTTACTAGGAAGCAACACAAAGTGGAAAAAGTCAAAGAAAACTCCAAATTGCCCTCCAACTCATTTGATATAAATTGGCCCATCAACAGCTGTGAGGTGGCAGCATAAGTTGCCATCATTTCCACACACAAGAGGTAAGTTGTCTCCAGAAATATGGCAATTGTCACCTTTTATAATCACCATATGCATTAATATTACAGTGTCCCGAGACTATTAAAATGTGATCCATAGAGGAATAAGTGGAAAATGAGTCAGTGGTGGAAGGGAGAAAGACACATTCCCATCCACTTGTCTATTAAAATTTTATGCTACGCCTAAATTCTAAGCCACAGAGTGGGCTCTCAGCAAACGTACAGTCAAGGCTTTTCCCTCATTTGAGCTAAATATGTAATTAAAAGCAAGCAGCGCTCTGCGCTTAAATCATTGCCAGAGTGACAGCACTTAGTTTTCCTGAAAGTTTTGGAACTACGGTAGAAAGCGGCTGGTGAGAAGTGTTGTAGTTAAAAGGATATTTTACAATTGATCTGTTTTCCCGCTGTTTTTCTTTGCTTGACAGGTGCTCAGAAACATCACGTTAACCGTTTGAAGCAATCAGGAAATAGACATGCCTCACTACTGAAGAATCATTGAGGTCAAAGAGAACGCACTAAATTACTCAATCTGACGCTTTAGTGTGCAAAGTGATTCTGTCACTTACCTATTTGGTCGTTTTCAAGGTGTTGGTGGGAGCAGAGGAGAGCATTAAAGAGTGGGAAAGAGAGAGAGAGAGAGAGAGAGAGAGAGAGAGAGAGAAACTGGTTAGTTACAACGAGACTGTACATTTATCACATGCTGATAAAATTCATCACTCATTTATCATACTTAGCCACAGCGTCTCTTTAGAGGATATAACAAATGTAGTCCTTTGTACAAAGTTAGGACAAAGGAAAAAGCAAAGGCGAAGCTCAGCTGCAGCAGCAGCTGCAGCAGCAGCAGCAGCTGCAGCAGCAGCAGCAGCAGCAGCAGCAGCAGCAGCAGCAGCAGCAGCAGCAGCAGCAGCAGCAGCAGCAGCACAGATTTAACCTGTGGAATATTTTTACCACATCACTTTTGCTGGACAGCTGCCCCTGCAGTAGACGGTGCTACGTGCTAACAAAGACACCTCGACATGTGGTCAGGCTGAAGTGGAAGTCGAATCACCATTCCAAGGGTTCACGACTATTCTACAGCTCACAGCGCCTTATGAATATTTGCATTAACATTGTGTCTGGGTCAAGAAATTGAATTTGGCATGTTTCCTGTGTAAAATAGGCTTTGCATCCATATTCCTGACATTCGGGGCCTGATGACCTAGTTTGTGGCAGAGTGCTATATAAACAGGACACAGTGCTGAAGTCAGACACACCCTGGCTATTGGATTGAAAGATCCCAGTGTGAGTGTGAGAGAAATACAATGAGCTGTGATGAGAGGGTCAGAGAGAGATTGAAGCTTCCAGGGTGAAATCACTGTGGAAAAAAGTGTTAGTTTTTCCTGTCACCTAAAATATAAGTGTGGTATGACAGAGTCCCTGTTTCCGTGCAAAGCAGACAGAAGACCAGGAATTCCAGATTCCAGGAATAGAAAAAAAGAAACAACCTGTGACAGTTTGCAACAACAGCAACCTCTGCTATAAATACTGCCACCTGGAAGTGAAAGAATGTGCGAGTGACTATGCAGCTGCATAACAAAAGGCTCGTACGCAGGACCGTTGAAAAGCATTTTAATTCTGCTGAAGTTGTGTTTTTCCCTTTTTTTGCTTCTCTCTATCTAGGTCAGCCAAGGAAGATATTAAGGGGAAGAGACAGAAAAGGATAAAGGCCTGCTGGTGTGGAGGGTGTGTGCTGCGGTTGTTGATGGTTTCCCATTCTGGGGAAGGAACGGTGTTGCACACAGTGCAGGGTATTGATAAAATAATAAAAAATAAAAGGAGGAGAGGCAGTTCTCCAAGAAGAAGTTTGCCAGAGGTTATACTTCATCATTTATTAGTGGATATATAATAAAAATGTCCATATCTAACGCAACGGGCAACCACCGCCTTGTTGAGCTTTCTGGCCTGCTTTCAAGGGGACGAGGAGCCTGTCAAGGAGGGCTAGGAGTCAGCAAAGGACATAAGTGGCTGTGGTTTGGGGTTGGAAGCATGTGAGTAAGTGAGAGAGAGACAGACAGGCGAGATGAGAGGAGAGACTCTCCTGGGTGGGTGGGTGGGGGGTTAGCCATGTTTAGAGACGGAAAGATTGCCAGCTTTCAAACACCTATCTTCTGTCACAGAGGGTGTGGAGGGGGAACCGTTCCATGTTGCACCTCCTTAATTAAAACCACCATCACCCACACACACACACACACAGCTGCTTCACTTTCTCCGCCTGCATTAATAGAATCAGGTCTGTGCGTTATCAGATACCTGCTATTTTCTCCTGCTAAATCCAATTTGCTCATATTTTCAGAATGTCTCCCCCCACACCCCTCCCTCTATCTCCACTCCCCTCTCTCCCTCCTCCCTCTGGTCCATCCTTCTTATCGGATTGCAAACAAACTGTCTGGCTCTGTGTGCCCTGATTAGTAACACACTGGCGTAAAGATGGGATGGTAGGAGAGAGGAGGAATCGAGGTAGGAAGGGATGGAGTGAATCCTTCTAAATAGAGGCGAGCCAAGGAAGACAAAAGAAAGAGTACATCATACAGAAAGAGACAGAATACTTTACTACTGTGATCTGTGATGAATGTGAAGTCTTATATAAAATCCATGACATCTAGCTGTACTGCAGCATCATGCTTCTCTTTTCCTCGCCCAACTAACCCCTCCACCCCTCCTGAAGTTAACTTATCCTCCTGTAGAGATGATATGACTCCATGCCAGGAGAGGGCTGTGTGTATCTGCCAGCGCCCAAAGGCTTTAGAATCACAGCAAAACACCACCCAAACAAAGTGGCACCAGTGGGGCACGGCCTTCTCCATTTGTATCATGCCAGGAGGAAACATGAGACCACAAAGGATGCTGGGATTGCTGCAGAGCCGCTATCATTTATTGGCATTTCAGAGAGAACAAGACAGGAGGAGAGGGGTGGCATGTGTCTGTAAACGCTGTTAGCATGCAAATTGCTATATTGTTTAGTGTTTAGACTGTGAAGATGATGTTAAGTATTCCTCCGTGCTGTGTGGACCAACTGATCTTCTGCAGATACAGGATGGAGCGTGGTGGCAGCTTTGCAACACTCCAACATAGGATGTTTGTATGATAACCATTGGAGTTTCTTCAGGGCATCGTGACACTGTGTTTATTAGCACAGTGATTGGTCACAAGTCACGTTGAAGGAGCTCAAGCTGAACTGTAACAGGTATATTTTACACGACTGAAGAAACTTTCTGCCTCACACTTTCACACATTATGTCCTTTTCCATGGATCAGCTCGGGCTTCGCATGTGCTATTGGTTGCCAGGAGAGCAGAGGTGGACCTCCCACCTTTAACAAATGTTGCGGGGAACATCTCATACTTTAATAGCAGCAATTTCCGTACAATATCCCAGAGATTGGATATTTCCTCCTGCCATGAATGGACTTGGACACATGGCTTCGTGTGCAGGCTTCACATTGTGAAAGTAGCACTGTGTCTAAATAGAAAGCACAGAGCTTGTGCTCTGTGTGTGTGCTGTTTAAGGACAGTAATGAGTGTAGGTCATTCATGTTTCCTAAGCAGTCAAGTAACCTAGATACTAATAAAGTCAAAGATACTGAGCTGCAAATACCGTAATAACAACAATATATTATAACAACATACTTTATTGACCCCCTTGGTAAATTCACTGGAACTGGGTATCGAACAATTGACCACTTGAGTCCACTTAACCAATCAACCTGCTTTTCTTTCCTTAATTATGTCAGACTTCTAACCTAATTGTCTAATATTGGACGCATGACAATGACGAAGCTGCGTGAGCACATCTCATCTTTATTTTTGCATTTGTTTTCAGTGACTGTATGCTGCACCAGTCGGACCAGGGCAGACTGGTTCACAACTGGTATTAAGCCAACTGAGATTACCTCAGGTCACCGGTATCTTACTGTCGGCGAGGAAACTGGACAGCAGCTGTCTATCACTGCTCGACATTTATAACCACCCGCCCACATCTTTATTCTCTGTTACCCATCCCTCTTTCACCCAACACTTCCCCAATAAATGTCAGGAGAAGTCTTCCAGGGAGTAATGGTGTTTTCATGCCACAGACAGGATACCTATAATACTATTACAATGCATTGGCAGGAGGGTGCGCCCTGCCCCCTTGGGGCATTGAAAATGCAATTAAATGCTGGGATGATAATAAATACAAAGGTAATTCAGTGCCATGGCTAAGCTTTCCTCTGTGATAGCTTTGAGAGGATCAGCCGGCAGTGAGGTTATTTGAACATGCATCAAGAGCTTTGGTAACTGCCTATTCACCGGAGTATAAAAGAGGAGACAAGAAATGTAGAGACAACCAACATGGGCACTGATTCGCCGTCGCTGCATTGTATGTGTGTGTTAGTTCTTGGCCTGGGAGTTTGGCGCCCACCTTACTTCTATACCCCCTTGTATGTCAGCATGGGAAATATTGAAATAAAAAAAAACATGAAATAAAATAGTAATATGTGGCTGGCACTCCTGTAACAGATGAAACGAAAATGGCCTTGTCTGCGTATGTGTGCAGAGAGACAAAGAGAGCGCCTGAGACTGTGTGTGTGAGCGGAACAGGGTTGCGTGTGCAGTCTGTTTGTGTGTGTTCTTTGCTGTGAAATGGTAAATAATTTACAGCCTCAAACCCCTGACACTGCCACTACTGTGCAGGGAGAGCCAGCGCCTCAGGCAACCAACCCTCCTGTATTTTTCTTTTTTTTACATTTTCTGCCTTTGTTTCCCACCCCTCTCTGTCTATGCAACAAGCCCCAAGGATTTTCCTCACTTAGATGCTGTTTAAAGTATTATTGCAGACAGTAAAATTAGAGTTAAATCACCTGTGGCCCTCAGCTGTTCCTAATAAAAAATGAACACACACATTCCAGCTAAGCCTCTGATGGTCAAAAATGATAAAAAGCCAGCGTTTAGTTTTGAGCGGTACAACAAATGTGAATATCAGCCAGGCGTCTGTGTTCCTTTCTTTAGAATCACAACTCTGCAACTGAATGTTGATTTGCTCGGCAGTGAGTCAGGGGAACAAAAGAAGAATAGTTGTTGTAATATAACAAAAGTCAACCAACAAATTACAATAAATATTTGAGTGCCTATATATGATCAACTCTTCAGATTCTTGAAACCTCTCTTACATTCCCCCTCTCTCTTTTTTTTTCTCTCTCAGACCCTGGAGTTGGCATAAAGACACAAAGAGTAAGAAGAGGATGAAGTGAAGCTGTGGTACAAAATGAAGAGTGGGGAGGCAAAGAGGCGTCCAAGTGAGTCTCCGTGTTTCTATTCCAGGCCTTTCATGTGTCTGGAGATTGCAGAGGAAAGAATAAAGGATGGGCTGGAGAAGAGGAGAAGGACGGTGCTGTGGGGTAGGCGTGTGTCGAGGTGGTTTCATTTCTTGCCAACGTGGGGTTTCTCTCCCAGCAAATTGGCTCCGGCGATTGAAAGTCAGTGAGGTGAGTGAGAGGAACAGGGAAGCTGAGGTGCCTGTGAGATAGGGAGAGAGATTTCCCAAGACTCCTTTCGCTGTTTCTCTCACCCTTCTTTTAGTTTCTTTCAGCTTGCTAAAGATTTTCTTCAAGATAAAATACTGCAGTAACATCATAACCTCTTCAGCGGAGAATTGAGAATAACAGACCCTTCCCAGTTGACTTTCTCTACCACTTTTAAAGACTCAAGCCGCATTTACCAGCTCCGGGAAACACAGCTTTCACTGGACGTACCCATGCAGCATGACTAAAGGTGCATGTCTCACACGGCAGGGTTAACGCTTCCAGACATTCTTCCATTCACTTAATGACTTTCTGATCTGTGCCCAGCGACTGAATTTCAGCTTGATCTTTTCTTTGGTGAGCTGGTATAGACCGAAGTATTAATGAGTAAAAGCATTTTAGTAAACCTTTAAAAATGAATCTTAGTTTCATATCACAGTTGTGACCTTTTGGAAAGCTATTACAATCTTCCACATTATCAACATATCATACTTGAAATGTCAAATAAGGGAAATGTAGAACTAAATTGCTATATAGGTTCATTTTTAGCATTATATTTTTGAAAAAGATTAAAAGACTATTTCCCAAGAGGCAAACAGTGAGAAAAAATTAAAGAAGACATGTGGCTTTAGTGCTGTAGGGCCAACAAGTAGAAAACTATTTCCTCCTACAGTAAAAAACCCAGTGATCAGAATGCATATGCCTGTGAAACCAGGGTTAGAGTCATCGCTGTGCTTTGGCTAATCACCAGTGAAGCAGTGAAGCAACAGAGCAGCGTTTGAGGAAAGGTCTTTGGTTTCAGCACCATGGACGGTTCCCTCAGGCTGCTGCATCTTGTTCACACTCAGCAGGCCAAACACAGGCCTGGACTGGGCTAGACAACACCATGGAGGATTGGCCATGTCACAGAGTGTTTCAGCGTCACAGCCTGGCACACACAGATACCCAGCATGCCTGTTATGTGGGGCTGAGGCCCTGTGAAAAACGACATGGCTTTTCCATTAGATGAAGCGGAATGGGTGGCATGTCTAAACAACAAACATCATGTCACTTAAGGGCAAAGAAGCCAAAGAATGCACCATGGCTCCATTTGTCATAGGGCGTGCTGAACTTTAGCAAGAAGCAAATGTTTCGCCTTCCATCCACAAGGCTTCATCAACCAACTAATGTTGTCTGCAGAATAAATTCAATGCATTAAGAGCTTAAATATCCAGTTACTGACAAGTAACCTGGATACTAATAAAGTCAAAGATACTGAGCTGCAAATACCGTAATAACAACAATATATTATAACAACATACTTTATTGACCCCCTTGGTAAATTCACTGGAACTGGGTATCGAACAATTGACCACTTGAGTCCACTTAACCAATCAACCTGCTTTTCTTTCCTTAATTATGTCAGACTTCTAACCTAATTGTCTAATATTGGACGCATGACAACGACGAAGCTGCGTGAGCACATCTCATCTTTATTTTTGCATTTGCAGTTACTGACAGAAGTACTAGTTTAACTTTGACCCTTCAGCCTTACTGCAGCTCTCCCCACAACAAAGGAATTATAAGCAACGTTTGAACTGACATAAGTCATTCCATTTATCTTAGTGCTTATCTTGGAACCAAAGGTTGTCTGTCTGATGACTCAGGTTTCTAAGGACTATCAATCTCCTCAACAGCCTCAGCAACCTTGAAGCGGCCTTAAAGGCGGCCTGGTAGGTCAGTGGTTAAGGCAGAGTGCTGGGATGCAGAGATAGCAGGATTGATTCCCAGCTACTTCACCCAGCACATTCCTAAAACTGGTGTGTCCCTGAGCGAGACACTCAACTCTAGCTCCCCGAGCGCCGCCTACGGCTGCTCACTTCTCCCTCCAAGGGCGGATGGGTCAAATGCAGAGAAGAAATGTCATTGTAACATGTAACAATGTATATAGTGGTTTCTTCTTCCTATGAACACAACATCACTGTCTAATCCCTGTGTTTCTTCAGACCTGTGTCCATGTATACACAGCTGTTCCTTGGTCTCTCACTTAATCAACCCGAATCTGAATGTCTCCTCCTGCCCATCTGTTTGCTATCTGCCTTTCTTTTGCCAGACTAAACACACACATAGAGACGCACATTTTTTTTTATTAAATATACCGCTGACAGGATATGACAAGCTCTCACAACATTTTAATTTAGCGCCAGTGTCCACCCACCTCCTCAGAGAGCTGGTCTAAAACCTGTCACTGCCAACTGTTGAGGGATGACAAGGTAATTAATAGTGTTTCACTACAATGCAGTCAAGTCTTTTAGGAGCAGGACAGGCTGGATGAGTTGAAAAAAAGGGAAGCGTATGGAGAGGGGAGAGATTAGAAGTGGAGGAGCTGAAAATATCCACATAGGCAGCAGGAAGGCGAGGAACAAAAACAGTTGCGTAAACCAGACGGATGTCTGCCTGACATTAATCGCAGGATGTAAAATCAGGGCATAGAAATGTTTCAACACATAAACAAACGCGTGCAAGTCTAATTCAAATTGCATTTTTTACCAAAGTTCAAAGTGAAGTGCTGGAGAGTATCCTTTCAAAAGATGAGGGGTAGCTTTATGAAGCCATTAATTAGGAGGGCCAGCACCCTCAGAAATATATAGTATCTGTAATGCAGACCAAGCGTCCCCTGCGTTTTACTCATCTCTCTCGATAAAGCATCGTGCAGTGATATATTTGGAGACATATATGCACATTCTGCAGAGTGGAGAGATCAATGGTGCTATAAGACCATCCTCAAGCTCTCTGACAGATCGCTGATGCCACTCATAAAGCAAGCTAGCCCAGCTAAAACTAATTCAGCAGTGGATTCTAGTGGTCAAATGCCAACAATGCATCAGCTAGAAATCCCAGGGGTAGATATAGTTCAGTTTAGGAACCAAAAAGTCTATATTCAGAAAATAACAGACAGCTAGTCTAAAGGAAAATTGAAAGCTGGGATATTACAGTGCTGTAATGTAGTCAGCGCGCTTTCAAACGATACAGCAGCTTTTATTTTGTCTTAAAGCCCTATGAAGGTGTGTTGCTGGTGTTCAGAAACCTGATACAGGAACTTATCATAATACCATTACTGCTCTTCCCAGCATGACTGGAGAGATGATTTACTCACTTCCTATAACCCAGTGCCAGTTTCAGATTTGATTTCCACTGTGCTCTTTCATAATGCCAAATAAGATGAGAAATGGTAGACATGTTTCTTTGCTTTATCTCGTTAAAACATAGCAGAACAGGGCTGCACATCAAAGTTATCTGGCTTCTTTGCGGATCCACGAGAAATTAAATCACAATATGAATTTCCCAACGTTCTGAAGGAATGCAATTACTTACTTTAGGGATATAATGCAAAAGCCAAACAACTACTGCAATGCCATACTTTATTGATTCCCATGGGGGAATCAGAAGTTACTTAAAGGTAATGTTGCTCCTACTATCACTGACTGGAAACAGAGAATCAAGGATGGTTTTGCGGCTTCTATTTCTCGTTTCAAAATGTCACAACGTCATTATCATGCAGCATCGACCTCAGCGAAGAGGATCTATTTGAATTCCAATCAGGATGCATGGCGACAGATCTTTGGCTGCCACACCGCCGCTCTGTCTGCTGGTCCCAGCTGTAAACAGAAGATGCTGGAATCTCCCTCTAAAACGTCCACTGTCTGTGTTTTCCATGCTGCACTACTCACCTACTGGTAGGAAAATGTGTGCAGCTCCTCCTACATTTAAGTGTCTTTGTTTAAAAGATTCATTTTCTTGAATCAAGTGGCTATGCAGTGGCAGGTCCTTTGTCATATAGGAATTGGTCTCGACCTCCCATCTAGAGCCACAGGCCACACCATCATTAACAGCTGGTAGCCCTCCAGGCCCCTCCGGGCATGGGAAACTAGCTTTAGAACAGCACGAAGAGTAACACAAAGGGAAGCTAATCACCCCCAATCACATCTACAAAAACTGTGGAGTGGTAGGCTCGTCCGTGATTCGCTGTTTATGATCTGCGATGCTAGGTGATGCATGGTGTTTGTGCTCTCTAAGCCTGACCTACGCGGTCCGTGTGATCTCAGATCATGGTGTGTGTGATTAAAAGCAGATATCTGGAAGTCCTTTGTGCCGCCTCTATATGCAGTGTGCATGAGCTCACTTGTTCTACGTTTCTCTTCCTCCTTCTCTCAGATCTTAATGCAAGTAGGGATAATCAGAGATAATCTTATCCCTCAATCACTGTGATCTTGTCTATTCAGCGTCATTAGCCCGCTCGACTCCCCTGTTTCCTTCAATCGCTTTTACTATTTCAGTTTTTCTTTCCGTCTGTCTCGCTCTCTTGCCATCTCCCATTCTGTCTCCGAACAGTGCATTAGCATCACCAATGCCACTCAAGAGTTCAAGTGCTCTCTCAGGCTCTTGTTCTGTGCTTCTCCCTCATTCTCCTTTAGTTCTCCCCCGCCCTCACCTGTGAGGCCAAATGAGAGGAAACTATTGTAAAGTAATCAAACTCTACAGAAGGTCACACTATCTTCACAGAGACTCGATAATTTATCACTTATATCTGTATATTTAGTGAAGCCGAAGGTATAAAAAGTCTTACTGACGCGTTTGTAGTTTCACTTTTCTGATTCTGTTAAAGCAGGGTCATAGATCAAGCACACGAGGGAAAGTAGGGAAGGCTGGAGTGTGCTGAAGACTTCGTTACACCGCATTCATGCTCTATGTTCCCAAACAGGCTGCTCGTTTTAATAACCCTTGCTTTAGGAGAAAAATTAGAAACATTTTTGGCTGCGTGCTAAAGCTAAACTTCTGCAGCTCTGGTGACACAGTATTTGGGTAGCAATAATAAGCTGCTAATGAAAAATGTTGGAGAGTAATGTTGGGCATATTAAAAATCAAACAAGTGCGGCAGTCTGCGGTGAGGCAAACTCCACCAAAAAAGGGAATATGGATAGCTGCATCTACTTGGCATCAAAGGCCGAAGCATGGAGATTCTCATTACAGCTCCTCTTCCGTTTCATCACTTTCATCCCAAGGCCATCTACCTCCCAAACACTGATAGCAAAGACACCCCATATTTCTCTTCTAAAAAAACACTTAAAAATTCACATTTAAAGACAGACCGAGTGGGACTCTGAAGACTGTGAAGAACTTCTCAAATAATTAAGGAGTGGGACATGCATTGCAGATAATGAGTTTCTAGCATCGCTGGCTACAACTGTATTCCCCTGTCTTATCACCTGCTGCTGTCACTCACTAATGAAGTTGCTATTTCCAATTACTGCTCCCTATTAGGAATCATTATTAAGCCTGGGCTGTTATTGTGGCACCCTCTGAGGCTGGAGATGGAGAGCGTACTGTACACACGCACATACTACTACAGTTGAAGTACAAAGTACTTCATTTCTCTGAGCATCTGACTGAGTTACAGGCAGAACACTACTTAAACTTTATGCTGTTGATAACTGGTTCAGACTTGCTCCACAGACCTTACACAGACATTCTGAAGCTTTACAGATTCAAAGAGAAAATGCTTTAAAAATCATTTTGTGAGAATTTTCATGTCTCTGCGTATTCAGAGACGCAGAGATTTGGGGGTTCCACATGGTGAAAGGCATTTTTTACAGGGAGAAAAAGTATCACCTCTTCTTACAAAGCTTCATGCATGATATCTCCACAGACTAGAGAGAAGACTGGAGTCTCAAGTTTATCTGCACGACAAGGTGTGAGGATTGGTTGAGGTAAGAAAAGCCCTTCGGTTAGGGGTAGAGAATAATTCAGTTTTCGCCAAAATCAGTGTTCTATCCGCTCTGATGCTGCACCTGATAAATCTCTATGGCAGTGAGACCCCCCCCAACCCGACACATTGCAGCTCTTTCCAGCACGTGGTCGTACACAGTCACACAGCACTCGGCCCTGAGCAAGGTGGGACAAAGAAAGATTACATTCTACGAGTGGACAGTAGAAGTGTTGGATTTGTTTGTCTTAACTAGTTAACTACCCTAAGACAAAAACCAAAACAATGCTATAGGAATTCAAAATGGGATGAGAGTGTATTCTGAATAACCTCTTGCTGACAAATGCCCCGCGTCCTCGCATGTATAATTAATTTATGTGTGTTTTCTAAACATGTGCTTGGTTCGTGTATTTGTTTTTAGATTTAATACCCAGATACATAATGAAGTTCCATGACTGCCAATTATGAGTGCTACAGAGGCCACATCATTTGCATTAACAGCAAACATTAGCGACGCGCTGGGCATGTATGTGCTGGCTGCTAGCTACCATAACTGTTTGTTTACACTGAGGGCTGAATATACCTTTCATTCAAATGCACTGCTCAACTAAGAGCATGTTCATTATCAACCCAGCACAGACTGTTGGCACCTCTTCCCGGTAAAATCATGCAAAAAACTTCTACAGATTTTCAAGACGGGTTTTTACAGTTTCTAATGGAGTGTGTGAGAAAACGTCTGTCTCTATGAAGCAAAGCACAGGGACTGCATGTGCAGGAATGCTGTAGCAGGGAAGGGGATTTTAAATGAACTTGCATTTCACATAAATCTCAGCGTTAGTAGGGAAAGGGTGAGAGCTTGAATAAATAAAGCTTTCAGAGGTTAAAAGTAAAAACCCGTAATGATAAATCAACATAAAGTAACTCTGTTACATTAAAAATCCTTCAACGTCACCTAGAGCTTGATGTTCACCGAGTAGCAAATCCAATACGGTGATAGCATTAACTAGAAAAGTCCCTGTTACTGATAATGTAATTACCTGCTGCCTTGGTAAGTCAAACTCTAATTACACACAGGCTCTAAGAATAAACAGGAAGTTTGATTTTGTAGGGACATAAATCTGGTCCTAAGTGTTTCTAAGTTAAGGCTGCAGATTACTTATAACACGTCTATAAATACAAAGTCTCTTTACTCCTGACTTTGTGTGTCTCTCTACTTTACACAATGTGACCTAGCAGAACACACAAAATACAAACAGCTGAAAGTTGACTGAATGAGGAAAGACAGAAATGAACGCTCTCCGTGAGCAAAGATCCTTGAGAGACTCAATCCTCCTACAATCAGAGCCGTTCAACTTAAAACAGACACATGCTCTTGTTGCAATTTGTACATTGTATGGTGGTTGAGCTAAAATTGACCACGATAAAAGTGGAAAAGTAGCGTAGGAGTCAGTGCAGTCCTCTCAGAGGATTAACACTCTCCTTGGTATTCCTGCCCCTTTGTTTAAAAGACAGAGGAGAGATGGAGTGAGGGACGAAGAGTGAACAAGGCTGGAGTGACTGTAGTGATGCATGAGCGGCTATTTCTGCTTTCAGTGCCAGCACCTCCCCTGAAGGACATGGTGGAGGAGACTGAGCGGCTGAAACGCTGAAGGAAATAAAGGAGGAATACCGCAAGAGGGTGAGCAACAGACAGAGACATTCTAGTTAATTGTTTACATGGCAGTGAAAATATATCATGGTCAGTTAAAAAGTTAGAAAAATGGAATATATTTAATATTAGAAGTGGAACGCTCCTAAAACCAAGATGGAAATCGTATTATATTGTTGTAACAGAACCTAAATAAGTCAATTTAACAGAAGTTGTTGAATTCTAACGGAGAACTCCATCTTGTTTTCTACTATGGCCTATAAACCTTAGAAATGTCACTCGATATAGATTTCCGCATAGCTGTCGAAAGATAAATACATGTGTAGTGACACAGTATTAATATATAAAGATGTCCCGTCGTTACCTTATGTGTAGCAGGAAATAAAGGAAATAAATAAACCTCAGAAGGTGAAGGTTCAGGTAAACCAGTCAAATCCATTTCAGGGCTGCCTGTAGAGAAATCTGCCTCAACAACTGATCTGACCTGATTTCCCTCTGTGAAATACTCCTCTTCCCTGTTGAGGTAAAGTCCTAATGGATTATATTGGACTTTTTGACAAGTTATTGGTCAGATCTAAAATATTTAGTATCCGCACCAAATTATTGCCTGGAGGCAACTTCAAACTACAACTTCTAAAATATTGGCTCTGACTTTCAAAAAGCGTCCACCCTCCTGAACAAGTGCTTATGAAGGAAAGCACGGAGTGTGTGCATGCACGCTAACCGAAGCCACACGTCCACAGCCACACACTTAATCTGCACTCTATCTAGTCCAAAGAGAAAACGCTTAAACAATAAAACAGCAATTACTCTGAGCTAATTCAATAAGACCCGGGTAATCATTTGTCCCCATTCTATTGCACTCAAGATAGATGAAAAAAAGCCTGCATTGGTGAAAGAAAGATTATCCACCAAGGACAAGTGCTTCACTAATTTCACAGTGGGGCCAGGTCCATCTGCTGTGTAGCTACACCGCTAGTAACAACAGGATGACCTCATGTCTCTCCCCCATTTAACGCACTGACAGACACGGAAGTCTTCGCTCTGGGGAACCACAGTGTCCTTGTCAGCAGAGGTGAGACAGTCTTTGGAGAGAAATAACAGAGATGGAAAGACAAGTATCATCTTTTTATTACCAGGCACGTCACAAATCTCTTAATATACAACCTCAAGTTTTATAATGCACTTAGGAATTGAAGCAGAGAGAGACGTTTCTAGGACAAAGGAAACAGCACATTTAGATGAGAGATAATTCCGAATTCCTGAGAGTTATCTTCTCGTTGTGCCGTGTACAGCTCCTATCCCTATCCATCTCCTCCATGTTAGGATGTCAATAAAAACCTACATGGATCACTGGTTTTTCTTCCACACATTGTATCATTTGCTTCTCCAGCAATCCAATAATCATTTCTACCTGTGGTAGCATCAGTCAAGGGGAGCTAATAACCCGCTCAATACTGGTGATGAGAGTTAGCAACACCGAGCAGCTGTGTTGGCCACGCAATCAATGCTCGCCAAATGTCCTAAATGGTGTCCGGCGAGACGAGCACAATGAAGAATTCGCGACACACAGCTTATGACGTTCTAGTGAAGTTAGTTGACAATAGTTTGTAATGGCTTTTGGGAAGATTGTTTGTGTTGTATTCGCTGTGTGTGGGTCAATGACTTCACTCAGCCCATAAATTACAGGTATGGATTAGAATAGAAAACACATCCTTCACAAACTTGCAGCGCCGGAGCGAGAACGCGCGCGTCAATATGAAATAGGCTTATGTGAAGTTGGAGACGTACACTTGCTATTTTCTTGTTGCCAAATGGTGATATAAATGTGCTTGCTGAATGTGTGCTGCATTTATTTAACATCTCCCTGCTGATCACACTGCTCTCTCTCACTTTCCTATATACATCATGGTGGTCTTCTTTTCTTCAGAGCACAGATGCTAAACTGCTGTCAAGATCAAAATTTGAGCTAATGCAAATAATACATTCTATATTATACTATGAAGCTCAATAACTTTGAGGACGCAGTGATGAGACCTGTTATTCTGTGTAAAACAAAGGGAAACACATATTGAGTTGTAGCATCTGGGAACTATTTCTGTTCTGTAGAACAAATCAAGCTTAAATATTTGATACCGTACTAAATAAAACAGATCTAAGCTGACTCGTAGAAGTGTCTTTGAACTGATCAGCACTAAATGAATTAATCTAATTTTGGACTAATACGACTGATGCAGTTAAGGAGCTATAAAAGGAATGTGTGGGCATTTTATGTGCGTTACAGAAAAAGAAAATCTGAACACGCCTCGTAGTGGGTGAGTGTAGTCATGCAGTCTGCCTTTGTGTGTGTGTGTGTGTGTGTGTTCTTTCAACACCACAGCCTCAGGGAGCCTCACAGCGGTCGAGTCCTGGGGAAAGCGAAAGGCCTGCCTCCTACGTTTACAACACAAAGAGGCTGCACTGCGCCCTCTTTTGTGCTTAGTGCTGACTTTAATGGTAAATCCAGACATCTTTCCCTCTGTCACCTATGCTCAGCTACTTTAAAACGAGGCTGATGTTGTCTCCATACAACAATTGATTTGCTTTTAATAATGAGTAGACGTTATAGGCAAAGACAATAATAGTCTTTCCCTACTGAGGTTATGTACTTTGGAACATTTCTTTTCTTCTCTTATCTCATTTATAAATGTTCCAAATATGCTTTTCAGGCCCCACCGCCCTCCCAAGCTCCTCCTAGATATCTGAATCTCTTCTCCAATCACGTCTCCAACTCTGTCTCTCCTTTGAGCAACCAACCTTATATCATTGCTACACTATACATGTGTATCTGTGCCTTGTAACCACACTTGAAGCCCCGTCCTAGCACCCCCACATGAATCATTTTAAAGCCGTAAGATTATGCTACATCTCTGCTAAGCCAAGCTAATAAAAGCAACATAAAGCCCCAATGGAAGTTGAACCAGAATGAACCTGCAGCGATATGTGCATTAGCTAAGGCTTTATTTGCCACCTTAGGCTGAAAACCAATGAGGTCCAAAAGTGAAGTAGCTCTGTAGCCAAGGGGAAGAGAGGACACTTCTGAATAATTCACCAGGCAGCTTCAGAGTTGAGTCAGTGGCACAAGTTGAAGGGAGGACTTTGGCCAGAACTCTGTTGCACTTAGCTAAATAATTGATGACTTCAATCAGCAGCTGACACAGTCCTGGGTCAGACCTACGCAAAAATGATACATGGTAAATAAAAGAAGCTGTGAGATGAAAGACAGATGGAGGTAGAAAGAGAAATTAAGTGGTGAAGTACACAAGTGGAACAAGAGGCCAAACGGCGAGTGAGGGAGGCAACTGGACACTCGGCCCAACAATGTGCTTTTAAAGCATCTTCACGCCTTGCATGGCTACGCTCCTGTGGTATTTCACACACAACTCAGAGTTAATGTGCACACAGTGTTTTGTTTCTGTTCTTTTTTTACAGTTTTTCCAATTTGCAAATCATTTTCCCTTTTTACACTGGAACATTTCCTGGTTTATGGGAGCTATAAAGGTGAAGCATGGCTGAAGGGCGAAGGCCCCTTTTTTTCCTCTCGTTGATGGTGGATCAAAAACCCTTCAGGTCTAAACTCGTTCTATCTCTCATTTCTCACTTGCAGATTCTCTTATGAATACAAGAAGTGTGCATGTTCACTTCCACTAAATATAAAAGTCAATACTTTTTCTTACCTGCAGCAAAACCTTGCTGATGCATTTATATGTGCTGGTTTTAGCCTATGAGCAACACTATGAAAAGAGCTACACGTATAAAATAGTGCATATGAGATCCCAAACTGCTTCCTTACTACCTCAGTGCCTCCTAGTCGCCCTAAGCTCTGATTGTATTTGCTTTGCATTTTCTTTCTCGTCTTGAATTTCAGTGCCTGCCTATCGATTGTGTGGTGCTATTCTCAGCATCTCCTCAAAAGCCTCACTGCTTTATCTACAGACCTGAACTGACTTTCATCACCTGGAGTTCACAGATATATACTGGATGCAGGAAGAGACAGGCATGGGTGTGGAGAAGGGGGGATGAGAAAAAAAATGCTAGAAACTTTGTGATAACGCAACAAATCCTGTTAAATATTAAAAAAAAAAAACATAAAGCAAGTGACAGTGAGAGGCTTTAAGTTCACGGGCTCATCAGCCAACTGGGATAGAAAAAAAGTTTTTAATATAATATTAATAGTGTTTAATATCTTTTAGTGTAGTCAAATGGAGTCGATTATACATCCATCTATGCATCCATTTTCCTAGCCTCTTAAAATGGTCTAATTCAACTTAATCCCGTCATACACCTAAAGTTTCCTACCAGCATAGACTTCTCTGATGAGCTCTGATGATCTTTGTGCATCTTGCAAACATCAAGAAGTTAGTTAGTGCAAAACAGATACATTGCTAAAACAACGGTTTAAATTCTTGTTTGATGATGGGTTATTCCACCCACTGTGTCAGGTGCACAATAACAGAATGGTGATATACTGACAGCTTTTTAAAGATTTTTCAAAATGTCTGAATGTGGACAGAGTGACAGTGCACACAATGGCTTATGTGCCCAATTACCTTCATTGACAGGCAATTTTGCCTGGAGCTGGCAGCTATTAGCAAGCCATCACCTTCTGTTGGCGAGGCCGTTTCCAAATAAAGTCCCCCCCACAGAGATGGAGTGAGCGCAGTGACCTCCAGCACTCTCAATTATGGAATCATAATCTAGGACGGTGGGCAGCCCTGACTAACTCCTAATTGGTGGTCTTTTTATGTATGAGGTTAGCTTAAGATGGAGCGAAGGCGCTATGGGGAAATCAAGGCGTCTTGCTAGGCCTGTCACTCAACCAGAATTGCTTAACACTGAATTAATTTCCATCCTCAAGCAGATTGGGTCATTGCTGTGCATTTCTTCTCTGCTCTTCTTCATAGCCAATGTGCCTATGAGTTGCTCATGGAAATTGACCTGAGACGTACTCACATCTTTCATTGTGTCCAGTAGTGAACACGGATTCTAAAAAAGGCGAGTCATGTCAGGGCTCGCAGGAAAGACCAAAATAAGGATTTGTGAAAAAAGGGGACGAAAATCTCAACAAATACAGATTTTCATAAACATGTCAGCTGCTATTTTGCTGCACAGCAAAAAGCAATATCCTTTACTTCACATCAAGCGATAAACTTTGATCCAGCAGGCAGTCAGTGCAGAAATACATCAGTTAGCTGCAGGTGTCACATTCTCAGTGAGGTCTGATAGATAAAACATCAAATATCAAAAATGAAAAAAAGGAAGCGTGAATGTGGTTCAGCTGGTAAACTAGTTATAAATGAACTGCAGTGCCACATATGTGTCATATGTGCAGCTGCAGATGACTATTAAATGATATTTGCAGATTTTATGTGAAAAGTTTCATGTAAATACATCGACTACACATGATAATATAACATAATAAAAAAAGTTATGATTCTGACTGTTTGTTAACCCCAGTAAGCTTCTCTCCACCCCACTGTATGCCATGAGATACTGTAAGCACATCTATTCTCAATGTACTGTGACACAAACAGAAGAAGAGCAGAGAAACACTTCAGACTCCTGCATCGAGCTAAATGCATTTTGACACATTATGAAACGCAGACAAGACGAGGTTCCAGGTGATTACTGTATGATGAATTCTCGCCGTGTACACATCAATCAAGCCATTCAATCAGGGAGGTAGTGATGGTAGAAAAAAGGAGAGAGAAAGAGGAGAATCCTCTGTGAAGCCTGACATTTGAGTGTGAAAGATTGACAGACTATCAACACTGTAATCCACCGGAGAGTCACTCTAATACACCTAACTGCCCAACTAATGGAAAGCATTTGACGAGCAAACCAGGGCGGATTCTGTGTATCAAGAAAGGGCGGGAGGGTGAACACCAACAAAATGTCAACTCCAATCAAATGGAATGACAGCCTTTGGTCTTTCATTGACAGGCTATTTACAATAAACACAGCAAACAGAGCCGTGCCATTGCTATCCCCTCGCCACCAGCCTGGATAAACATGGATCCATTTGCCGCAGGTTTTTATTCGTGTTGTACTCTTATCCTTGCTACAACACACTGGTGGTTGCTACAGGGCATCTCTACTGCAGTTGCTGAATAATCTGTAAAGTGCCACTTGGCAGTCTGTAATCAACTAGCCACTCGGCAGTAGCCACTTAAAGCTATGCTATGGTTGAAAACAGCTGTCCTTAAAGGGTAAATCCACTCCAAAAGTAAACTACTAGGTTGAGATCTTTTAGCAATGAGGTGTTGTTGCAAACCCTATAATTGTGTAGTGCAATATTATAGTTTATTACATATCTGACATTAAAAGCAGTCAAATAGAAATGTGTAAAATTCTATAAGTTAATTTTTAACTAGATTATGTTAAATATTTTTTATTCTTCTTGCAGTTTTACTTCCAGTTCAATCCCCAGTGTAACTGATAAACATGTACTAAATGATTGTGTCATTGTTAATTCAACTGAGGAGATTCTATTAGTCTCATACAGTGTGTGTGGGGGGGTACACATCTTGTTTATCGAACATCATGCTGTGATTCAATTAGCCTACATAGAACCAAGACATATATATTGTATTAAGCAACAGCAGTGAGTCCTCACCACTTTGGTTCTGGGTAAAGCTCAGCATTACAATGACAATCAATTTCTCGTAGGAGATGAAGAGGGAAAGTAAGATGAATAGCAGAAGACGGTGAGCACCATACCTGTCTGTCACTGAATCTTTTCATGATCAACCTAAAATGGACAAAAAAGCAAACCGGGCCAGTGTCTAGGAGGTAGCATTTACCTGCCACCCTCTTTTCTACACTGAATGACACACACACACACAGTCCATTTGTATATTCTCCAGTCCTGGCAATAATTATTTTGACCATGAGTAATTGCAGGCTGGATCAGAGCCAGTCATGACATGCACCATCATGTTTCCTATTGCAAACACCTATGCCTACTTCGTGGAACATGCCTTGGGTCAAATGTATGAGCAATGAGGTGATAGCCACTATAACATACATGTCAAACAGCTAAGTAAAACACTATCTAGTCTTTGCATTTGCCCAAGATACAAAGATGTTATTCATCACTAAAATCATCTTATGTGAATGGGAAGTCAGATATATCATAGTACTATTAAAAAGCCATATACTTTTGGCTTTTTAAATCTGATCAAAAAACAACAAATATTGCTCAGTGATTTCATCGTTAAATTGAAAAACATTCTCTAAAGCAGCAGCTAACACTGTGTGTGACTGTGGTATATGCCATGAGAGGTTTATAAAAACTCTCTGGCTCTAGGCCAGGGGTCGGCAAGCCACGGCTCCTTCATCCATCTGCCACGGCTCCCGGTGGCTTCAAAAGATGTATGAATGGTAATTCAATTTATTTGTAATAGTTATTTAATGGGATCTTAGCATCACAATAACCAAAATTTTGAATTTTCGAATTTTGTAAGTTATGTAATAAGTTTAAGCAAATAGCACTATTATGGAGATATGACATGGTCCTAAAAAGTAAGTTCATATACAACTAATATGCATTCAAAAATAAGTTTTCTTACATATTTGTGACTGGATTGCTGTATGTCTGACGAAGCTCTGACGCTTCAACAACATCTCCATGTCAATGTGTAGGAGGTGCAGGTTTGCTACTAGCATATCCATATGGCACATTAAATTAAATTAGCCGTTTTGTGTTTCAATAAAACTGTCAAATGTGGTGGATTTATTACACTTGTGTTACGACATTGCATGCACAGGATTTCAAAGATGTGTTTGTCTCTTGGTGGAGAAGGACAGGCAATATGGAGGAATAGTATGTAGAGCAAAACTCAAGGGTACCTTGAGTGAGAGCCTACAAAACAACTGCTGCCAAACAAAAAAAAACTGCATTTCGATAATGTTTTTAAATATTTGTAAGACTCTATTAAATGTTTTAAAAATAACATCTGATTTGTGCATAAAATCATTTGCACGGGCTCCTATACAAGGTTGAAGTTGTGAGCTTGTTTCTCTACTTTGCATAAAAAAACAAAACCACAGATGTCTTTGTCATGGCAGGGACAATAGGACAGGATGCAGAATGAGCCAGAACAATGGAGAGAAGTCAGGCGGAAAGCAACTGCTAACCGCTGGCAGGGGACGGTGCCAAGCGTCGGCCTGGTACATCAGCACATGGATTTATAGGCGGATTTACCTCGCTACTCACCGCTGCATAGGCCATTAACTTTGGCTCTAGCTCCTGCCCTCCACATCTACTTTTCTCCATCCCATCCTCGTCAGTAAATCTGTCTATGTACACTATCACTCATTCCATTTTTTCACTGCAAAATATTGTCTCTATCCCTTCACAGTTTCTGTTGCCATTCTTTACCTCACTCTATATGACGATGATCCCAGCCTATTCGCCCTTTGTGGGGTTGCCCTCCATGTAAGAGATAGCAACCTAAATGTCTAAATGTCTAATCTTATTGGCCCCTTTGGTGTTCCTCCTATCGGGATCTCGTCAACAAGGTACTAGGTTGGCTTCAGGAATGTAACCTTCCTAAAAGCCACCCAATCCGGTCACCACAGATTCCATATCTCAACCCAACTCCCTCCCTCCCACCCCAGGGGTATGCTTCACATCTCCCACAGGACACAGGACAGTCATTTTTGCAACGATGCCCCCCACCACTTTTTATTAAAATGAAAATGTACGAACCGCTGATCACAGGGGCCGTTGGGAAAATCAATTCTCATTTCGATGGGAAACATTTGTCTTTGCGCTCTGGCGGTCTGCAGAGATTTGACAGCAAAGTTTAACATTAAAGGGTAAGACTGTGAACGCGGGGGAGAAAGGATGGAATGAGGCAAAGAGGCACAGTATAAGAACAGGGATAGTGTAAAGGAAGAGGAGATGCTGTACTAGGTGTGGGTGTATCTGTGCAATGGTTGTCTTTGATATGAAGCGATAATGGTGTGAGTTTATGTGAAGATTAAGAATTTTTATAGATTGTGTGACAACTACAAGGGACTGAGGACCCTCAGGCAAATCAGGGAAGTGCAGTATATGTAGAGAGTGACCGTTTGAATATACTTTGTCAACGGAAAAACACACCTTCTTAGCCCTCTGACATTCAACTTGACATTACTGCTTTATGGAAAGGTTGGACACTAAAAACACGGTCTGATGCACCAGCATACAGTAAAGCACATTTCCATTTACTACAAATACAGCATGTTTGTACTCCTCAATTAATGTAAGTTTATTTTATGCTTCTTCGGCTGCTGAAGTGTACTTAGGCAAGGCAATCTTTAGTAGTTCCAGGTCTATAAAAATACAATGGGGGGTTTCTCTCATATGTATTATATGTCATTCTCTGCAATTGGAATCTGCTACTTTGAGTGGGACATTATTTATTGAAAGAGGTCTATGAGGAACTTGGTATGTCCACAGGAACCCCCCGAAAAAGTGCACCTGAAGACCTAAAGAACAGTTTGGCCCTCAACAGGATGAGCATTGGCTTACTGTGACAACAGCGTTACGTTTATTTTGAACCACATTTTAGCCCACAGTACAAAACCACCAAAACACTGGTGGGAGACACAGACAAAAAAGACAAAAAAGAAATGACAGCAACACTGGTGCCAAACATAGCAAGAAAATGTTGGATTTTCTGTCTGTTTCCAGTTCACTTTTTCTCCTCAATTTAACTGATGGTGGAACAGAAAAATATTTGACAACAGAAAATCGCTGATCCTTGGCGAACCTGAGCTCTCTGCCTCCTGGCAGGAGCCTTGGGCACGTTTGAAATAGGACCAGGACAAGGACACACAGGCAAAAAACACATATGCACATCTATAGAAAGTTTTTAAAAGCATTTTGAAATGCAACAAAATCATTCTTTCAAAAATTTCCAGGCCCTTTTTTAAAGCAAAGTCCAAACAACAAACCCTTTCACACACATTCTACGTTCTCCATTTTGCCCTGCTGCCTATATCAAAACACAGAATCTCTGCTTAGATCCTTTAGACCCTTTCACCCACCATTTTAACACTGCATGTACTAGTAGGGTGGGAAATGAGGGCTAAGAGTCTAAGACTAATTTAAAGCAGACATTGCAATGCAGTGTACTACAGCAGTGTATGCGTGTACTTCTTCCTCTGTAAGTAAATAGAGTAAAATAATTTGGAACAAAAAAAAAAGAAATTCTATTAACATTGAAATTTCATAAATTAACAGCAGCTTTAACTTTGTACAATACAGTGTCCTACATTTCTTATGGCCTCTGTCACCTTATCACGTCTTGTGCTGAATGCGTGCCTTGTTATGTAAAGGGATGAGGATAAAAGAGACTAAATTGGCTGCATCGGCTTAGAGTAATAACTTGCGTGTGGAAACATACTGAACTACAGCTGAGCGACTGTATTTATAAAGGTGGGATTTTTTTAGAACGACAGACTATGACTAGGTGAGTTTTCTTGACCATGGCATGTTTGGGGAAGACTAAATAAAGATAGAGAGTGAAGGAAAAACAACCAAAACACACGTAAAAAGTATAGGATAGAGATGTAAACATGCTGTAGGGGAGACAGAACGTGTGGAGGCAGGGTGTTTCGCTGCACATCGGGGCTTAGGAGCTCATGTTTCCAGAAAATAACAACGTAACCTCTAACCTGAATATGTCTCTGTTTGTGATCCTTCTCCTGAAGCTGAGGTCTATATTTTTGGATGCTGTAAATGTGCCTATGTCTTCCCTAGTCTGTTTGCAACGCAGACAAAAACAGACTAGGGGAGACCTTTCTATCCTAAATCATATACTACATGTGAATATATTAACTGACTCTATTCACACACACACTTTATATTTTCCCTCAACAAACTGAGAATTTTAGATCTCATGACCAACGTAGTCCTTGATTAAGGGGAAAAACACTCCCAATCTATGGCTATTTCATGAGCACAGAGACTTTTGTTTGATGTTAGTGACGAAGGCTGCCTTTGTATCAACAGAACAACATCTTCCAGACTGTGAAAAATAAACTACTGAGCACGTACAGAGGGTTACTTATTGAATTTGAACAACATATGTGGTGTGCAGGTAGCTATAGATTTTCCCTCCATAATCTATAACTAAAAAGATGGAGTTTTCAACCCCAGCTCGCACTCTTAGAGGGACTAACAAGCAGGAATATCCTCTATCAATAGGTGACATGACAGAAACAGAACATGTGCACATTCTTGTTTATTATAAGAATTTAACGCATTAAAGAGAATTTGTATAGCATTGTAGTTTGTCATCGAGACAAATTTTAATACGTACGTAGTATTGACTCATTCTTCCTCATGTGTCCCCGCTTGGTATAGCAGGTATGCTTTTGAAGGAGGTGTGTCTGTGCTGCTAATTGGGCGCATGAAAGGACGTGTGTTGCTCGTTTTCCCTGATAACACCTGCTGTAGTTGTCAATTAATCTATACATAAATACAACGTGTGTGTGTGTGTGTGTGTTTTCTGCTGGAGAGGACAGATGGTTTATCACCTTTCTCTTTTTCTTGCATTTTTTCAAATGGCAGAGAAACTTCTTCCAGGGTTAAATGGAAAAAGCATGAAAAGCTCTGTGGCTACACGGGGGGTAGAGATGAAAAATGCTAATGAGCCATGAAGACACTTATCTATTTATATGTTTCTGTGTTTATTTATTAATCTGTTTGCTTGCTTGTTTGTTTATATCATTTGGACAGAATTTAAATTGAAAGCTCATACAGAGATTAAGCTCCAGTAGGTGTGATTGATAATTTAAATGTGTTTTTCCGAAGACACAGTCTTTAAAATAACTTTTCAGACGGCAATATTTTGGTCATTTCCATACAGAGAAAAAGATGACTGCATTACCATAAGCTGTTGTTAAATCACGCCTGGAGCAAACCCTGGTAATGCTACAGTATCTGTGCTTTGTGTTTTTTTATTAAACTGTAATGAAAACAAACTTTGGGGGAATATAAAACTAAACAAGAGAGAAGATGTCAGTAACAGGACAAATACAAACAGTTTCCTGTTCATGCACACCAAGACGCACGTCCCAATTAAACAGTGTGTGACTGTAACATCATACAAGTCACAACTAAAAGTTAGAGAAGATTTGACAAAAACTTTGGTAAAGTAGAACATCAAAATGAAAAAAATAGAAGCGAAGTACACACATACATCATACTGCACACTGACTGCAGACAAGCCAGCACCTCTCAACACAACTGTAGTTGTGAAATTCCCCTCCATGCTTATGTCCAGCTGGGTTCCTGGAGATTTGGCTGCCAAAGGCAATCTGACTGGCAACAGCATCTGTGGGGCTATTCCTAGTCACATCTACACTAAACCTACCCTGACCCAGTGTGCCAAACCTGTGTCAAGGCTCGGGCCATTACTTTTCCTTTCTACCTTTCTCCATTCCCAGCCTCAGCAGGTGCCTTTCAAACACGGCTGAACAGCAAGGCTGTGCAGGCTGAAAACAAGCAGCCATTTGGAAGAGAGAGCTGACACGGTGGCAAGAGCAGGGCAGAGTTGGCATGGCTTTGAGAAATAGGCTTGCACAAAACACAAGTCCTTGCACTCCTGAAATAACCACTGAGTGTGATGTCCTTCCCGGAAGATTATTGGACTCAGCAGAGAGAAAGGTGGATGGATAATGGGGAAGCAGCAGGGGAAGGGTGCAAGCAAAATATTCTGACACCATATGAGTGCAGACGATAACCTGGTCCCGCTCTGCCTCTTCTCATTTGTGTGGGCTTCTATGTATTCTGTACTCCTCATAGTTAAATAGAATTTGCAACAGTTTCCCAAACTTGCTTTACATTTCACTGCACTGCTAAACCAACAGTACACAGGTACATGCACTAAATAGATGAGAAAAGGGAAGAAAATAAATCAAACTGACAAAGAGAGAAAACCCATCTGAAAGGCTAAACAAGAACTTAATAATAAGAGAAAAAACAAGCGTACTCGGGCAGCAGGGGAAATCTCTCAGACATCTCAAAACCTGAGCAAATATTATTTGCATTGATAGACACTCCTCTGGGCAAAAGGAGAAAATATGTATTTTGACCCTTTAAATGAATATAGGCTGGACCCAGCTGTGTTTGTCTCCCTGTGCTGCTGTAGCCAAAAGACACTGCACACAGACCTACAGTATACAGCATCCACACATAGGTGGGTTGTGATTTTTCAAAAAGCCCCAGAGGTCTGTGGTGCAATTTGAAAAACACTGTTCATATAACCAACATAAAGATGATGCATATAAATATATAAAATCAATATTTGTAATATACTTCAGCTAGGCTTCTAGCTTAGCTGGGTTTCCACTGTGAATGTGCATACTGAAAAGTGATTTAGGCATGGAATAAAAATCCATGTTAAACTCAATAAATAAACCAACAGTAAACAAAGAAAGCACAAAAGCAGCAATGATCGGGGGACCCCAAGAAAAAAAGGAGGAGTTTTTCAGTGGTGCATTAGATTCTTGTCACGGTTAATTTAGATCATGGTTGGAAAGCTGTGCCTCAGTGAAGCTTGAGCTTACTAGGCAAGAAATACTGCACCAGGAGCTGGAGCAGCAGGCGTGGGAGGGCCTGTAACCCAAACAGAGGGAGGGTGGCAGTATGTGACTGGCAGCAAGGCACAGAATGACCCCCCACTCTGTAGCCTGGGTTTGGGTTAATTAGAGCCATGACTGAAATTGCCGAAAGACGAAGAGAGATAATAAAGAGAAATAATACTGTATAAAGACAGAAAGAAGGAAACTGAGACACAGCAGCAGAGAATTGAAATACAGTATGAAATAATGATTAATACTTGCTTCCAACTTCCCTTCAGTGTCCACTGACAGGCTGATTGACAGTGTAAACTGAAAATAATACCACCGGGAGTTGGAAACAACAAAAGATATGACATCTCCACCTGGTTTTTGATTGCTAATATGTACTTGTTTTCTCTGTAGACTGCATGTCTCCTAAGCTGGTGAACCTAATTATTAGGTGCCATTTTTTTATTACTGACTAAAAGATTAATTTACTTTAAGGTAATCTAGAAATGTATGTATCTATATTCTTATTATTTTTGTGTAATTTGTGTTTATTGTTATACATATATAAAATACCACATTTTTTAGGATGAATGTCCTTGGTTTGGTGGAAAACTACCAAAGAATGAGATGGCTAGTACATATATATATATATATATATATATATATATATATATACTATCCATATAGACATCTCATCATTATATACTGGGCATTCATCCTAAAAAATGTGGTATTTTTAATCTGAATAAAATCCTGCAGACCATTGGTTTTTGGACACTACACTGACTGTGTTTTTTTAAATGCAAAGAATCAGTCACAAACTGGAAACTCCAGCAACATTATTAAATGTACTGGGCCACAGAGTAAATGCTAAACTGTATTCTAAATGGTGCTGAGATAATTCAGTGCTAAGTAATTGATTGTGCATAAATCCCATATACAGCTTTATAAAACTACTATAACATTGCTTTGACAGCCTTTCCCTCTTCCTCCTGTTTTCTTGGTCCACTAGACCCTTGCTGTGACTCTACTTCCATCTTTGCTTCTGTAATCGCCTTCTCCATTTCTATCCTCTCTATCTAGTTAGTGCCTTCCTTTCTCTTTTTCTTTCATCTCTCTCTCTGGCTTGCTTGCTTCTTTCCTGGGCCCTGAAAACTCATACATATACATGTCGTCATCCCACAGAGCAAGTGTGTTAAGCCCAGCTTGGAAATTAATGGCCCCTGAGCAATGCAGCAGTCCCAACAAAAATCTTCACTCTTTGGCTCGGGTGGTGGGGAGACTGTTAACAGAGGAGTTAACACAGAGTTTTACAGAGTGTATAGATGGAAAAGAAGTGTGTATGTGCATATCTTTTAGCTAGATAGAGAAGAAGCTGAAGCCTTCCAAAATAAAATATCCATAAAGCAGAAATACAAAATCATAGCACTGTCATATTTGTGAGCTTTTGGGATCTAAGAAACAAATATATATTATTAATTATATTATCCTCTGTGCAGGTAGTCAAATTATTTTTAGATAGTATGCCCAAGATGCTATAGCAGCACCGTGTATCCGCATGAAGCAGATCACCCAAGTTGGATAGGTCAGAAAACATCAGTAAGCATGGATGGAACTCTGAGATTATATAATATGTATGTATATATATATATATATACAGTGTATATATTATATAATATAATATAGTGTGAGCCGATGTTGCAGTAGTACGTAGCACGACGATATAAAGCAAGAGCTGTGATAAAATGAACAGAACTAATCTAGTCTAATTTGTATTACACAGGAATGTCAAATGTGTTTGTCAGGCAAAGCACAGCTGACATTAGAAGTGCTCCTTCCTTTTGTGTTTCCCCACTGTTATCGTTGGACTTTTAAACACACTAACTCTCAGAATATGACATCCACCCACCTCCAGCTTATATTTGATTCGTCCTACTGTTGCTAAAATAACAGTGAGTGATGGCAAAATGGATCCAAATGAAAGGAAAGTATTTTGTAAGTGAATCAGGGACTATAAGAACTATTACTTTCCTGGCTCCCCTGCATTTACCCGGTCTCTTCCTGAATTTAACTTGCCGGACTAAGGTCGCACTCCTTTCATTTAAACATCTGTCATTATACAGGACAGTATTATAGCAGGGATGAGGGTCCATGACTTTATTTACCCACTCTGTTGAATTCCCCTGGCAGCGCCACTATTGCTCACAGAATTCAGGTCCCTTTTATGTGTATGAAGCGCTTCCATTTTTTCCTCATCTTCTTCTGCTTCTAACAATCTCTCTATTTCACTGAAACTTTAAAGAAACAGCACGCTCAATGAATCAAATAAGCAACAAGGGTGACACTGATGGATTAACAACCAAACATCTTTCCATGTAACACCCACCCACCCAGTCCCCAGGCTGCCCCACCTGTCACCCTCCAAATGTGCATGTGTGTGATGAGCTCTGTTCAAACTATCCTGAGACTGATAGTCTATTCAACAATCTATTATTTGCCAGACAACGTAATAATTGCTGTTATTACATCACAAAAACAGGCAGTTGAACCATCTGACACACTCAGAAAAAGATGTACACATGAACAGATGCTCACATTTGGGATGTGTGCAATCTGCATATTAAAAAAACAAAACAACACAACACTCTGGCAATCAAATGTCAAGAGACTGTTGAGTGTTGACCAGCAGGGGCATTAACAAAAAGCCCAGCTAACTCGTGGTCAATATCAAGAGTCATGTGTTTCACGAGTGCTGGCAAGTGGTGACAGGCTTAACAGACCTATTGAAAGAGACATTCAGCCTATTTGGCCCGACAAATGATCATCAGCACGCACTATGTGGAGGTTTGTACCGATAAGATTGATTACTGCTCGGCAAACTGTTAGACCTTCACATACTCCACATATTCTGTTTCCATTATGAATGCTACATAGTATACCATAGTAACCTGTTATGCTATGCTAATTGTGTTTGTATAAGGGATTCGTTAGGCACTGTGTGTGTTTGTCTGTTTCTTGTACAGAAGCACTTGTCTGTAACATCCAACAGTTAGAGATTCTCCCGTCAGCAGTGGCAGGTGGGCGCTGAGTGCAGTCAGGCGTTGCATAAAGAGGCAGGTATAGATCCAGTCCCACTGTAACGCTGAACTATCCCTTCAGGCTCTGCTCTGCTGAACTCACCTCTTTTTTTGTACAATGTGACTCCGAACCATATGCAAATCCACAAGGACATGCAGGATGTACTGATCTACATTTGTCACTTGTTATTTTTAGATCATATTTAGTTTTCATGATGTGTTGTATAAGAATTGTAGAATTCCATTGGATTGGTTAGATGACAATAGCGTAATGCTTTTCATTACGTCTTCTTCACACACTGCTCTACACAGACATCAGCAAATGTGAGTAAATATTCTTACAAGAAGACAGAACAGAGCAATTTGAATGAAACGAAAGAAATACAGATGGAAAGGAGATTTCTATTAGGACCCTCAGGCCTATGTCTATCTAAATCCATCCAAGAATGCACACGAGTCACACTTTTACATATTTATAATTCACCAAATACACAATACCACCATCTTTGCACTATACATTAAGCCCAGATGTCTGTCTGCAGAACTGCATTAGGCATCTAATGTAGCTTTCTGCTCTACAACTCTGTTTTCTCCATCTCCCTCATCAACCTTCCCGTTCCATAGGGTTATATCCATCAACTACCTAGCCATCGATCAGTCTTGGCATTACTTTCTGCTGTCTGCTTGCTAGGTTGAGCTCATAAAACATCTGAGACATTATTGTGCATTAGACAATAAAGATGTGCTGCAGGGAAAATCCATTAGTGTCTATAGAGAGAGGTGGCATGAATAGAAACGTCTAAGGTCTTGACTGAGATGATCCATCTTGCACTCTTGGGGTGATGTGAAACAGCATTTGTGCTTTATGTGAAGTGAACGTGCTACAATAAGAGTCACTGTTCCTCAGGTGGATTTGCATATGAGTGTGTGGGAACAGATATCGTCACAATACTCCCCGGTTTTATTGATATGAAGTCGTTGGAGGCATTTTAATCTCAATTAATTCCTACCGCTGCTAAAGTTTCTGTTAGACACACAGTCTTCTGCTGTTTGCTCTTTTTCACCTTGCCAGTAATTTGGTTTCAGGAGACTGTCACGGGCCCTAGTACTGATATTTATGATCCCACAAAGGGCCTTTAATTCACGTAACCCATTTGACATTTAGTCAATCTCCACTGCATGGTCATATTTAACCAAGATTAACAACAATTCACTGAATGCGTTGTAAACAATGATGGTCTCCAGAGGATAAGTCAGTGATGTTACCTCTTGGTTTTTGTCATCATCACATTCCCATGATGTTTACAGAGCACATTTTTGGTTCCTGTATCCACATTAGTCACAAGTCTATATAAGGGTTCTTTTATCATCTGGAGAAAAATCAGTCCCTGTTTCTAAATATATTGAAGATGTTGAAAACTATACAATGCTGAAGACATGAAAAGTGTGTACTGTGCCGTACTGTATTTAGGAGTTTCAACTGTTACATCATTTCCATGTTCAGTGATCTTTAGGTGGGGCAGCGAGGAAGCTAAATGATATACAGGAGCCACTGAACTCAAGGAAAGTCAGAACTAGAGGAAATTCCATTCAAAATGTTGGCCTGGTAGCTCAGTGGTCAAGGCTGAAGGCTGGGATGCAGGAATAGCGGGATCGATTCCCAGCTGAGGCACCCAGCCCATAGTCCCCCATACCAGGCACATCCTTTAGCGAGACCCAGCGCTAGCTCCGCAAGCGCCTTTGGCTGCTTACCGATTCCCCCAAGGGGGGATGGGTCAAATGCAGATAAGAAATTTTGTTGTAACATGCAGAAATGTTTTAATGACAATAGAGTGGATGCTTCTTCTTTTTCCTCTAACTTTGCTAATGACTGAAAACCTTAGCCATAAAAAGCCTTTATAAACACAAACTCCCATGAGTTCTAGGCGTGCATTTTCAGACAGCAGTGATTACAACCTACAACATTAAGTACCTGCTCTGCTGCTCTCAGCAGCTTTACTGGATACACCCCCAGAGAGTAACACCTATTTTTTCTAGCTTTGAAACCTTATTTTATATAATTGGAGTTTTTTATTTGGGTGGTTAATAACCAAAGTAATAAACACAGTAAGGGTACATTTTATACTACTTATACTGTTGTACCTGCAAAAATGGCCACATTTGGCACATTATTTTCATATTGTGGGGTATAATTAACCATTAAACCTCCAGGGAGTTGCTTGGAGAGCTGTAGAATTGAGGTCTAGTTATATGTTTACTTATGCAGGGACAGTCGATTGAGAATGCTCTCTTTTGCAGCAATACTTTGACATTCATACAGTTCTACTGGGAGCTGCACAGATGGGTCAGAATCTGCTAATGCTTGTTATTGCACACACAAGCTGCAAACAGCTGGTTATGTGCCTTGGCCACCTCTCCCCTGAGAGGTAACAGTGGTAGTCTTCCTCCTCTGCCAAGGCTCTCCAACCTCAGGGTTACTGCCTGCACCTACTCACTTCCACTGTCACCTCTCATTCATCTTGGGCATAGTTAAACTCCAACTGCCGATCTTTTTGGCTGCTGTATTTTTCTACCACTGCTTTTCAGGGGGACAATGTAGCTTCCTCTCTAACACACAACATTGTCTCTGGGGAAGGATCCTGATCTGCAAGAAGGCGTGACTCGCTCTTGCTTATGTATTTCCAATGGCTGAGTTAGGTCCACATATATTTAGAAAGATGTGTGCATACCAAATCTTTCTGAAATGTATGAACAGCTAGAACAGTAAAGAAGGTTGGACAGTGACACAATTTACATCATTATCCACCTAGATTAACTATCCATGAATTGCTGACAGTGCTGCTGAAGTATACAAGCAGAAAAAGAAGTAACTTGGCTATGCCTGTTATCCACTAAGGTCAGCAGAATGCTCTTTTTCTATACATGTCCTGTGTATCAAAGACCCTGAAAGTGAAAGCAACACTTTCCACCAAATTAGACCCTCAATAGTAAAATGCAAACCGCTGATTTTATTGTTTTGCCAGTGTTTGGCTCGGTTGATTAGTTTAGTTAGATTCTTATGGTGAAATATTAAGCATACGGTCTGGACCACTGCTGAAAACTGAACTGTGGAGTAAACAGTCAAATGCTCTGTGACCCCACTGACCCTAGAACCACATTTAGATACCCACCCAGAGCCATTCACAATATGTCAGTGTTCTAGTTTCTAAACAGAAGTTTTCATAAACAGCAGAGTAAATGTGCGATGTAAGTGTTGAATCAGTGCCATACTGACTCGAGGTGACTCCTTCCCATGTAGCATGTATTCCTCACATGTATTCCAGCATGTATAAATTCACATAACTCTATATATTATCATTACAGTACTATGAGTTAATTTCTGCGTAAACAATACTATATAGACAGTAAGTTCATAATATAAGGTATAACATAATATACCTTATGTAATAACTCAAAATGTATTTACTTACATTTTAATTCCCCAGCTTTATCAGACAAAGTTATGGGCAATACGAAATAGACTATACACACAAGAAGCCACAAACTTGTTTAATTCACCTCGCACATGTAGAAACTAGAGTCACAAGTGCACATAATTCTTTGGCCCGCGCAAAGCTAGGCATCGGACAACAGCTGCCCTTTCCTTCAAATCAAACAATCTTCTACCTGCTCTTCACAACTATTCGCCTGACATCCCTGTGAGGGACAGTGGCCAGGACTTTTCTGGTTGTTCAAGAATCTGCACAGCTCCTCCAATACAGGTTTTTTCAAATAAACTTGGTGCCTGCATCTGACCAGATTTTCTCTGAATGACCTCTGATAGCATGATGTTCACCAAGTTGACTGATTCTGCAGGTGGTCTATATCTTTCTGTTTGAACTTGTGAACTGATTTTGATTTAACAGTTATGGCCTTCTGTTGTACCCTCAATTGATTCCAGCTGATCTTTTTACTGCATACGCCGCTTACCTGCTTTTAGTATTCATGGATTTTTATTGTAAAGCTTTCTAGTTTGACCTCACAGTAACCGAGGACCTAAGGTATGGTACGATTAGTGTCTGCCGTCTGTTCCTGTATTTTTAAGAGCAGTAATAAGCAGTAATAGCGAACAACAAACACAATCACAGAGATGCTATGTAACATTGTAAATATGTTGTCATTCTTGCCTTTTTCCTTTGCAGTGTTTTTCTGCATCGTGTTTCACTTCTCTGGTGATACTACATGCCTATATTTACTCCGTTGTTGGTTGGCTCTTATCTTGGGCACCTCACAGACACACAGTCAGCAACGATATTTTGTAATTTTATTGTAACACAAATCTGGTTTGTCAATGTTGGCCCAATAATCTCGCTACTGTCACATATTATTGAGCATGTAAGGTACAGGCAGATTGTTCTGTGTTTCTGCTGCTGCCACAACAGCTACGTGTTGTGCTTTTTAAATGCAGATGCGTCAGAGCAGGTGTACACCTGCTGTGTATGTACTGTTTGCTAACAAGAACTGACACGGATGCATAAATCTGTTGCTGTGCTTTGACTGTGTATGTGTGTGTGTTCGCACGTGTACAAACAACTAGGCCCAGTGACTGTGTAATTCAGACGGCAGGATACCCGAGGGTGCAGCCCTCTCTCCTCGCACGGTTACTCACCGGGAAAAAAGGCAAATACACCCCCGATCCAGCAGCAGCTAGGAAACAAATTGAGCTAAAAGGTCAATCACCCCCTTACCCCCACCTATCTTTAATTAACAAATCAGTTCAAAATGCCAGGGAACCAGAGGCTATGAAAATATCACACTGTAAAGTTGCTTCTTCCTCACTACGCAGCGCTAATTGGGTACCATTCAGTGGACCAGTGGATGTTGATCATTAGCTAATACACCCAGCTATGTTCTATTGTTGGAATATCTCTTGTCCCCACCACTGTTCAGGTCCTGTTCTTCCCACTCATATCTGATCTGGGCTGGATTGCACTGACTCTTTCTGTCAGTGCTGAAATTAACTGTGAAGTCACATTAGGTAAATGAAGGAAGAATAAGTCTATTTTTAAGTAAATGTACACACCCCTGACACCAATGGTTGCAGAATAAACTGGAGAAATAGAGACATTACAAACACTGCACTCACCAAAAAGGCATTAACTGAGTTCTGTTGAGATGCAGCCATTAGTGAGATTGGCAATGCGTTCTGATACTAGGGTTACCCCCCTCCAAACCTCTAACATTTTATTTGTTCTTCCTACATTCCTTTATTTTTCTCTCTATGCCTCTGTCAACTCACATCTCAATTAAGAGCGGGAGAAACAGAGCCTTGCTTTTATTTGTTTGGGGGAGTAAGAGGCAAGGCAACAAAGAACACCAGTGCTGGAATTACATTAGCCTTAATGAGGGAAGCAGAAAAATAAAGAAAATGCTGTTGCAGCAGGAGATAGATAGTGAGACAAAAAAAAAGAATGAATGGAAGGGGGTGCTATAGTAAGGGATGGCCATGTAAAGGAAACATGAAAGCCTTTACATTGTTGCATAAATAAAGCCAAAGGATGAGACTCAGCAGCTGTGGCAGAAAACACAAACTCCTCTTAGATGTGCTGGCTTAGAATACACAATAGTTCTTAGAAACGACAAGCATTTACAACATGTCTGTTTTAACCAGCTTAGAGATGTTAAGGATGCCATTTCTCAAGTAGTAGTCAGATTAGGAGATGATGGAAAGTTACTATGACAACCATACTGTGCATCACCATTCTACACAGAAAATTCAGTTAATTAAGTGTAGATATGGGAATTTTCTAAATGTATTCTGTGTGTTTAGTTGGTTTGCATTTATTTGCTTGGTCTGGGGTGAACTTCAAATGACCTAGCAAAACAGACTGAGCCACTGGTAAACGCAATACGAAGTATTTCGCAGTATAACGGCTCCAGCTGCTGTAAATAATAAAGTCATCTATCCTTACCACAAACCAAAGGACAAGGACGTGTCTATTCGTTAGAATACCAGTCTTTTCCCCAGTTGTCTACTGTATAATAAAGCACACTAATGCAGCTCAGAGGCTTGTTCAGTGGGTTTTAAACTAGGCCTGCACAGACTTTGGTTCTCTTCAGCATGCTACCGAAGTTATTGCCCTGCTCTGCTACACCGACGGGACTAGCCCCAAGGGAGCCAATTAAGAATGTCCGCTGTGCTGGTGACAGCTGCTCCAGCCGCAACGCTGTTTTACACCAGTGATGGGGAAATGCTGCAGAACTGGTCAAGTGGGTGGGAGATGGAACAGAGAGAGTCGGAGCGGGAGAAGGAATCATTGAAGACCAGCGGTCAACCTGAAAGCATCAAGTGATCACACTATACTGTAGACAAATCCTTCTTGGGGAGTGGTTTGTGACAGCGTGTCCAGGTTCTGTACAGACATTCACACCTATTACTTTACTTTTTACTAAAAGATTAGATTAGGATCATTTAAGATTCCAAAAGTGCTCTGTTCTGATCGGCCAACCTTATTTAATCTACTGATGAAATGAAAATCTGAAAAAGGACAATACAAGTCTTTTAAGAGAAGGGTTAGTTTGCCAGTCTTAGTAATTTGACATGTCTTTTTATTATTGCTCATGTATTTCATGTACGTAAAGTTTCATACTTTCAAATGTCTTTTGTGAGTAGATATTATTTTGTCCTTCATATACTGTTATTGCTTTTATATTTCAGTGAAGTGTACAACATAGAATTAGTTGTCATCTTTTTGTCAAAGAGAGGGAGAAATCATTAAGATGAGTGAGCAGTGTGATGTTTTTTTTTCCTGAGCACAATAATGTTACTGAATCAGGGAAAGTTCCTAATTGGTACCTCGGAGATAATACTTTTGATGCAGATCTAGCAGGGGTGGGGGTGGTACGGTAATTATGCATTCCAAGATGCATTCTTAACCTCACATTTACATACTGTTGCAAGCAAGTCAAATGCCTGAACTGTTTTTCTTCCCAGGTGCTTGCCTGAATCAGCCCCGGAGTGCTGCAAAGTGAGATACAATAGCTTATCATGAATAAAACTAAACGGATGTTTTGAAGACTGCTTATTCTTCAGAAATCCATTCCTGCTTTTCTTAAGCGCTTCTTCACACCAAAGCCTGAACACGCTGGATTTCATTTGGCACTAATTGATTAAGAGCCGTGACTTGAGTGGAGGGGGCTATTGTTGTTCTGACTCTTTTTTTTGTCAATTTCTGCCATTTCATTGCATTAATTTCTGGAAAACCACTGACAGCAGTGTCCAGCCTAGGAGCCACTGGCCTCAGATTCAGGTTCAGTCATGCTGGAAATCACCTGTGGCTTGGCAGTGCAGTAAAAAGCTCCGTGTCATGTAACAGGAACAGGCTGACATGCCAGCACACCTCCATATACACACTGGATTCCACCACCCACTTCCTGATACATGGCAGTGCCTGAATGTCAGCTCACTGTCAGGAGTGTCTGGAATAGTCAAGTGACTATGTGCTAACTAACATCACTGATTAGACCCCACCTGGAAAGTTTTCTTCAACAAGCTGCCAGGAAACGCTGTATAGTTTAGTTATTGCTCATTTCTGTTGTTTAATGGTACCACATCATCACATCTAAATGAAACAAGTGGAAGCCTGTCATTTTTGACAAAAAAGCAAGCAAAACATTTAGGCAAAAATTGTTTTTCAAACTTTACCTCCTGTCCAGCCGCAGAGCCATTAAAGCTTTGAGTAAAAGGTTTGCTTTCAAAGGGTATGAAATAAATGACAAAAAATGACTCTCTCTGAAAGGAGAATCAATCTCTAAGAGCTCAGCAAAGATTTGTCCATCAAATAAATATTGACTACCTGCATGTTTGTTTCAGCCAGTAGCTACAGAAAAACAGACAGACGTCTCTAATGGAGCATAAACAGCATTTGCACATCGCGCAGTGTTAGGTAAGAAGAGTTCTATAGTCCAGTAGCATTTTCTTGTGTGATGAAAACTCTTGTCTTATTGCTTCTTCGTTGCATAAGACGCCCTTGAGTCTAGAAATGAATATAAGGAAAAGATTATCAGTTATCTCTTGTCACACCTGTAACAGGGTATCTGTTCACATTCAAGTGGGCAGGGCTTAATTCATAATCAAACAGCAACGAGAAGCAGACAGAGTGGAGTGGGTATTGTACTGTTGATAGAAACTTCAATCTTCCAGATGCTCAGATGCCAGCTCTTCCACCACCCACACACACAGCCTACATGCACACATGTACGAGTGCATTATACATAACAGTACATATGCCTCCCACTCTGTGCAGTGTGCAATGAACCTTCTGTCAGTTTCCACTCATCAAAGGTATTGAGATGACTGCAGAGCAGTACCAGAAGCAAACAATGAGATATGTTTTACATTGCTCTCTAATGAGCCAGACAGCAGATTCCATTTAACAAATTCTACTAACATGTGCACAGACACAGATGCACACTTACCCACACACGGGAACTTCTCATCACCTTCCAACTTCTGCCACAAATGTTCCACTATGTAAGTGAAATGCTCAACGTATTTACTATTGCTTTGTGCTGAAAACAACCAAAACCTCATGCCACCTCACCCTTTACCCTGGGTAATGACAGGCCTAAAATCTATCCCAGGGAAAAGGAACCTTGGGAGGGAACGTGTCGTTTGGCATTTTAGCCGTTATTATATAACTTGACAGCAGTGAGGATCAAAAGTTGTTCATACCACACCCCCAGCATTTTAAAACACCTACTGCGCATTTAGAATACAACCAACTGCTGCTCTTTTAATATGTCAGCGGGCTAATCTACCTCGAGCTTTGGGCCCATTGTGAAAATGCAATTCACAATTCGCTCTTTTACCCCAGGGAGGTCTCTATTTGTTCCTAGTTTTCAAGAGTTGCTAAATTTTCCAGAGATATTTGACTTTGATTTCGTATAAAAAAGCTGAAATGTGTGTGAATGAAATGGTAGTTTCTTCAGTAGGGGACTCAGCTAACCAATGAAGGAGGATCATACAAGACAACCGGAGGGAGGAAGCCCATGGCACTCGTACTCTGAGTCTGTCAACAGTCTGATTAATACATGTGGCACGCCGGAGACTGAAGAATGTATACCAATCCTCTTTAAGGCTTTCTAGCATTCTTGTGTACTGCCTGCCCACAAACCAGACATTAATCAAGGAGCAAAAGAATATTTTCTTTCTCCACAGCATGGCACAACAAATAAAACTTCATCAGCGTCTGGGGCGAAGAGAGGGGTAATGTTGCATGACATTCTCTTCATATCACTGAGCTAGAGGTCACCTCCTGTCACAAAAAAAAGAAAAAGACAGAGGAAGAAAAATAAAGCTCTGCATCTCTCAGTCGCTCGCCCACTGTGCCGGCATTCATCAATCCTGCCCTCATCTATATGTTCTGTCCTTTCATCTATTTCACAGGACACACACACACACACACACACACACACACACACACACACTTCCAGTGCACCAATAACGCATACTGATTCCTGTGGCCACTTTAATTAGAATGTGGACTAACCTACATCTCCTACCAATATCACTGTTAGGAACAAATGAGATTGCATATGAGCCATAAAAGCAACCTGCACACAGCCTATCAGATTTCTTGTCTGATTACCCAGCATGCCTTGGTGGTGGTGTAACTGCTCATGAGCTTTGACACCACAGAACAAACGTTTTGCAAGTTTAATGTACACCATGTAATTAATTTAATTGGTGGCAGATTAGTGAGACAAGGACTTCATTAAAAAGGTATGCAAATTTTAAATGTGATAAACACAGTCCTAGTGTTTAACATTTTAACAGAAAATTGCTCACATTAAATAGCTTTTTCAATGCTATTTGTAGGAGTGATTAGCAAGTGTTGTGTGTGTGTATGTTGGAGCAACAGTTTCATTTGCGCACATTGAACGAGTCGTATTAGATTGATAGGATACAGTACATTTACAGTCTGTCCCCACATCATAAATTTGTGAATCATAATACGTTCAGCCTCTATGAATCACTGACATCTCAGTGTAAAAAATAGCAATGGAATCCCACATCTTCCGTATGTGTGAAAGGATTGAAATCATCTCCAAAAATAATACAGTGGGCTGAGAGGGAGCAAAGCTGAACAGCATTGTCAGAAAAGAAAATAAAATGTATCAGGATGAGAACATAATATTTTAAATATTCCCGTTAAAGCTATGCTAATGCATCCATTACCTAGCACTTAAAGTCCTCTACCAGAACCCGACATCAGTCTTGTTTATTACTCTTCAATAACTCTGACCTTTTGATCTCAAAAGCACAGCTTATGGACAATAGCCTCTGTCTGTGAGTGAAATACAGTTAGTACCTGATGGGTTCTATGCATCTCTATACTGTAAAGGAGACTGCAGAGAAGGCCCAGGAAGGAAGATAAGGGCTATGAATGGAAAGAAGAAACAAACAAAGCAAGACAGATGACTGACAGGAAGGAAGCACAGTTTTTCAACAGGGGAAATGATTCAAGTCAAGTGCAGTGCTGGGAACTCCAGCTCTGCGTAAAGCAAAGCATGCGAGATGGACATATATCACTGGCCATTCATTGCAAACATAGTCTCATTATCTGGCCCTGAATAATGGAAAGGAAAGAAAATTAGGGGGGGGGGAACAACTGTAGCTGAGCTAGGGATGTTAATCGAGAATATGAGTAATGCTAAGCAGGATTGGACAGAAGAAAAAGAAGAAGTGTATAAATATCAGTAAATCACTGGCAAACAGATCAAGGCTTCTTTGCAGGTTGTGTTTCGAATGCAGACAGATGCAGACACAGAGACAAGTGGATGGTGGAAGGTCAAGCACATTTGACAGCAGCTGAGAAATGGTGTCCAGGTGGAGGTCGTTTGTTTGGCAATGCCAGAATGTAGCCTTAATTAGCTTCACGCCAACCATCCATCTACCTTGAGCTACAAACGCCTGGCTATGCAATGTGTCTAAATTTCTGCTGGTGTCATTCTTCAAATGCCAAGTCACTTTAGCTGCTTACCCAAATGTGCCTTGTTGCAATTTGTTTATCAATGACATGATGTCAGGGTGTTTGTTTGGGTAACTATAGAGCAACAAGGGCTGTAAACTGATCATTACAAGAACCAGCGAGACTAAAAATACAGCCTAACCAACGGCAATTCCCCTAACAGTACAATAATACATTTTCGCAGTAGGATTTAATTTCATGATGACTGTTAGTTGTAATTGAAGCCAGTTTGTGGGCAACCTTTTATCCGAGCTGAAAAAGGCAGGACGGCTTGTCTACTGGACAGTCAATACCCTGACTGATGAATATGCAGTAAGATATCTCTCTGCTAACTGAGGAGGAGCTCCAAGGTTTCAGGACACAAGATACACAAATTTAATTGAGCATATTTCAGACAGTCTAAATTACTTTGGAGAGTCAAATTAAGTGTGTATTCCCAGTATTTAGGAGAAGTGTTCAATGCCAATTTCAATTTCTCTGGCTAAGGGGCCATTTAGTCCTCCAGACTAAACAAACAAGCAGATGAAATCTAATGTTTCTTCTTGCTATATCTTTTAGGAAGACATACCGTACTTCAAGATTCAAGATTCAAGATTCAAGATTCAAAACACTTTATTAATCCCAGAGGGAAATTGTTTGCCATAAATACA
>JAUMHF010000010.1:12478637-12503959 GCA_032359275.1 Microctenopoma steveboyesi | reverse complement strand
CACAGACTCATAAAACATCCGCAGCATGGTGCTGCAGACATTAAAAGACCTGAGTCTCCTCAGGAAATAGAGACGACGAATAGAGTACTTAGCTGTGCAGTTAAAATGGGAGGATCTAGGAAAACAATCCATTTACAAATTCTTTTCCAGACTGAGCCTCTTAGCCCACCCACGTCTATGCCGTTGGCGGTCAATAATCTGCCCAATGAGGAAACATTAGCTGGTATGTGAAAGAAGAAGAGTAGGAGGATGTGTATAGGGTAAAGCTTGTACAGGATGGGCGACTGAGTGATTGGCCTTACATACAGGCCATGAGATAAGCCTCTTGGTTACCCCAGGCAGATAAAGGCCTCCACATTACAGTTATCGTTGCACACAGATTATACACTCCTCTCTCTCTCTCAAAGTACAGGATGACGCTGGACAGGCCCTCACTGTACCACCGCCATTAGAAATTCTCTGCCTGCACTGGTCTCCACTGCAATCAATCTAGTTTACACTTCGAGTTATCGCCTTCACTTAACTCTCTCTCAGAGGATATCGACATCCACTGTTCCTTCATTCCACAACGGAGCAAACTCCACCCAATGTCAAATTGAAAAAATTAGATTATTCCTAATAGATCACATACTTCATGTTTACGATCTTCTATAGTGGTCTGATTATAGAACATCAAGTCTGTATCGGGGCTAACGTAACAGTGTGAAAAGGCTAGACGGTAAACTTCTATATTATCTAGGGTGCTCTGCTGTAATCAGAGGCATTTCAAACAAAAATGTGATCAATGCTGCGAGTACGACATTTGTTTGAGTAGTAAGTGAAGAAACAGAGAAATGTCACTGCAAATTTAAACTGTGTCATGGGTGAGTAAGTGACTGGCCTAAGAGAGAGGTTTACAAGCCCAGAACAGTGAAGCTGAGCGTAGCTTTGGTTAGCCCCAAATGGGACCATCACCTGGGCGAGCTTCTGAATAACCTACTTCCACAGTGAAATAATTGATGGGCTGCGATAGGATGGCACCAGCGCCGAGTGGAGTGGAGCAGAGTGGGAAGTAGCAGGGTCTCGTCTATTGCTGGTTCTGCTCCAACAATGCCTTGGTTCATCTCTACAGTCCCCAAAGGCTCTGGGGGAGGAGGTTTAAGTGTGCCACGGCTCTATGTGCAAGAAGATGAGTTAGGGCTTCAAACAAAGAGTACTAAGATCCTCTGTTGTTCTCTCTCACTCCCCAGCCTTCCTGTGCCTGCCCTGCTGTGCACGTTCTCTTTCTTTTCCCTATTCTATTAATCTCTTTCCCCCATTCTCGTTACCACGGCATATCTCATCTTCCCTTCCTCCCTTCTCCAATATGGAAGCTGCATGCAGGGATGACTTGTGGGCACATTAGTGGTAGTGGCAGGGGGAATGACAGTGATGGATGCTGCGCGTGTCAGTCATAAGAGCTCTGACACAGATGTGTCAAATGAAGATGCTGAGATCTTTGAAGTTCACTTGAACTCTGCAAAGTTACTTTCTCCTGGCAGAACATGTGTGGGTGTGCATGTGTGTACATGTGTATTTATGTGATACGGTGTATGCATGGAGGCAGCAGGAGGTTTCTGTCTGTCAAATGACTTCAATAAACCTTCATTTTCACATCCTGACATATTATTTCAAACACTGAAAATACACACTGCGACTAAAGCAATGGAATATCACATCATATTGTGGCTTGCTTATTTTAACCTCCATAATACGACCAAGCTACAAGAAATAATGTAGCCAAGAAATCAGTGGTCCCCAATGTGTACAGTATTATTAATCGTGGGTATGCAACAAGTATATCCAATCTTGGCCTGTCCCCTGGGTTGCTTTCTCTGTCGACCAGATGGAATAAACAAACTGACAAGGAATCACTGTGCTGTGACTGCACTCAGTCAACAGATTTAAATATTTGTAGGTAACACAACAATGAGATGATTTTCTAATGCACTAAAATACAGGATGTAGTCAAGTGGACAACCAGCGGAGCAAAGCTAGCATTATAGTTAAATGTTTTATGATCCTTAGAGTGCTCGTTACATGAGGGGAGAAACAAGACGTTGCACTGTTAATGTGGCACTGTTTAGTGTGATGAAAATCTAATTCAACTGCTAGTTTTAGCTTTGAAATATTAGGATACCAAACACATAGACAGTATTTTGTATATTCTACAGTGTAAAGGTTTTTTTATTACTCTCAACAATTTCAAGAATGTTTAAGAAGAGTAATGTTAGCTGTGGAACGGGGTATGTATTCAGATAGTTGCATAGCAGATTAAACTGTTTTCTGAAACCGGCTGCGTTGAGTGACAGAGGTGGCGGTTTTTCAAAGCATCAGCGATGCATAGTATGTCATTCTGATTATTAACCGAAAGCAGTCCCAGTGGAGACACAAATCCTTGGTGCAGAGCCCCAAATTGCACCATTTTAATATCTGATGACTAAACAATTAAAGCGAGCTTACATCACAGCACGCTCTGAAGTTCTGCCCCCCTCACTAATGCCGTCTACAAAGCCAAGGTGTTGCCCACGCTTGACGCCCTCCTCCTGATGCGTTGGCAGGGCTTTTAAGTGGCGTGACAGGGAAAGTGAGTGGGAATGACAGAATATTCCCACCGCACAGAACAGAGTAACCACGCCATGTTACCTGAGCTCAATGCCAACTTTTAGTAAGTTTTCAGGCAGAGAATCAAGAAGGAAACACTTTAGTGTTAAAACTTAAGAAGAAGTATTTTAAACTTCACCAATGTCTCAGCTTGTTCTGCAATGTAAAGGTACAAACATCAAAAACAAAAAGATTTATTATAGCATTCCCATTCATAGCTGTTAGTTTGGGACATGAATCGGTGTACGGCTTGTTCAGACGGGGCATCCTCAGCACCTCAGCAAAGCAAAATTCTCACTCGTCCTTCATATTATTAGATAAGCTATGAATGGCTGTGTGAGGTGGAATGTGTTCATCTCCTCCCAGCAGTCATATTTGACATCTTATTTTGTTTTGGTGCCCAACCACGCTGGCACAAGACAGGACATATCAATTCCACTAGCAGGCGGGGAAGATGTGCTTGCTGGCTAACTGGCTGCATGCTGAAGACTCAGAGGAAACGGATGTTCTGACGTATGTGAAACTTCCCTGAGATTCACTTTGTCCTAATAGGAATGTTTTACTTTGCTCTGCCTTCAACCAAATGAGAATGATTATTTCTTTGAGAAACTATAATAAAAATTTGAGATAAAAGCACATAAAGGTATTTTCAAAATGAGTTGATCCCTACTTGCCAAACGTCAGTGAAATTATGACTAGCAGGTTTGCAGATATGTGCAAACAGTACCGTTTTATTTTCTGATCCAGTGAAAAAAATAACTAAATGTTCTCCAATAAGCCTTTGTTTGTAAAATATGTTCTTCTTAACACATTTTAATATTTTTTTTATTTTTTCCTTTTCAAACCAAACCCATTGCTGTCAGGTCCTTTCAGTGTTTTTGAATTACTGTAACTCTTTCACTGTTTGAAAAGAATAAATGAGAATCCATCTGTTTCTGACAGCGGAGAATTCTAGCTGGTTTTGTTATTTCGGCTCCAGCAAACTCGAGGACGAATCAAAAGAAGTAAGTGATATTGAGCAAATAGCGCTATGATGCCATAATGAGAACTCTGTTGTTCTCATTCTCCTAAAAATTACATTAATAACAATTGAACTACATTCTAAATACGTTTTCTTAAAGAATGTATTTGTGATTGGATTACGTAAGGATCATATGTTAATGTTGATCAGCGTTTTGGTTTTAATGAGCTGTATGCCACAATCATCAATATTAAAACAATGAAAGGCCCTGAACTACTTCCGTTGTGTGTAATGAATCTAAAATATATGACAGTCTAATGTTTATCAGTAAATTACAGAAAATAATGAACTTTATCACAATATGCTAATTTTTTGAGAAGGACCTGTATATTGTGGGAAACAGGCCCAAACATCTTCTAATGTTCAAGGTTGTCGACCCCTGTTCTAGAGGATTCACAGTAAGTGAGTGTGTGTTCCCATACAGGTGGTCTGCTCAGTGCCTAACACAACACTAGTACGTATGAGAAGTACTTACTTTACTACTAATACTTTGTTATTGTATTACACTTTTCTCCTTCAGGAAACTATAGTAATGCACAATGCGTGACACACACACTCCACCCATGGACCACCCCTCACTGAAAGAAAAATGTATTTCAATAGACAGTAAGTGTCCTGCAGTATATAATGCTGTATATATAGATACCCCCAAAATTCTGCCTGTCGTCATGATGACCCAACACTAGTAAAACAGACAGAAGCCGCCATAAATCGAAGAGGATGCCAAGCCCACAGGGCTCACTCCAGAACTTGGCCTAGCTGTCAGGGGGTTACAAATACTAAAGCAAGACAGTCACCAAAGAGACGCCCACTCCACTGTCGTGATGCAGACTATGTTGAGCAATCTATGCGTGTACTGCTATGGTACATTTGTGGTACCAGACAGACAACGGGAATGTGAATTTAAACTTCCGTAAAGTGTGGCACCCACATTCTCACACTATAAAATGGCAAATGCATTGGCTTGAAGCAAAGTACCAAGCAAGAGACCAAGGCGTCATTGATAAATTAAAACCCAGCTTAATCTAAGTCTTCCAATGTGAGCTCAGCACAAAAGGAACCTCTGAACTAACTGAAGTCAGTGACACACTTGCTCCCTTTTCTGTCTTGGCAGCTTTTTGAGGAGTACAGCCTGGCACACTTAGCTTATATATGTCCCCTTTTATAGCAGCACACATACTCAGGTGTAAAGAGGGCTCGGGAGGGTGCAGGTGTGGGGGCAGGACAGAAAATGTCAAACCAGCCAGCTTATCTTAACTGGCCAGAGCACCTGAGGCGTTCTTTCTGTTTCCCCATCATGATGTGCGTGCCTGTGCACGTGGCTGTGCACCTTAGACTTGGTGTGGAGGGAGAATCATGAATACTAATGTTGTTCTCTGAAAGAGGAGGGTTGTGACTTGACTCTCAAAGACGAGCGCTCAACAGATCTCACCCTCAACATCTCTACACACACAGATGAATGCCTACACACACACACACACACACGCACACTGCACCTGACCTCCCCCTGCCGCCTTGAGATAAAGTGGTGATTATCAAACGCAGAAGCTTGTCATTAGCACAATATCCAGTGATATGGCTGTTGGTGAAAGGAAAAGACGAGACTTGAAAAGAGAGGGTCACACTCTGGGCGGTTTTCAGCCACGATTGTGTTTGCAACTCTCAGTACTCAGAGCACTAGAGTCCCTGCTCGTCCAGCATAGGGTGAATGTTTGCGTGTAGGCGGCAGCTGACCTCATCAGTATGTGGCATGTGCAGTCGAGCCAAACAAACAACAACACACAGAGGACTACACACGGTGACTGTTTTTCCAAAAGAAGTGGACCACAGCATACATTCATGGATCCAAAGAAGGAGTTCGAATATAAAATCTCAGAGAAGGACAAGGTTTAGGAGACGAATGCAAGATAGACTGAAGGTAAGCTGGTGTTGAGACGGAGGGGAAAAGATGACAATGAGGCAAATACAGAGCACTGATATCTGAATTAATTTATATGGTATTTATAAGCTCAGGGTAAAACAGTCAAGAACTCCATGCCAGAGATGACAATGGAAAATTTATACAGAGACGTCTAAATGATGTCAATATACAATGTCTCTCCAATTACTTCAAGGGAAGGCTGAGGTTTGTTGCCATGATCACCAAAAAACCAGTGAAAGAGGAAGGCACTGAGCATTCACCACAGCAACCCTGTAATTAACATCAACACAGTACAAGTCAGGTGGCTGCAGGTTATTTCACAGTATAATCTTGAGGCCAAACACTTTTGCCATCATTAATAATTGCTGTGAATCACTGTGATTTTTTTTGTAGTCATCTTTAATATTCCCCCCTTTTGTAGATGCACTTCACATTTTAAATATGACTAACAATTGGAAAGTGTAGGATTTTGCTTAGCAAAGCAATGTTACTGGCCTTTGTATTTCACAATAGCCTTGCTGAGACGGACAAAAGGTACCATACATACACACAAACCATAAGTGAAGCTGGAAAAGATCCAGCTAACACAGGTTTGTGTATTACAATTGTCTGAACTAAATATTTGATTTAAGAAGGTCAAGGTCAACCTTCCATTTTCTGCCTTTATTCCTTTAGCTATTTTAAACGCAGCTGGATGATTCTGTCCTCGGTTTCCCAGATGACTGATAATGACATGAATGATGCTGATCTTACTTGACACTTTGCCTATAGTTACTGACAAATGTGTTTCGACCTTGGGAAACTTCCTCTAACATTTACATTAACTTGTGCATTTAAGAAGGCCTATGCAGAAGTATTTACTTGTATGTACACACCGCGGCCCCCCTACAGAGCTCGTACCCCACCTGTGAATATATTCTGTCCACTGCCAAGGACATAGTGATCCACGCAGCAGTAAAATCTCTTGGAAGCTCTCCATCTTAAACATCAAGGACAACCTGAATCAAAATTAGCTTTTTAATCCTGTTAGTCCTATGCAGTGAGGTGTTCAGGTATGGATTACCTGGCATGGAAAACATTTCCTAATGCTGTCTTCAGTCCAGAGTCATGAAAAGTGCACATGGGTGTGTGTGTATGTGAGCGTTTGCATGCGCAGATGTATTGATAGATGAGCAGAGCAATGAATGACGCCAGACGCACCAACACAACCATGCTCACACGGTGCACAATACTGATGAGCACACAATTAAATGAGCCTTGAGCAAAGCTTACTGGTTCATATTTGGATTGCGGTTGGATTTTCACACATCAGTACGGCCTCTCTTATTTGTATTCATCCATATTCTGTATATATCTTTGAAAGAACTTAAATAATAAAAGAAACCCAAGAAAACTTGAACTAGCTTAAAAGGTTAAAGTAGCTATATTCTCTAGCACAATATTTCACAGACTCCTTATAAAGGTGGAAACATCATAGTGCTCACAAATGTTGACGACAGGTCAATGCAAGACCAGCGGAGAAGCAAACGTGCGAATAGTGAAGAGGGGGTCACTTATCACAGGCCAGAACGCCCTGAGGCAAAGGTCCTTCTGAATTTAATACTGATCATTGTTGCAGTTCACTTTAACGAAATGAAGGGTGGTAGTGTGCACAGAGCATGTTCCAGCTACAACATGTAAGTACAGCCCATTTAAAATACAATATCTTTGACATGTAAAAGCAATTATTGTGTCTGTAGATGGGGAGGCGTGTAGCAGCAAGCGAGTGCAGCATGGCCCTGCAGGAGCTCATCCAGACAGATGTAGCATAGAAATGACACTGTGGGAAGAGAGCAGCAGATAAGACCTGAGCCTTGAATCTCATAGACCTGATATGCTAAAACTCAGGGGTGGGTTCAGGGCCACAGTGACAGCTTAATGGATGATAGGTGCCTCTTTTCCTCGCAGACAGTAAGACTTGCTCTGCATACTTGTGCACAGGCAGGTAGAGAGTTTTGGGAGCTGACGTGAGGTCTGAACGAGGTTGTGACAGTGTGTGTTTGTGCGAACCTGTAGTGGCAAAGGCTCTACTACAGTGACAATGACACCTAGTTGAGAAACTACTGAAAAGGCTCTGAAGCAAGTGGGCTCTTATCACTGAGTGGGGTATTAGTGCTGGTAATAAGCTGTGCCACTTGGTTGACAATACATAGAGAGCTGGCATTTCAGAGGAGGACTTGATATGCCAGGCTGAAATGGAAGTATTTATGATGGCAATTGAAATTGACTCTCCACACAAGAGCAATGGTTTAATAAGTGTGAGTGTGTGTGTGTGTGTGTGTGTGCACACTGTCTTGTAGCAGCAAATACTGGACATGTCCTACTAAAAACAGCATAAACCGAATAAGAAACAGCAGTGTTTGCAGCGTAGGCGTACGTTAGTAACTGCTACAGCATACTACCAGTGGGAAAAATAGAACAGCAAACATAGTCAACCAAAGAAACTCTCTGTTTTGCTGTAGCTTAGCTGCTTTTCCACTCAACATGTATTTTGTTGTGCACGACTGGCAAATACATACAGTAAGACTGACAGCCCTGTTCAGTGTGGGGTAATAGGCCGTCCTGAGCCTGAGCTCTAAGTTTGCTATAGAAATGTTGCCTTTTGTTTTCACAGGGCAAACAGGCCATTTCCCTCTCAGACCAATATCTTCTGACAGCCACAAATCCACAGAGAGAGCCAGAGAACATTTTTATGTTAATTATTTCAATTTAAATAGCTTAGCAAACCCAAGAAGTGAGAGGTGCAATCCAATTATCTAAGCTAGACTGAAGAGAAGGCAGAACATAAAAAAAAGAAATAGCAGTAAGAAGGGGATACAACTGACAGTTGCCATTTTAGAAGAGAAAACTGCCCATTTCTAAATTAATTGTTTAATTAAATGTCTTACGATTTTAGAAATAATTAAAAAAAAGATGAAAGAATAAAAGCCAAAACTTAAACAAAACCTGATAAATAAGTACATTTGGAAGGAAAGATGTTAGTGAAACAAATAAATAAACAATGCCATGCATTCTGTGTCAGCATTAACCAAATACTGTGAGACTCAAGCTCCACATAAATGGTGCAATAGCACAGACAATAAAGAGGCCACGTGCTAAGAAGCTGATATGGGTCATTCCTAATTGATGGAGGTTCCTGAGACAAAACGTATGCTACATACTCAGTCTACCCTTGGTCCAACAGAGCTGTGGTATCAATAAAACAAGATTTTCCAGGTGAATAAAACACAACAAGCTCTTTCCACTGTTAAGCACCACCGCTAATAGAGAAATAAATAACACAAGGAAAAACAGGACCAATGCATGGCTCGCTTTCAGCTACATTGAAATGCAAAGTGACAGCAAACCGAGCTCTTGGTGGAAAATAAAGAAATCTCAATGAAAGTCTGACATATTTATTTCATAAAACATTTATTTATTTTAGTTTATTCTATTACCTATGCTTTGAACTGGGCAATGTTTTGGCTTAAAGTAACATCTGCCATATGACAACATTTGTTTACTGCTATAAAACAGGTTAGCCATAATTTGTGTGCATCGCCACAGTTTCACTGTGAGGGCTTGTGTTTATGTCGCTGTGGGTTGGGAGAAGAAGATGGATAACCATAAATCCAATGCAGTACTGAGCTCCGGGGGAAGAGGTTGTGCACTGATAATGTCTATGGAGGCTTACTACAGCCAATCAAGAACAGAGGGCTACATTAGGCTTCTCTGATCATATAACACCAGACTGATTAATACAGATTACAGGTTTGCTGAGGAAAGATACTAGAGAGAAGGGCAAGAAGAGCAAACGAGAAACATGATGGATGCAAATTGAAAGACATAACATGCTAAGGAGTGAATGAATTTTATTAATGTCTCCTGACAAAGTTATATATGTACATAATATGGAGGGGGATAAGGGAAATAAATTGAGAGGAAAAAAGGAGAAGAAAATTGCTTTGGAAAAAGCCTGGGTTGGGGAACATCAAAGGAATCATCAGTGTGAAACTCTGCCTTGTCCCTGACAGCTTAGGCTAAGAGCAGTGCAGCAATTGATGCACCACGGAGCACTGAGCCAAAGACACAAACTGTAGAAAGCAGGCCAAAAATAGTCCAATTATGAACACATTTTATCAGTACACAATGTACCATGACCCACAGTGCGATTGTGCATCTCAGCAACCAGTTATGGTCACTGTCCTTTAGCCGCTTCCATCACGTGTCAACAGTTACACTACAGTTGGTGATTACATGAATTTAAATTGGCCTCAGTTCAATACATCAGTAGACCCAAGATGGCGGCTTAGCTTGAAAGGCAAGACACAGACCCCAGCTGGCTAAGAGTGTGCTGCATAAAGCCCAGAAGGAAACAGCTTCTGGAGGCATCACTACTTTTGTGGGCCACGAATCAAGGCTCTGGCCTATAGGGAGTTAGGGCAGTGGAGTTAGGGGCTAAGGCCTGGCTCCTTACAGTCTTTCCAGATGAAAGAGATCAATAAATGGATGAACCAATTGCCCGAGCTTCTGTACTCGACTTAGAGCTCATTGCCACTATAAATCAAGCCCTAATGAAAATGTACTCCCACTGATCACTGTCCATGTCATTCCTCGCCGTCAAACTCACACATATACCTTTGACAGCTTGTCAATCAATGATTGATTAGTTCTAAATGAGATTCGGGAAAGAACAACAAAAACCACAAATCTTACCATGGCCCCCACGTGTTAGAAAGGGCATCCGGTTGATGGCAATGGGCACAGTCCCATGTTTGTTGTGAAAGTGGTGTACGTGGTGGGTGGTACTGAGGGAGGAAGAAACTCTGGCGGCCACAGCTGGGCAGGGGAACACCAGCAGCGCCAGAGTGAGCACCAGCCTAAACAAGAAGGCTGGGCTGGCCCACACCACAGGTGACACTGCTGCTGGCTTGGGTACCAAAAGAAACTCTCCATCCTTCTCCACCTCCACCTCCTGCTCCATGGGTGCGGGAGAAAAACTTGAAAAGAACACAAGGCCCCTCCCCCTCATGCGACACATACAGGAAGTGAACATCTCAAATGAATCCAGGGCCCATGATCCCCTGCTTTCCAGCCCGGGGAAGAAAAAAAAGAAGAAAATACAGAGTAGAAATATAGGCGAAATATATAGCCCAAAAAAATCCTTGATCGAAAATCCCAAAAATGGCTGTAAAGAAAAAAAATCTGTGAAGAAGGAACAAAAAAATAAAAAATAAACAAACAAAAAAATTCTTCCTAAAAAGAAAAACCCCAAAAATCCTCCAACAGTCTTGGTGTTGATATCCAAACCCTTCTGACTGGATCCTTGAGAACTCCTCTCCAAAAAACAATTAAAACTTGTATAAAACGTAATCTCTTTTGTTTAACATGCACCTTCCGTGGCACCCCAAAACAAATTACGACAGCTTAGCAGCACAAAATTAGCAGGACTCCATTTTAGTGCCTTGAAGAACTGTGGGCAGCTCTTTTGAGTTAATCGTTGGACAGGGTTTCCTTTGCCTCGGGGAGAGCTTCAGAGGCTTTCTCCACCCATAATCCCAGCTTCCAACATTAAGAATAGGACTTCCACTATCCCTTCGGTGCCTTCTTGAAACTAAATAAACAACAGTTGGATTAGAAAATATATATGAATCAAACTGGAGTGCAAAACGTAGAAGCAAAGAAAGGAGAGCTTTGGTGAAGGAGCATTCTTTTTCGGGGCTTCAAATGCCTGAAGGTTTTCGTAACCCATTCAGTCTGTAGCCGAGAGCGCGAAAACAGGAGATAAATAAATAGAATCACAGCACTGAGGAGAAAAAAGCGATGGCGTGAGAGAAGACAAAACGGTTGGTTATTTCCAAGTGCGGTAGTGCTGAAAACCCTCTCCCTATTTGTGATCGAATAAATCAATACAGGTCATAGAACGCAGAGGAGGACCAAGAAGACACCTTAACAGGATTAAACCATAACCAAAGCTCAGAATCACAGAGTGATAGATCTCCAGTTCAACGCAACAATCCTTCAGTCTTTAAACCAAGCTCTAACCTACTTGTGATTACTATTCACCCTTCTGGAATATGCCTCTGTTTTTCCTCTGCTCCTTCAAACACAGCTATCCAGGGTGGGAGGCAGACAAGAATCAGCCGCTGGTCCTCTCGCCAGAGCTCCGACACAGGGCACTGCTGCTGGTTTGCTGAGAGAGTCTGATGATGCTGCTGCCGCTACTGCCTCTGCTGTGAAATTCATGCTAATTGAATCAGAAGCTGCAGCAATAAGTGCATCCTTCCAGCCCGCACAGTTCTCCTGTTTTCCTCCGATCAAGTACACCACCCCACCTCCAAAGGCACACGCACGCGGCTCCGTACCGGGCAGGGCAAAAATAGAAGAAATTTTTTTTTAAAAACAAGAGTTCGGGGAGAAATAGAGCCAAAAGGGAAAGGTGGACATACACACTCGGAGGCTTTGAATGCACAGACGGTGACTATGATACACAGGGCAGAGCAGAGACAGAGAGAGAGTGTTTGTGTGTCTGGTTGGAGCAGAGAGAGAGAGAGAGAGAGAGAGAGAGAGAGTGGGAGGGGAATGAGCGGAGAGAATCGGAGGAGGAGAGCACACACACAGAATAGGCAGGAGACAAACGTATGTTTGGGTTGTAGTTTGTACACACACACACACACACACAAACACTCCAAGATTTTTATATTTTAATTTTGGCTTCTTGCATGTTTTTTTTTTTCTCCTTGCATTTTCCGTCATTTTCCGCCATTCTTGTCAAAAAGAGGCAGCGTACTTAGAATAGGCAAGAGAGGAAAAAATGAATGGCGAGAGGACACAAGAAAACATGGTGGTAAGAGGAGTGGGAGCAACAAGAGATGCAAAACAACGGCGAAGAGAAATATGTAAATAATGTAGAAGGAAAGGAAGTATGAACGGTAAAAGATCGAGATTGGGGCACAGAGGAATAGCGGCAGATTGTGTATCAGATAAATCATGGCTGATAGAGATCTCATCTGGGACAGGAGCTTAGTGTTGGGAGACAAGAAGCAAGAAAAATGGACAGAAGAGGAAAAGGTAGTGCAGGTCCTCTGCACTGATAGAGACAGAAGTGACCAGGCTATTACTCATTTACTCTCAAACACACAAACACACACACACACACACACACACACACACTTCTGCCAGGTGGAAACATCCCAAGGGAGACAAGACCTGCTGTGCTTGCTGCTGTCGGGTTGAGGGAGACGTGACACCCAGGGTGACCGGGACACATGTCCTAATCTTGCATCAAGACTGAACTTACAGGAGGGATTACATAATTGTTCAAGACCCCACAATAAGTTTTTCCTGTGTCCAAATCCAAAAGCTTGAGCCCCCCAACAAGCTCTTTTCTAATTATACTTTAAACGTATTTCTACTACATGGACAGATGCTAATGAGGGGAAAGTATCAAGTCACAATAGCTCTGTAGTAACAAAATGCATCCAAGACTTTATTTAAATCTATTCACTGTAAGGCACTGAATAAGAACAAAACTCTTTCCAAGGCACTAACATGACGAGAAGCCAACAAATACTGCAAAAACAAATAATTGACTAAATTACTGAGTTTAATCAACGGCTTTCTGACAGGTTTACGCCAGACTCGATAGAAAGACTAGATTTAAACATCTCCCACACTGCATTACGTTTACCTAAAATGTATTAGTACAGTGCTATTGAATTTGACCTTTTGGCAATCAAGTCAATAAACAAAATATATAAAATAAATCTGAAATAAATTCCATTGTGTTTTGTTGTTGCATGAATGTCTATATCACTTTAACATTGCAGCTGGAGATTGATGAAATTGCTGATAGTATGTGGAATTGCTGACTATATTGTGGGCGACTTTGGCTCAGGAGGTAGAGCAGTCACTCGCCAATTGGTTCGATTCCCCGCCTCCTTCAGTAATATGTCAAAGTGTCCTTGGGCAAGACACTGAACCCCACGTTTCCCCCGGTGTGTCAGGTCAGCTGCACAGCAGCTCTGCCATCAGTGTATAAAAGCAGTGTAAAGCGCTTTGAGTACCAGTCTAGGTAGAACGGGAAGGGGCTATATATAAGTGCAGACCATTTATATATGTAATGTATTTCTATATTGCATATTTCAAATGCAGAAGAAAAATGTAATTGTAACATTTAAAAATGGATTCAATGACAATAAAGGAAATTATGTTACTGGTATGAAATTTACACCAAACATCAATAAATTCTACAATATTTGCTTCTGAAAAGTAGTCACATAAAAATAAAATTCTTATGCAACAAGGAGGCCATGGTAAAGGTACCTAGTTAAAACCGGAAAATATACATTACAGCACATATGGAATCATTTATAACTGAATATAAATGAGAATTTATGCTTCTGAAAGGTGATTTAAGTGACTTAGAATGTGGCATGGTTGTTGGTGCCAGACGGGCTGGTCTGAGTATTTCAGAAACTGCTGATCTTCTGGGATTATCACGCACAACCATCTCTTGGGTTGAATGGTCTGAAAAAGGAAAAACATCCTTTGAGCGGCAGTTTGGGCAAAATTGCTTGAGTGGTTCTAGTTGATAGAAAGGCAGTAACTCAAATAGGCAGTAACTCAAATACCGACTCCTTACTACCACGGTATGCAGAAGAGCATCTCTGAACGACCTTGAGGCAGACGGGCTACAGCAGCAGAAGACCACACCGGGTGCCACTACTGTCAGCTAAGAACAGGAAACTGAGGCTACAATTCACACAGGCTCACTGAAATTGGACAATAGAAGATTGGACAAATGTTGCCTGGTTTGATGAGTCTTGATGAGATTTCTGCTGCGACATTCGTATGTAGGGTCAGAATTTACCGTCAACACCACAGAAGCATGGATCCATCCTGCCTTGTATCAACGTTTCAGGCTGGTGGTGGTGGTGTAATAGTGTGGGGGACATTTTCTTGGCACACTTTGAGCCCTATAGTACTAATTGATCCTTATTGCAACGCCACAGCCTACCTGAGTGTTGTTGCTGACCATGTTCATCCCTTTATGACCACAGTGAACCCATCTTCTGATGGATACTGCCAGCAGGATAATGCACCATGTCATAAAGCTCGAATCAGCTCAGACTGGTTTCTTGAACATGACAATGAGTTCACTGTAATCAAATGGTCTCCACAGTCACCAGATCTTAATCCAATAGAGCACCTCTGGGATGTGCAGCCGACAAATCTGCAGCAACTGATGATGTGATGCTATCATGTCAATATGGACCAATATCTCTGAGGAATGTTTCCAGTACCTTGTTGAATCTATACAACAAAGGATTAAGGCAAGTTCTGAAGGCAAAAGAGGGTCCAACCTGGTACTAGCAAGGTGTGTCTAATAAAGCGGCCGGCGAGTGTATAAATACAAACTCTCATTTATTTTTTGGGAGAGAGGGGGGGGCACAGATAAGTAAACTTGTGTTGCTTTTAAATGTGCTCATACATTGACAAAATAAGATTAGTCATTTATTATTAAACTGTGTTAACTACAAAAATATCTCTATGTCTATGCAGAGTGTGCTGTGTTTCATTATGAGACTGTCACTGACACTATAGATGGTTATTTCAGAGGACATTGTGTGGACTGGGAACTCATTATGAAGAAAAACACAGAGGACTGCCAACACCTGCTGCTCCACTCCCCTCCGGCACAGGAAAAACAAGGAATACAGAGCAGACAAATACACATAGGTGAACAATCAGTCGAGACGCACGTGCACACATACTAATTGCGTTCCACACACATTGTGTACTGTCACGTCAGTGCTACTGTTGTGTGAGGCAACACTTGTGTCCCAGAAGTCAAAAGCCTCACACTCGCAACAAATATTCCCCCAGTGAAACTCCAATCTCCAAAAAACCTATAGAGAAGTGAGGTCATACAAGGAAGTGGGAAGGTTTACTGACAAATGGGGGTCGAAGCATCTTGTCTGCAGCCTAATCCTGCGGAAACCTCCTCACCATTCTACACCTAGATAATTAAATCTCAAACACGGTGTTGAGAAAGATGACAGAAGGCTAGGATTTTTCCATTGGGTGAGGTCAGAAAAGTAGGACAAACAGAATCTCTTTGCTCCTGCAGTGTGGGAAGAGGAAACACAAAAGGCAAGTCATCAATTTTTAACTCCCATCTCCTGTTTGTGCTATTCAGTAGCTTTCTCCCATACCGAGTCCCCAATGTTAGCTGCTTATGTAAGTGCACTGTTGGGAAACTTCTTCCAACTGAGCCCCAATGTTGGCCGCTTATATAAGTGCACAGCTGGATACTGCAAACAAGGGAACAACCTTGTTTGCCTGGTATCAAGAAGGCAACAAGCGGTGGTTTGCCTTTTGTGTTGTCAATTGTCAACTGCCATCAAAAAAGGCTTTTCTAAATTGTTTTAAAACTTTTGGGGAATTACAAAAATGGTGGATCAGAATTCATGTTCAGAAAGCTCAGCTCAAAAAGATCAATTTCTTAAGGAGAGAAATTCATCTGAAAGAAATCTACAGTAGTATGAATACAAATTGAGTTACACACCCTCCAGGAAAATGGAAGTCTTCCTTTGGAAGATGATACCTGAGAAATCATGAATACAGAGTTGAAGGTTCAAAAGGTTTCTTATATTGTACTAAAAAAGATTAATGTAAGCATTTGCACAACAGTAAGTGGACAGTCTCAAATTTACACTATAGATTCTCTCAATAAGACGTTTATGCTCATGGGATGTTAAGTAAATGTATCATAAGCAGTGCACAATGTGAACATTAGACTCTATTTGGATAGACAGTACCGAGTGTGGCTTTTAATGTGATTCATACTGTTTGTTTACTTACTTTAATATGCTGCTCTCGGGGAGGTTTGGTAATTAAAATGTATTCGTTTTCCACAAACCCAGCATCAATTATATTGCGGGAAATCAAATTCATACATCCATTCAGTAATAAGAAAGATGCCAAAGAAAAGAATGCTATGAAGAATTAAGCAAAATATTACGGCAACTATACAGAGGTGATGGGTGCATTAGAGTACAGAATTATGAACAAAGGTATCCACTTATAACATTAACATTGTGGCTTGAGCACAAAAGAAAGCATCATTATGGTGTATAGTGATTTCAAGGTAATGGGAACTGAGGGCGATAACGAAACAGAGATTTAACTCTACGTCTTTGATAGAGGAATTAAAAAAAAGGCAATGGGAAAGTCTAGGTGAAGAAGAAGAGATCAGGATATAATGGATAATGGAACAAAAAAAACTGTGTATGGAAATTAGAGAGGAGGGATTAAAAGAAAATGTGTGAGTTGTGGGCACAAAAAGCCTCAACTTGATAGAGGAGAGGAAAGACAGCTAGCTAAGGGGGCTGTCTCCTGTTTCGCTTGGATGGAGGAGCAGGTTGCTAACATTTTAATCATGTGAAATGATATATCCTCAAGGGGAGAGAGATGGAGACAGCAAGGAGATGAGAAAAAAATATAAATCACTCACTCCTCCTTTGCCCCCGCCCCAATGCCCTCTCCACCCTTCTTCCTTTCCCCATCACCATAAAAGCCATTTTCTGTGAGATTCCATTAACGATCATACTCCAAATGCCATTGTCTGCCAATCTTATGTTGGCTCTCCTTGTCCTAGTTAATTGGATGCTGGGTAATTACAAAGATATGATATCTATCACCACGTTAGGATGTTGAATGTTTAAACAGCACAGGTATAGGCTTACCCCTCAGCGTGCTGTAACGGTGCCTCATCAGCTGAATCAGCTTTTTTTTCCTCCCTGTCAAAATAACTTACTGTCTTGACAACGTGGGAACAGATGATGCTTGGTTTAACCCTGGAGTAAGGATACAGCCGACGCTCCAAACAAGCTCCTTTGTCACGTTGGAACTGATTAATCCTGAGGAGATCACTACAAGGCCCCGGGAAGTTTAAACGTGTGTAGTTTGCTAGTATTTCATGATGTCAAATCACTAAATTCATGGTCATAAGTTACTGTCAAACGCTAACAGAAATAAGAGTTACACTTTGTGGATTCTAGTTATAGTGGAGCAGGCAGATCGTTAGCAACATATAGTAAAACTTGTATAGTACTTAGTTACCTAACACCTCTGTTAATCTTATCAGTTTTCTTAAATAATCATAATGGCTGTTGGGATTAATGTGGTTTATAATTTGGAGAGAGCTAAAACGACTACACATTTAACATGTCCACAAACAATTTAAATTCCTCACCTATAAACCGCACAATGGTGTTTAAAGTTGTAGTCTGTTTTTAAACAAGTCACTCACTCAAAGGTGCAAATGCAATTAAGTGTGCACAAGTTATTAATTCAAGAGCAGAATAATCGGTGCCATGAGTTGAAAACAAGTTTACCCATGACACCCGCTAAGCTTCATAGATCTCTACTCTACAAAGAAAGATTACATTTTCTTATTCTGCCTCAATTGCATTGTTGCATAAATGCAAAATAAGAGAGCTGCTGCCAGGCTGGAAAGCTATTCCCATTTCTCTCTCTCCCACCTCTACTTATCTTCTCTCCATTGCCTTCCTCCTCTCCCTCTAACCATCCATCCATCCATCTCTGCAGCCCAGCACTGTGTGGTGAGTCAACTGTCACTGTCTGTCCCTCCAGCTGTGAACCCAGCTGTCTGGGCCAGATGGGTTCATCTGCACCTCATCCTGTCTCATTCGTGATGTCTATGTGGGGTCCCTTAACCTGAAGCTACGGGCAACTGGCCCCAGAGAGCATTATTCTTGCTGAGCCAAAACAATGCGGGAAAAGAGATGTTTCAAGTGCATTTTAACAAATAATTGGGGTGTTTGTGAAACTTAGTGTGAGCAAACTCCAAGCTGCAGTGGTTCTTCATTGTTATTAGCACTAGTAGCAAAATATTCACACTCTTAAAATGTTACTCTTTACCTTCCAACAACTTCAGAACGTGATTTACAGGTTTACTGGGACCTGAAAACGACTCCTTTCTACGTGCCATTGTGAAGGTAATAATCAGGGTACATGCTCAAAGGTTGGTGGGGAGGGAGAGTGCCTGCTAAAGCTATTCCAGAATAATACTGGCTCACAGTAATCTCCCGCACACAGGGAGAAATTTTGACAAGGATTTAAGGATTTTAAATACAATTTCTATACGCACTGAAGGGCCAACAATAGCACTGGGGAGCGAGGGGGACAGGGCACGGTGAAATGAGAGAAAGTTAGGAGAAAAGAAAAGGAGACGCGGAGAGTGCATGCGCAAGAGAAAGATAGAGTCATCATCTTTCTGGGGAGCCAGATTGCAGAGCTCTGGGGTATGAGACGCCCCAGTGTTTAAAACGCCTGCTGAATCGCATCTAATTTATCCAAAGTCTACGTGAAGAGGAACAGCAGTTAATGCAAGTGTGTGTGTATGCGTGTGAAAGGGGATTGAGGAAAAAAGGGAGATCAACAGAAAGAGTGCACTGTACAACAGCTTATTTAAGACATAAGGTGCTTTTGCTGCACTGTTAGTGTCTATGTTCGATAAATGGAAGTGCCTATCGATTTAAACTCCTGATAGAGAGCGCAGAGTGCTTGCTGTTATCACTGAGATTAACACACAACAACAATGAGAAATCTGCAGGGAACAGATTGTGGAGAGAATTCTCTTGGCCTTATCCGGCACATAAGAAATACATGGTTGCAATTTCATCCTCAGTTGATAACATTCAACATGGTTTTCACTGATACTGACGTACAAATATAACACAACAGCCAACAGGCACGTCGGGACGTATTTATGGAATATTATTGGTGGAGCTCTTACACGTTTTCACTGGAGATTTAAATGAGCATAGCTTTGTAATATGGCTTTCGTGTAGCTGCCCGGTGAACACTACTGTACGCCACAGTGTAAACAGCATTTTATTGCTATTGTAACAATAGCTCCAGGATCCTCTAAATGCTATCTTGAGATTGGAACTACAAACTAAACGCAGCCATGCTGCTCAGCTCAGTCTGGTCACTGGTTTTTCAGGATTTTTTCCTGCCTTGGAGGTGTGTCTGTGTGCCAGTATTCCCAATACCATGAGTGGATTCAAATAGATTCAGTCCTACATACAAAAGGTAGAGGTATTGTAAAAAGTAAAATCACCTGGAGATATAATCCTCTTTATCATTTAAACTAACATTGTTTAAAGTAAAGTTCAGAGGTTGAGTCCATATATTGTAAAAATGAATCATAGTCAATTCCAACCACTAGAGGGCACTCCACTTGTCACTGCGTTTACATCTCACTGGGCTTAAGGGAGAAAATCTGTTGTGAAGATCGATTTTGCAGGGATTTGTGAGAGAGAAAAGCTGTAGGGTCACCAGTTTTGTTATACAGTATAGATTTTAAAGCGTTTTGTATTCCAAATGCCTGACCCATAACAGTAGGTATGGGGAATCCAGTTAGGGGTCAGTTGCAAGTGGAAAAGCATCCCCTTGCCGGGGCCAGACTTGGGAGACAGCATTAGCAATTTCCCCTGCTGGACACCATAGATTAGGTTTTACAATTGATATAAAACAGCACTGCCAAGAAATGAAAAACAGCATGTTCTAAACACTAGTATCAGACCTGCTCATACATTTACACACATCCTCAAGCAGACTCACATATACAATGATAAATATAGTCTTCACAAACTCATAGGTAATATCATTGATTTTTTAATCAATTTCAAGTTCAAAAGGACAAACAACCGGACAAGAAAGTCAGGAAAGCGGAGATTTAAATAACGATGGTAAATTAACCTCTGTATAAAATGTTAGCAAAATCTTGCAGCAAATAATCAGACTTATCCATCACAATACTTTTAAATGTTAGCACAGCGAACACAGCAGTTCTCCTCCGTGTTTAGCTTTTTCTTTAGTGTATGTGGCTGCTGAGTCTGTCCTGTTGCGGACAGCGGCGGCGGTGGCGCCTTCTGTGTGCAGAGCGTGTAACGAAAGCTGACACATCGAGGAGGCAGCAGTCACCCTGTCCATTAACTCTGAAATCCTGATTCCAGTCAGCTATACTGCAGAGGCTCTGCACACATACACAGTGCGGGAACGCATATGTTTGCAACACATACACGCTCTCTCTCAATGTAAGCACAAATTTATCCAAATCGTGCTCTAAAAGGATATTTTCTGACTGTGTTTTGAAAAGTTATACTTCACCAGTGATAAGTGAATCTGTATACACAGAACTGGGAGTATGTATTTTCCGCTGAGGGGAAATCAGTGGAAAGTGTTTATTTCAAGGGTTTTTCCCCTTAGATAAGAGATGATACAAGAAGGAGCAACCATCACAAAGGGGGATTATGACCAAACTGCCTCCCAGAGGCAAAGAATGATAAAGACCAGAGCTTCTCTTAAAAAAAAAACAACATAGACTAGGAGCTGGTACTGAGTTAAGGATTAAAATGACAGGTACGAATATCAAGAGAAGACTGGGACATCCAGGTGAAAGGACACTGAGTGCAGAGAAGCTGTGTAAATTGATATCTGTGCAGACAGAAATCTACAAATACTGCATGGCAGTGCATTATTTCCTGGTTCATTCTCTGCTTATCATGTTTTCTATTCTCCTTGATAGAGAAATTCACCTACTGTTTTAATAACAGTCTAGCTTGTCTTTTAAAGTCTCTGCTAGTGAGACTGGAGTCTATAAGATTTGCTGTCGAGTTATTTCAAGGCATTTCACTTTCACTGTTACTATGGACAAACATAGCAGCTAGGCAATGTTTATGCATTTACACTTAGCATTTTGTCTTTTTGCTTAGTAGACTTGCTTGTTTTCACAATTTTATATTAGTTTTCACAATCTGTAGCTGTAAAAACAATTGATTATATATCTCCACCTGACTGCCAGTGGTGATGTATTACATTAAACATTTGTCCTAACTCTAGCTATGTTCATTTAACACCTAAACCTAACCCACATGGCCTTGTCCCTAAATCAAATGACCAGTCATTACCGGGGTTTAGAACCGGAAAAACAAGTGCTTCTATTGATTCTTTAGCACTATCTCTTCCATTTCATTCTCTGCTTCATGACAACAGAGAATATTAATTATCCAAGTGAACATTAGGAATGAGGCTGATGAAGACATCAAGTCATGGAGAATATCTTCTGACTTGCAGCAGTGAAAGGTCAAAGGGTAATATGTTCAGGTTATCAATAGGCAGATGGGGATGCTTGCTTTGAATATGTAAGCATGACGTTCCATCATGGTGTTGACTGCTGTTGCCAATCAGGCTACCAAAAAGTGCTGTGCTGCAATTTTAACCAAGACTGAGTGAAGTTTTAGTCAGGGCAGAGTCAACAAAATGATCATCAAACAACACCAAAGTAAGTCGATGGATAAATACAATATTAAGGAATTGTTTTTTAAATGAACATCTTTAGTTTAAAAATGACACTTTTTAGCCAGAGTAATTTGAATGCATGTCCCTCTCTCTTCCTCACTCATCCTCATGCAAATTGCGAGCACAAAGCAAAGAGCTGAGGCATGAGGTGATGTCGCCAACATATTAATTAGTCAAGAAGCTCTCATCTTCTTCTCCTGCAGACTTAATGACCAACACAGGCTGTATCAGTGGATATTAAATTACAAAAAAACATTCAAGCCACCAGAAAGAAAGGAAGCAAATCAAAACAAACTGTTTATGTATAGTGGTTAAGCTATGATGCATTTGTGCTGCTGTTCATTAATCAAGGGATGTAAGTGATATGGAGTGGTACTTCAATGAACGTGGCCTTGAGTTAAACTGTAAGGAAAAATATATGTAAAGCACATGGGATTAAATGTACAGTGCCAGCTCGCACATTTTCAGTATGTACAATGAAAGCAGACATGTTGTCTCAAGCACTTTGCAGGATTGTAAATAATGTTCTCTGCAGGCTGGTAAAGTTGGATGACAGATCCTTTTAATTTTCAATATTGTGGGAAGAATATCAAACCTTGAAGAGCTGGTGGGAGCAAAATCTTGTCAGGCACATCAGTGATGAAGAGGAAATTGAAAAGGTTGACATTTAGTCTTGTTGGGTTGGGGTGTCAGGTGGAGAGGAATTAAACGTTTGTGGTAGATACCTTTGCACGACGAATGTTATACATGCAACAGCAAATTTACTGGCTTTCATCGCTGGACTGTGAAATAAATTAGTACCTTCATTGGTTCTACAATAGTTTCACTTATGACAGCATAGTTTCACACTCTCATTGTGGCAGCTAAGAGGCAAAATTAAGCTCATGTCACAATGGAGAACAATATATTTGGAGGCGTGAAATTATGCATTTTTGATAGGTAAAGCATTTACCTATCAAAGGTAAATCAGGTGGGAATCGATCCCGCTATTCCTGCATCCCAGCCCTTTGCCTTAACCACTGAGCCACCAGGCATGAAGGACATGTTTTAATGGCACACGAGAGAGTCGAAATACAGGACCCAACAGGGGTGCATCATCCTATAAGACATAACTCATAAAGAGTTAACACACAACACAATCACACAATAGTATGAAGATATTTAGTTCTATGATATTATCATAGCACAGAAACAAATCCACACACAGCTGAAGTACACTTCCTCCATGTTTCCTGCCTGCAGGTCTCTTTACATGCTCTACGTGTAACACGACATCACTTATTTATATGGACATGGTAAACACATCACATGTATGTGCTCAATAATTTAAATAGTGAAAGAGGGCTGAGTAAGCACTTTCTAGGTACATTCCATATTTGAAGACTGGGTTAAGTAGAGACATTAATCTTTACTCTCATACATCAGATGGTGTTTGATTATTTTACTAGTGATTTCCATGAAATCTCTGCCTAACTGCTGACAGCACTACAGCTGAAAGACCCTTCACTACCTCCAGTCATTAAATAATATAAGAGAGAACTAGATTCACCTTAGGTCTTGTAAATAGGAGGTGAATGCATGCACCTTCATTTCAGCCCCATTACAGAATGTACATATTGGTTTATTCAGCAAACTACAATTACATAACATTAAGTTAACATTTATCTAATAGTGGTAAAGAAAAGTATTTTTTTATGAATATAAACATATGAACGCAGTAATGATATGATTATAGGTACAAAAGCAAAAAGATGAGTCTGAATATGCAAGCTTTTTCTTCTCTTCATTTACTTCTCCTTTACTTCCATTGGTGTGTATATAACATAATAGGTCTTGCAGATGAAGGATCTCTGAAAAGCCTCTATTTGAGTTAAACTATTTTTCACCACATAATTGCTAGGTCTGCATCACTCTGAAATCATTATTCCAATAAAGGATCATGCATCCTTGCCCTGTGTCATGAATGTGATGTAAATATACTGGCATGAATAACTGGAATAGCATTATTTAGATTATTTACTGCCAATGTTAGGCGGGAAAGCAGTGCACATATACAGTAAATATATGCACACCCTCTCTGCACTGCTGATAATAGATGCGGACAGCTATCTTTTAGTCCCCGTTCCCACCACCAGGCTCTATAGCTGGCAGCCATAGTGCCCTGCTAGGCTTATCAAATGCCAAGATTAGACATTTAATTAAAGACCCTCAGTCACTTTCTTCAGCTCAGCCATGTGCCTGATCCCACTTATGGACTGCAGGAGTTTATACGAATCACTGTGACATGGTCTGATAAAATTATTAGGCTTCCATACTAATAATAGCAAATGGGCAGGGCTGTTCTTTTGTTAGCCAAGATAGGCACCGCCGCTGGAACGTAACACAAGAGAATGAATGCTTATGAAAATTAGAACATATAATGGGAGGCTCTGTGATCTAGGACGACTGCAGTTTCAGAGTGAACAGTAATATAAAAAAGGACATAGGATTGATGGCACACAAAATTACAGAGTTGGAATTTAATAAGGGGAAGAAACTGATCTGTGGCTCACAGGGACTGACTTGTAAGGAAGCCCCAGCTATAGGTTACATAAATGAAACCATGAATGCAATATTGGCAGCTGAGACTTTGCCAATCGTAGTTATTCTTAATGTGTTCTCGGGCTATTTTTATTTTCTTCTCTTGGACACTGCAGAACAAAATTTCATATAGTTTTTCAGCCAATGTTGGGTGATTTGATTCCCAGGAAAGTAAAGAGGGGGGCTTGCAGAACCAAATCCAGTCACAGTTATTGTCCTAGCAGAGGGCAAGGAGAGAAACCTTGCACTTTAAACTCTGGGAAAATAACTACATTTCTAAGGAACAGGGAGCTTTGGCACATGCACAATTTCTGCAATGTCTCTCTAATTCTGGCTCTCTCGTGTTATTTTCACTCTCTTGGCCATGATTACAGTGCGTACATTTAAATAATTCAATTTGCAATGCCTTGCTACATAATCATATTCTTCCTCCTCTGCCTTTTCCTCTTTTTCACTGATGCTTCAACTCCCCAGGGGCAAATTTGATCCTTTATCTCTTCTCCAGTTAAAAAAAAATACTAGTTTGTTATAAGCAAATAACTTGGATGCCTTTCTATACACTTATATTAGCCACGACCAACTTAATACTAGCTACTCCACCTCCTGGCTCTTGTATGAAGGGCTATTAATTACACAGACCAATGCATTCAGCATTCACAGTATTGTTTTCCTTTTCTTTTTTATTCTGATTATTCCGTACGTTTTTCGGCGTTCTACTACTTCAGCATACTTTCAGCTATTAAAACCATTCAGGTATCAAAACGT